>OY744519.1:35190300-35225300 GCA_963556195.1 Sepiola atlantica | reverse complement strand
GAGTAATTGAAGTAAATTTAGGTAAATTTAAAGTGTTTTATCCCCTAAAGGGAGAATCGGAATGTCCCCTAAGATTAATGACGATCTGTGTGAATTGTTGCTCCAAGCCGTGAACAGCTTCTCATTTTTTTTTATTTAATTTCTGTAATTTTGAAATCATAAATAAAATAAAATAAAGTAAAACGTCGCATTTCCTTTTAATGAGTGTCACGCGAAAACGCAGACCCCACGATAATCTTTCACTTAATTAGATCAAAATGAAATATAGTTATCCAACTACCTTGGGTAATGTAGTTTTAAATCTATATCGTCATGTAGGTATCTGCAGAACCGTAGGAGTTCGTGAACAACGAATCAAATAAACACACAAACAGAAAGTACAATTTGAATTTTGTTTCGGAGTTTTTGAAGACGAAGGTTGATTATGTGTGCTATGTGAATGAGTCAGTCTAATGTTTTCATGTTGATTGTTATATAGACAACGTTCAAGTCGAAGTAACCTCCGACCTTCTTTAGATGCAACTTTTTGAATTCGGAAACCTGTACCGAATTTCGAGCTGAACCTTTTTATTGATTAACAGGGTTGAATTGTTCTCATTCCGCCATCCATTACAGGGTAGAAGTGATACCCGGTCATGGCTGACAAAATAAAATAAAAATATACCCCTGTTGATCAAATAAAGGGTTCAGCTCGAAATTCCGTCTAGGTGCCCGAGTTGAACATGAAGATTGATTGGTTCGACAATAGATTAACCCGAAGAAGCACGACAATTAAATCAGCTGAAACATTGTGAACATAAGAAAGAAGCTGAGAATAATAGTAAGAATAATCTAAATAATACTTTTCATTTTGTTTTATTTGCAACGAATTTAATTAATGAATGGAATCGAATCAGTGTAGTGTGCATCCAGAATTTATTTTTCAAATGTCAAAAGAAATCGATATCACCTTTTTATATGAATGAGTTATCGAACTATTATTTTTATTTGTTTTTATTTCGTTCTTTACGAGCTAGAATCAGAGTTCCACGACAGCTTTGTGATTCTTAGACACGCTTGCACTTTTTACTAAGACAAGATTGAACGATAATTTAAAGCAATGTAAAAACCTATTGTTCAGGTAAGAAGCGTGACAGTCTGTTTAAAGGCATGAATATCTGACAGAACGTGTGGGTGTAGTATTAAATATTCAACAAGATACTGCTCGTATTATCATGTTCATGATAATTGATTATGTTAAATATTTGACGAGAATATCCGCTAGTATATAATTTGGTTAGTTGAAAATAACAGGAAACGAAGATCAGATGGGGTCAACCTGATTACATCAAGGTCAGCTAACACTGTTTTAAAGGAAAATAATGTGAACTGAACATCAGGGGAGAGACCAAAATTTTGATCAATAATTGGAAATGAAAGTTCGGTCAGGAGCAACTAAGTGGCTTCGAAATTGAGTTTTATACGGTTGTGGGAATTGATAGAAACGGATGTGATGTCACATGGCCCAAAAGAGAGAGTGAGTGAGAGAAGTCAGCAGTTTGATTGGAAGCACTGAACGTGAGAACATGCTATTTTAAAAGGATTACAGATTTTATTAAATAGTGATTATCGATCTCACTCGCTCAACTCTACTGGTCAGTGATTTGGAACGAAGATACAGAAGAAAAAAACTCCTCTGCTTTCTAAAAAGTGCTATCTTGACTTAGCCCTGTTTCGAAGTATAAAATAACTTAATTACAGGCGGCGTTTTCTCGGTCTAGCAAGATCACAGAAAAAGCGCGTACAGGAGTATAAAGCAAGATAGGATTATGAATTTCCAGTTATTACACAAGCTTGAAACACAACAAAACGTTTCGAAATATAATGACTGAACGAACCAAAAGCTGAACATGTCCAAATGACACACTCTACAATAAACACCGGTCATTATGAATAACCCTCTCGCAAAAAGTACCGTAGACACAAGAGACACTCCGTGTTTCATAACGAACTTGCAAATCATCCACTTTATATGTAGCTCGAAAAAACAAATCATTTATAACCTGGGGATCGACAGTTCGAATCAGCTTTTCTGCGTCTCACTTATTACTAATTTAAAATACCTTACATTACACGTTTTGCTGTTTGAGGCTTTTATGTACTGCCCAGACGATTCTTTGTCGTTTACTTAAGGTTGATCGGTTTAACACATTAGAGTGGATATAAATTAGAATAATGTAATAAGCAAAAAACAATGTAAATAGTAAAGAAAAAATTAAAACAGAACCATGCTTCTTTTGATTCGATATTTTGTTTCAATTATGAAACTTTGTCGAGAATAGCATTAATTTGAACAGAAACATAAATATACCGAACATTAGCAGTTGGCTTCAAAGAGAGAGAGAGAGAGAGAGAGAGAGACAACGCGTAAGGCGAATAGGTAAAGATGAGAAATGTGTGAGGTGTGTTGGATGGGTGATTGATTGTTACGTAGAGCGCCATGTGTGAAATATTATTGGTGGGAAATTAAACAGTGCATATGAAGCGGTCGGTGAAGAAGTGAAGTAAATAGGATTTTGTTATTTGTTATGGTTAGTTAGAGAATGCTAATAAGAAGAGGAGAAGGGAATAACGAGGGGACAGAAAGCAAGAAGAAAAAGACAGTGGTGAGGAAAAGGGCATATTTGAGTGGTGTGGAAAATAATACGTGGGTGAAGGGAGAGAATAAGTTTTAAAGAATAAAAAACGATGGGTAAATGTCAGTGGAGTGTGAAATTGGAGCACTAGATTGTTATCCAAAATCAAAGTTTATATTTTGTTCGTCTCGCTTCAGGTAAAGAGTGTGTGAAAATATAGGACATGTACCCTTTTTGTCTCAGATCATAGTGTAGTATATGTTCTTATACTACACTTCATCTGTTCGTCCCTCGGTCAAAGAAGGAATAATCCTGATAGACTGAGGTTATTTTTTGTCCCAATTCAAAGTTCCTTTTTTGGGGGGAGCTGGATTTCACCCACATTAAAAAAAAACCTTTTTTCTAACTCTGTCCTTGTTATGAGGCAAGTAAATTGAGGCACGAGGCTCAAGTCAAGGATTTAACTTTAATCCAAGCAAATTAAGTCCCCATTATATCTTCTACTTATAGACAACTGCATAAATTCTGAAAACCAATATGATTTTATGTCATTTCTTAAATTTTATTTAAATGAAACATAAAAAAATATACGGGGTGTAATAACTACGTTTTAAAAAGTAAGGTAAATATTTCTAATCTTGCAACAATCTGAATTATTATAGGGTAGTTTCTATGAAATCCACTATTATCTAATCGTAGCAAGCAAAACATAAATAGACACAGAAATTCCTTGAGAGAAATATTAGTATAGATCGCCAAATATAAGGCGATTCTCCAAAGCTTTGACCTATAAAATCGTTAATAAAATTTGCAATCCTCTCTTCAATCCAATAATTTTGGTACAAATAAAGTTCAATCTTGGCCCGACTTGTCCGCCAAGTTTCACTTGTAAGCGCACTCGGATGCAACCTGCAAAGTTACCAATAACTGTGACGCACTTTTCTCTTGGTCCTGATCCTATTTTAAGTGTGATGACTTTCTTCAGTTCATTGGCAATTGTTTTACCAAACATTATCCTTGACATAACCTTCACATAAAAGTATCCGGGGAATGTCTGGTGAGTGTGATGCCTATTCGGGACCTCACCTCCAAATGATGAGACAAATGAACGTCGATAAAAAACAAAGATTGTTGGACATCTATAACTGAAACTCAGTGGGCAAGTCAAGCATTGACTGAAGTTTATTTTTTACAAAATGTGGTCGGATTGCAGAAAAGATTGTGAATGTTATTAACGATTAGATGGGTGGCATCTTTTGGTTAACTTTCTAGATTGACTTTTAAAAAGAAAAAAGAAAAACAGTAAGAAAGTAAGCAATGAAGAAAACAGAAAGGGGAAATGAAATAGAATGTAACTTAAAAAGGTAGACAGACAGGCAAACATCAAGAATCTTAATATATAAAGTCATATATAGCAGTAAAAGAATAAAACTGACAAGAAAATGAAAGAACGTTACGGCACGGATTAAAACGATTGAAACAGACAAACGGGAACAGGTACCTCATATATCTCTCTATATGTGTTGCATAGCCCTCTACTTGGGCCGTGGCGGTACCCGTTTCGTATACTCGTCCCTGAAAGGGCCGTGGTTGTTCACATTTAATACTCGTCATTTTTAAAACATCATGAATCACATGGTTCATATATTGTTTGCATACCTTTAAATTTCTCGTACACTCTCTTCTTGCCTCGTCACGTGGAAGGGCGTGTCGTCTAGTGGTTTTCTTCCTTCTTCTCTTCTGTACTGCAGTGAACATCGCCGCTACAAAATAAACTTCATGACGGACTCCGAAGACAAACAAACCTTTTACTTTCAATTCTTTTTATTTCAAGCGTTAGTTATTTAATCAGCTGGGAGATATTCACTACGTCGAGAGAGAGAGAGATAGCAGATTACTAATTTATCGTAGTTACTTATCAAATAAGTCTTAACTATTCGTGGAGGGGGGAGAGCTCTTTCGCCTGTATTTTTTTAGGGAATAAATCCCTTTAATCGGTCGTAGACTACATGCTAAAAATCACGTCTCATTGGTTCGCCTTCAAAACCCAGACTGACTAAAACTCGCTTCTCACGAAGAATGAGTGACGTCACGGATCCCTCTGTTTCCCACGCAAAAGCCTGTGACGTCACAGAACCTCTCGCAGGTGCACATGATCTGGGATCCTGTCACACGGTGACCTAGTCACGTCTGTGATTTCCGACTGTGAGAACAGGCCCTATTCTGCACTCGACTGCCGGGTCCACCCCGCGTTAATTCGCGCAAGTCAAACCAACGATTTCCAACAGAGACGTTCATTCCTATAGGGCCATTATCCAACATATGAAGTCAGCTATGTGTATATGTTTATACATTTGTATGTGCAGGATTAACTAATTAACCGATCATTATGAATTTTCGATAAAAGTTGTTTAGTGTGATAGTAAAAATGTGGGCTATATTTAGTTTAATTAAGTTTTATGCAAAGGGCGTAAAAAGTCAGATTCCTCTGACTTTTGTGAATTTTTATCAATAGTTATACAACATCACTTAATAAATATGTTAATAAATATTAAGTTTCTTTTGAATATTTAAAGTAAATTAAAAGGCATAATATAGGAAAAACCTCCAATTTGAAAATTCAAATATTTCAGATTAAATTTGATCCATAATCATTAGTAACCAGTTAATCAATATTTCCTGAATTTCAATTTCTTTTTAAAGGCAATTACATTAAAGATTTAAGTTGAAGCCATTTTCTAGAATCAAAATCATGTAATGCATTTTAATCAAAATTAGTATAAAGATTCTATACATATTCTTTAGTATCATTATATCTTGATTTTAATCTTCGTCAGCAAATTTTAATGGAGGTTTCCGAAAAGTCTATTTTGAAACAAATAACCCGGTAGGTGAAATTAGTTGGATGTTGAATGAAATAATAATGTGAATATTCGACGTGTCCGTGTTGTTCTATCTACTTCAATTCTTCTGGTTAGCTAATAAAATGGGGTTCAAGATGGCTACCTGGTTGCACGTGGCTCCAGGTGTAGCGACCAAGACGTTCGCGGAAGGAATATTCAACATAATTAAATAGAACATAAAACACAGAAAGAACGCAAACAAAAAATATAAGAGAAAGAATTCGGAAAGGAATTAATGACACCGAAGCAGACATACAGGCGTGTTTCAAATGAGCATAGATTACTAGGTAGATAAAAAGCAAGCAAGAGAGATGAAAGACACATAAAAATAAAACAAAAAAGTGAGGAAAGAAAAAGAAAGAAAAACACAAATAGAGATATAAAGAAAGAAGAGAAAGGAGGAAAGGAAGAAGATAGGAAAAGAAAAGAAACGAAGGAATGGAAATGCGGAAGAGAGAAAAGGGAAATGAAAGAAAGAAAACACAGGAAAAGAAAGAAAAAATAAACATGGAAAGAGAGAAGAGAAAAAAGAAGGAAAGAAAGAAGAAAAGAAAAAAGATAAAAGAAGGAAAAAAAGGAAAGAAAGACGAAACGAATGAAGGGGGAAAGAAGAACGAAAGAAATACATAATAAAGGTAAATAAACGGATCGAAGAAAGGTGAAAAGAAACAAAGAATGAAGAAGGAAGGAATATAGAACGGAACGAAGAAAAAACATATCGAAGAAAGCGAAAAAGAAAGAAATAAAAAGAAAGTAAGAAAGAAGGGACGGAGGAAAAGAAAGACGAAACGAAAGACGTAAAATAAAGAAAGGAATGAACGAAGGCAAAAGCGGAATAAAAGAATAAGGAAAAGAAAGCAATATATAAAGAAAGATAAAAGGACAATAAAAGAAAGTATTGAAAAACGAAGGAAGGGGAAAAGAAAGAACAAAATAAGGAAAGAAGAAGAAAGAAAATAGAAAATTAAAATAAAGGTTCAAAAGAAAGAAAGATGAAACGAAAGAGTAGAAAAGAAAGAAAAAAAGAAGAAAAATAAAAACGGAACGAAGAAGGGAGAGATGAAACGAAGTGTGAGGAAAAGGAGGAACGAAAGATGGAAAGAAAGAGGAAACGAAGGAAGGAAAATAGAATAATGGAACGAAGCGAGGCAAGTCGAGCTAAATTGAGATGAGGAAAAAAAAAGAAGGAAATAAAAACGGAAAGAAATGGGAAATAAAAAGGAAAATAAAAGAACGGAAAGAAGAAAGTGGAAAAGAAAGTAAGAAAAAAATTCAAAGAGAATTACAGAGAGAAAAAGAAAGAAATAGAGAGAAAGAAATAGAGAGAAAGAGAGAGAGAGAAAGAGAGAGAGAGAGAGAGAGAGAGGAAGAGAGAGAGAAAGGGAGAGAGACATTGGCACAAAATATGTTCATGTCATTTAATTGTTACCGACGCAGGCTAAATCGATTGCGATCACCTATGCAACCTACCACTGCGTGTCGTGGTGTTTTGTATTCATCGATCTACAAAAGATGTAGTATTGACGTCGAGATATCCGTCAGCGCTCCTCCATTGGAACGTAAATGACTGTCACTGTGCCTGTAATTTTATTACAGTCATTTAGCAGGGGTTTGGGGCCGTTGGTAGAATTTAAACGAGGTGGAGGCCGTGTACGGATATTGATGTTTCCTGTCAACGGCGCATTGTCTATGCGAGTTCAGAAATTTTGCGACGAGGTGAGTTATACTCCGTTTTTTAAGACTGTAACGACCAATATTAAAACTTTCGCGGGAGGGGGGGGGCATGTTACATATTACTAGGTGTAACACACTTTTAGAGTTACATGTTAAAATGATTGGATTGGTTTGGTTGTTTTGTGTAACAGCATATCAACCGTTTTAGTATCATTCAATGCTGACGTCAAACATTTCGTTCTTAGCCTTTTGGATAGGAGAAAAGTGTTGTATCTGTACTGATGCTACACTTAATATTTTCTGTCCTCGGTCAGTGAAGGATAAATCCTTCTAGACTGAGGTAATTTTCAATATGGTTCAAATCCAGAATGCCCTTTTTGTAGAAGCTGGATATTTCCTAGATAAAAAACCTACCTTGTGTCTAACTCTGCCCTCGTTGGGACGCAAGTAAACAAGAACAGTTTCGAATATTTTAAAATATGTATTCATGTTGTTTACTTTTACTTGCTATTCATTATTAAATTAACTTTTTATTTTAGCTCAGTTAACTCTCAGAAATCAACGGGCTCCTTCCTGAGATTAACACTTGATTCCTTTATGAGATACATAGATATCACTGTTTATTCAAGGTTTTCCCATACTTCTCATACCTTGAGCTTGTAAAGAAGGATATTCATTTTTCCCTCCACAAAGAGCCATCTAACTATATTATAGTTTATCTTTCTTTTGGTCTTTTGTTGGGCTTGTCGGATTCAAAGATAAGAATTAACCTGGTCTGGTGTAGGTAGCATCACTAGAAGAACGTGCACCATTATCTTCCAGTGTGTAACCATGCCGAGGGGATATTATTTGGCCTTCGACTACTATGTTATTTTTAATATTTGGTCAGGGTTTACTTGTAACGCGACGTATCATTATGTCAGTATGACTTTGTACAGAGAGGGAAGACACTTGAAGATGGTGGTTAATACGAATTAAAACTCTCCTAATTACATGTGTATACCACCGAATGCAGGGCTATCTCATACTCGGAACAGATTCCTTTTAACCCATAGATCAAGGAAAGCCAACCTATTGCACTAGTCACGATTACAAATGGCGCACTGAACCCCAGAGATTATAAAAGAATGAAACGCATAACTGGAAACTTAACTGATTTATTGAAAAAGTAAAACAGGAATTTAAATAATTCATTGTAGGGAAAAAATTTTACGTGATTTATTCTAATGCAAAACAAAGCAATTATTGATTGTGTTGTTCCGTACTCATCTATTCAGGTATTGCCAATATTTTGCACGTTTTTAACTCCCATAAAATTAATTTCGGCAGCACTTTTTATGCCTTGCAAAAATGTGTCTCAATTAAGTTATTTACTGTCTCATTTATGAATTTTTATAGGCAGAATTTTAGCAAAATCATCCATATTTAGGCTTTCTGGTGTTTAAACTTTTAACATTTAATGCTTTATTGATTGCTATAATGAAATCTTCTCAGTACAAAATGAAATTTTGTTTAATGAGCCCAAAAATGTAAATATATATTAGATAGTCATTTTCATAAGCACGATATAAACACATCAGTGCTTAAAGTGGGAAGCCCATTTCCTCTTGTGAATGGAAATGCCATTTACAAAACAGAAATATCAGTTCAATTGGCACGTCATTGCTTGGAAAGTTTCCCAAAGTGATCTCAGGACGTAAGTTCTATTAGGTCCATATGGACACGATAATCGAAATCTCCTCAACAATGATATGCATCTTACGATCCAATGATAAGATAGGTGTTGCAATCGGAATTACCATAGACATATAATTCCCTTGTCTACAATGATAAGATTTAATTTATATAAGATTATTCGGCACTGTGGTAAGTGAAATTGACAGCTACCGTTAGCGTTAAGGCAAAACTATTCGATAAACAAATGGAGCACTCTTCGGCGGCTGATATTGTTTATATAAACAGGATGATTTTGTAGCGGGGTTCTTGGCCTTGGTAGGGTTATTAAGACGAAAGTAGTTTCTTTGGGAATTGCTGAAAATCACACAGATAATGAAATAGTTATAAATGGCGAAGGAAGGGAAATGGGATAAACAACTGCATAGATATGATTTTTGAAACGAATGATTTATTAAGAGAATAGAAAGATAAGCAGTTAGCAAGTGCGAACTAAATATACAAATAGGGTTTTGTAAATGAAAAATTGAGAAAAATAAAAGTGTATAACAATTTTCTTATATAAATGTAATTTATAGACGGCAATACAATGCAGAGGTGTAATGGATAACCACGAACTCATGCAAATCAGGACATATAACGGTGGAATTAGTTTTGTAAGTTTCACCTTTTTATTAATATATATATATATATATATATATAGTAAGTTATGAAAATATATGTATGGCAATTAAGCTACACAGAGGATCCTGCGTTTCATTATATTGACACAACAAAGGAAACAGGATATAGGACAATCTATATAAAACAGAACAATATAACAAGGTATAGGAAGTAACACTAACAAGACCCTTGTTCGTGGGAAGCCCAACGATTGGCTAAGAGAACAACAAAGAATTTTATTGGTTAACCAGCTAGCCGTGTATATAAAAACACCCGGCAAAAATAACTCCATGCATTTTAGCCTGAAGATTCCCCCGGGGATGAAATGGGGAGCCTCTGTGCAGCTTAATTGCCATAAATATATTTTCATAACTTACTACCTAGCTCTACTTACGTATCTAGCACTGTTGAAGTAAATACTGAAAATTGATACATAAGAAATTATATCTATTTATAAAATTGTATGTGGATACATGAAATACTAATATATATATATATATATATATATATATATATATATATATATATATATATATATAATTTATTTTAAAAAACTATACGTTACATATTTCAGAGTCGTACTACGGTCTCATCCAGACGGACTGCCATTTTAAATATTTAACAAGCGTCTATCGCCCATAAGAAATCGTCAGTGTCCTGAATGGTAAACAACAGGGGTAAATGGCATTTGGATTCACCGTTAGCCGATGCCTTACTGACATGTCCCTTTTGAACAAAGTACCGGTATCAGAGTTATATTTTTGTTGAGTGTGATTTATTAAGTGTTGTATTTTATTTATTTTTTATTTATTAATGGTTTTGTATTTTTAAAGTTGTATTTAAGAGGTTGTATTTTTTTAGTTTTATTTAAAAAAACCTCTACAGTCCGTAACAAATCTTCAGCATCTCGATATTAATATAAGGGTCTTAATCATAATTAAGTTTTACTTATAATAATTTAATTGGTAATGAATGTTTCCAGTTTGACCGCTTCAAAGGAGTGCTAATTTTTACTAATTACTGTCTGGCGTAGTTTATGGATTAGGTTCTGGGTGAGATTTATTAAGTTTTTTATTTTATTTATTTTTTGTTTATTTATGTATAGTTTAGTATCTTTTTATGTTTTCATTTTATTTTATTAGGTGTTTTATTTAATTTAATTTTTTATTTGTTCATTATTAATAGTTTTATAAGGTATATTTATGGCGTTCTATATTTGAGTGGATAATTTGCTATGTGGTGGCTGGATGTTGAAGGAGAGTATATTTTATCAGTGTATGGGTTTATCTAAGAGATATCGAATGTATTAATTATCATCGTCATATCCATTCGTGTTGTAGTTTTGTATTTAGTTTATTATGTTGGCTGTATCTAATAATGTTTATGAGTCTATTATAGAGACTGTGTGAGACGGAGGGGGGGGGGGTTAAGTCTTAGTCATCCATAAATCTTTTAATGTAATGGGGTTTGGTAGTTATAATTCTAGGCAGTTAATTAGAGAGATTCATCTGTATATCATGTTATATATATTAAAATGTGATGGGGTTTCTAATAATTTATATTATATTTGTGATAGATGATGTTAAAGTAGGTGTGAGTGTAGGTTATATTGGGGTTAGTCGGGGGATGTGGTTATGGTTGGGGCATGTATAATATACATGGGGGGGTATGTTGTATATTTAATTAGATATATTCATGTATTTATTATGTTATATATTTTTAAATGTGATGAGGTATCTAATGAGTTATGTTACATTTCCCCCTGTTGTTTGCATTTCAAGACGCTGACGATTCCTTATGGGCGATAGACGTTTTTTTTATTTATTTAAAAAGTCAGTCCATATGGATAGAACCGTGGTAGGACTCTCAGATATGTAACGCATAGTTTTTTTAAATAAATTATTTCTATTTAGCTCTAACTTCTTTTGCGATCTAGCACTTTGATTTCTTGTGAACATAACCTGACACACACATGCACTATATATATATATATATATATATATATATATATATATATATATATATATATATATATATATTACAATCTTAATTGCCGTATATGCAGTTCGATGGCGGTTCCGTATTACATGATATCTTGGGAAGTAATTCCGTTCCTAATATGGGGAAAGGAATTTTTTTCCGAAATATTATATCCTACGGAATCTCCATGGAACCCTACCAACGGCAGTTAAGATTATAATATAAAAAATATATGAATGAAAAATGGAAACTTCAAAATTCATGTCGTAATTTGCTTTTGTTCGTGTTTACCCATTGCACTTCTACATTTTCTTATCTTGTATAAAATACATTTATATACGCACTAAAAATGCTTCAAACAAACTACATTAACCTATTATTAATTTTTCCCTGCCTGGGCATGGCACACGTCGTTCCTGGTCCTGGTGGGCCCGCCATTCGGGTAAGTTTAGCCTCTTAGCTAGTGAATGAGTTACACCCCCTGATAATAGAAATATTCCAAGATGCCCACTTTGCACTTTTATTTCTTTGTTCTCGGCCACTCCCAGATTGCATTTATCTTGGAAGGACACTACCCAATCTCCAAACTCTATCATCTATTTTTTTTCTCAATCTCAGATACCACTTCCGTTTAGAGATGTATCAGCTTGTTTTCGGTTCTGAACGAATCGGAAACAGTGGGCGGTATATTCTTTTTTAAAAGGTAAGGAGGGTCTTACTAACCGATTTTTTTATTATTTTGTTTTTCCCACTCTCCATGTTATTCCAATGAATGTTTGTAAATAAATAGAATTTTTGGAAAATACCAAGGACGGCACCTAAAGTAAATGTTGTATTGTGGTGACCGAGATGATTTTAATTATTACTAGGATCGACATTTTTATCACTTTACACCGAGGATGACAAACGACTTTCTTTTATCACCCATTTTGATGGCCTTGTACCTAATTTGTTTTAAATGTAATTTTTACTGCAAATAAATATTTAAAAGTGTAGCATCTGTCTCGTACACAAAGAGACATCAGACATTTTACAGTTTGTATAAACCGGATAAGAAGAGGAAAGACTGTAGGAGAGACAGGGAGATAAAGAGAGAGAGACAGACAGGCGGAAAGGGAGATGTGAAACTCGTAGCATAGTGATTTTGATAAAATATGGCAAGTCAGCTACACAACGATCCCTGCACCCCACTAAAAAGCTTGAAGGTGATGTGTCGCTTAACAAAAAGAAAATACACTTTAGCTCGAATTTGAAAATATCATTAATGGAAACAAATATAAAATTTCTGTAGATAAATAATTCTTAAAATTCTACAATAGTGACACTTATGATTTTGATGATCAGACTTCCATTGTTTGTATTGTCATGAAATAAAGTTCAAATTTGCTTTTTTCATAGGTGTGAAAATCGACCGTTTATTCAGTGTTTTAATTGATGGAAGGCATTAAGTTGTTGATTTAAAAATATTTTTGTTTAATAAAGGTCGTTCAAATTTTAAATTGTGATGATGGCAAAAATTATAATGTATACGTTCGATAAATAATTCGTTCAATTCTAAATAAATTCAAATAAATGAAATTATATAAAATAGACAAAGCAAAATAAACAAATATTTGATGAAAGAAGTTTATTCATTTTTTCGTTCAGAACAAAATCAGTAAAATTATAGTCAAGTAAAGATGGGGTTTAAATATAGTTAAAAGTGTGTTTATTGGCTAATTTTTCCACATTTGATAAATAAATGTAGTCTTATAGATTCTACATGAAACAATGTAAAATTATTGGTATTATAATAATTTAAATATTAATATTCTGAACAGTCCTATGCTATTCATAAAAAATATATTTTTGATAATAAAAATGAATGAATATGAAACTATGTAAAACACTGGACATTTTCAACTTTGTTAAGCGGTAATTTTTTGTCTAAACTTGCAAGTCAGTCCACACGAAATCTCTCCACCGAATGGTAAATAAACACACATGTACGTTTATCCCACCGTGAATGTCTTATATAATGGAGGGCCCCCATATCTTTGGAAACAATTAAGTTAGCTAGTATGGATTATGGCTGGGGTCAGTTGAGACAATAAGTGCGGGTTAAGCTGACATGCACTGGAGAGGATTGTTATGAGTGAATCATTTTTTTCAAACCATTACAAAGTTACAAATTGGGCGCCGACAGTGAGTCTCGGGTCAGAGAAGGTCAGATATAGAACGATTGTGAATGTCGTATCTGATTGGTCGACGGAGGCAAGGGTCTGTCACGTCATTTTGTTTTCTCGAAAACTAGTTTTTGAGAGAGAACGTTTTGGGAGCTCGCAGCATTAAGTCCCACCATGTAGACGCTCATCGTGAAGCAAGCGGACCCAGAAAAATGGGCTAAATAGTCATGGCCTGGATCTTGAATGAGATCTGACGAATATTCCCATGCATCAGTCGCACCCCACAACAATAAGTATGAATGAGACGAATGGAAGAGACGAATAGATAGAAAATTCCTCCACAACCAAGACAGAAGAATAAAAAAAAATGAAATCTCTCTGAAAAAAATCCTGTCTCCGCGTTTTGTCTCCTGCCTGAAAACAAATTTGTCCACAGAACAAGAGGCACCACAATCGATCACGGGCAGAGACGTAATGGAACCACGGCACAGAGTACGACGACGACCGGTGGAAGAAGAGGAAAATATGTAAGGTAACTTTTTGTGTACAATAAAACATTTTCAGGTCCTAAATTGAAGGTGAAAATAAAATCTGTCACGTGTTAAAAAAAGAAAGAAAAAGTGTTGCATGCTTAAAAAGAAATGTCTAGAAAGAAAATATGTTTTAACGAGAAAAGAATTTAAAATAAGTTGTTTGAAACGAACAGTGTTTAAAATAAGTTGTTTAAAAAGATATTAAGACCTTTAAATCGATTTTACGAGACGAGCCTTGCCCGGCCCTTCTCAAAAGCTTTTCGTATTAGTTTCGGCTTTCGAGAAGTGTTTAATAGACTTTTCGTTGCGATAATTTTCATGTGTAATGTAACAAATGGCTTGTAAGAGCAAATGCTTCCTGTAGCCAACAGAATTGCATTCTTACAGCAAATCTTTCTCAGTCTGTTAAATAATTATACATATTCAAAATCGACATCGGATTTCATACCTGTTCTCTGAGTGTTTAGTTTTAAAATGCATTTTTGATTTTGTTTGTTTGTGTGCATTTGTTGATGTGAATTTGATGCCAATTAAATGTCATTTTATCGCACGGAGTGTATGGTAGGTTTGGGATAAACGTTTGGCTATTTAGGAGTGTATTTGGTTATGTGTTATCGTAAGTTTGTGATTATTAAATCTAAATATAAAAGGTGAATGTTTCTCGCTTATATGTATATATATATATATATATATATATATATATATAATTAATTATTAAAGACAATATATGTACTACCATATATCATCAGATCCTTTTACTTTGTAGTCTCCTTTGAAGATTCAGCTCAATGTTTGTCAGTTATTGATAACAGAGACAAATGAAACGGACCGTTAAATATATCTCACAGAAATGTTAAATTTTTGGAAATGTGAAAAAATGAAAATAAAAGTAACAAAACAAACCATGGTTATTGGAATATAATAAATAGTGTCCTATATATATATATATATATATATATATATATATATATATATATATATATATATATATATATATATTTATATATATATATTGGTGTCTATATCCGCTGCTAATAAAAAGTGTTGGTATTAATAAATGCCCATTTCGTCTCGGACACAATCGTACACATAACCGTTGGTGATGCTGAAATCTTTGAAAGGATATAACTGAATAAATCATAAATTGGTGTATCTCTTAAATATAATATATATGTATGTATATATATATATATATATATATATATATAGAGAGAGAGAGAGAGAGAGGGAGAGAGAGACAGACAGACAGACAGACAGACAATATTAGGATAAAAATAAAAGTTGTAATAATACACAATTGATTACATCTTCAGTTGTTCAAAACCAGGGTTTTATTTTCCCTAAAACCATGGATTTTCAAAGAATGTAATTCTTATTATCAGAGGAATACAGATAGGTAAGTTAGTAAGAGAATTATCAAAGTCAAAATTTGAAAAGATAAAAGTTATTTGAGAAAAATGTCAAGGGGGAAAATGTTTAGATTCTCTAATGCAAAGAAGATTACTTGAATGCATATGAAAAAAAAGTTCATTTTGAAAGTTAACTTTTTTTCATATGCATCCAATTGATCTTCTTAACTATGATATATATATATATATATATATATATATATATATATATATATATATATATATATATATATATATATATATATATATATATATATATTAGAAGGGGGTGTAAACATATTTTTAAACCATTATTTCGTAATAGTATTATATTTTTTAAATATGTCTATACACCACTTCTACTTTAATTTGGCGTAGCAGCGCTTACAGACATAACGTGATTTCCTAGCAAAAAGTCCATTACCATCGAAAAAATACTGTTTTGACAAGGAGAATGTTATTTCTCGAAAGGTCAGATTAAAATAATTTTTATTTATTTTAACACTACGCATTGTTATGTTTTTTTCAAAAGCAATATAATAATGTTATCAGATTTATCTAGCATTCGTCGGTTATCAATTATGTTAAACATAATAATTACTAATACTTGTTCAATGTATGAATTCAATGATTTCGTTCATTTCGTAATAAATTTCTTTCTAAAAGAAAAACATTGGTTACTTTTTCCTTTTCAGTGTGTTAATAGCTGACAATTATTTGCAATTAGTTTCGTATTTACATTGCAACCAGTGTAAGGGCAAAAATAATACGCGGTATCATTTTGCCCTGTTTGCTTCTTTTTGCAAATATTTTCTGATTTTATGGGTACGAATAACAAAACCAAACAGTGTATATTAAAAATAGGATTAAAATATATTGCAATTGATGACATCTTTATTTTAAAAATAATTATTAACAAATAATAAAATTCAAAAATTGAAATATATTACAATTTTTAAAAATATTAATTTTGCTAATAATTATTAACAAAAAATAAAATCAAAATATTGTAACATATTATAATTATTTTTATTTTTTATTTTGCAAATGATGATGAATAACTTATAAAATAAAAAAGTGTAATATATTACAGATTTTTAATTTTTATTTTGCAAATAATCATTAACAAATAATAAAATTAAAGAATTGAAATATGTTACAATTTTTTTTTTAATTTTTATTTAGCAAATAATTATTGAAAAATAATTAAATCAAAGAATTGAAACATATAATTAACATTTTCTTTTTCTTTTCACATAAAATGTAATGTGATGTTTTCCTTTTTATTTTGCTAAAAAAAAAGCATATAAAAGGTATTCACCATGATAATTTACACGGTAAACTAATACGCAAAAATCATAAAACCTTGATATTTCAGTCATTGTTTCACCCTCCTCTGGCAGACTATCTTTATATGTCATTATCTACCAATCAGGTGTCTCCTCTCGTGCATCAGACTACACTGACCCTCAAATTCACTAGACACTTCGATGTATCTGTCCTTCTAGCTGAGATCAAACTGTAAAGTGTACATATATTTTCTAAATAAAATTAATTTTAGACTATTAGGGATGTATTAAGTAGAATAGTAGGTAGAGCACATTTGTTATTTTAGTAAAAGCGATGAACGAACAGTAAAAGAATGAAAGAGACGTTGCTTTCACGAATGGGTTAAAATGCGTCAAGTAAAGAGTAGGGTGACCAGAAAGCCCTAAAATTCTACACGTTTTAGAGTCTTCTGCATTATTTCTAAAATTTGTTTCACGTTTTTTGTAAATACATATTTCAAAGTATAATATTTGTTATATCTCAGGAAGCAATCCTCACAAGCATTATCTTATCCTTTTAAAGACGGCGAAATGTTTCTTGTCGTTCGTCTGTTTCTTTCGTAGAGGAATAGGTTTATTACCTATCGCATGAGCCACCCCCGTCCGGAGATGAATATCTACAGGACTAACCAGATTATTATTGCAGCGAGGCCAGAATGTCATTTGTTTTAGGGAGGTTGCATTCCACTATTAACTAACTCTATGATGAGAATTTAATCTGAGTACTG
Organism: Sepiola atlantica; assembly: GCA_963556195.1. NCBI lineage: Eukaryota > Metazoa > Mollusca > Cephalopoda > Sepiida > Sepiolidae > Sepiola > Sepiola atlantica. The sequence goes on along the minus strand of OY744519.1, from coordinate 35,207,649 downwards.
AAATAGAATACACATCTGAAATGTAGATTTGAATTCGATGAGATGTTAAATACGTTGCTGATGATTTCCCGTTATTTTAGCGGAACGTGTACAATTTCAATTATTTTTCATGGTAGTCTGATGTCAATCCGCTTTTGTTTAGTTTGGTTTGGTTTGGTTCGGGAATTTATACTGCTAGACAAAGAAGCAAGATATAAATTATTTACAAGACGAACCACATGACATAGTACAAAGGATAAGATTAGAATCTGACAGCCTGTGTGTGTCAAACAGATGTCCTATTCCACCTATGGGGCCGTATAAAGAAATGTGATATTAATTATCAGATATGGCTGCTGTTTAATCTTATATATTTCCTGAATAAGTAGAGTTAATTTGATTTATTTGTTAATTTCATTGTTAATTAAAGAAAAGCAGTACACGTGAGAGCTTATCAAAAATCTACTGAAAAATAGTAAAGATACGCTTGTCGGTATAATAAAACGAGACACGTCTAAAAGAATGTTTATTGTCCAATATATATTATTTACCTCTCCTCCAGAAATTAAGGCACAGGGTAAGGTGTGGGTTTGATTAAAGTCTTTCGCTAGAACAGACTGGATTCAAACCTGGAACACCCAGTTTTTAGCTACCGTTATTATATTGCTGTCCAATATATATATATATATATATATATATATATATATATACTAGCTGTACCCGGCCACGCGTTGCTGTGGCTGTTAGTTGAAATGAAGAGGTGGCCTTTTGGAGTTCATTTTGATCCAGTTCCTTAAGTTGCCATTTAATATGAATGGTTTAATTTTCCAATACTTGTGGATACACAATATTCTTAGTGGTTCCCGTTTCAGTGTAGATGAAGAGATTGTCCGGTTTTTAATGGTTCTGGTGGATCTGCCAGTTGAGGTAGTTTAATTTTCCCTGCGGCACAACACAATCCTTTAGTTTCTCCCTTAAATTTCAGAGCTTTGCAATAGGGACACACTTCAGTCATAGTGCCTATGTGAACATGGTGGCTTAAACTATAATCCTCATGAGGGTTGTAATGAAATGCTAGGCGATCCCAATCCAGGGATTGTTGAGCATGGAGCCTTGTTTGACGCCGATCTGCTAGTCTCAGCCTCTCGCGTTCGTTACGTTGTGAACGAAGCAGATCTGAAGCTGCTGACGGGATTGTTGTACCCGCAACCGTTCCTCTTCAAGTCTGGCTGCACGTCGCTGTGCTGATTCATTCGCACGTACTTGAATCATCCTTTGTCTAGCTTGTTGGTTTGCAGATGCCAGTTGTTCATGAGTTTGATTTGCAAGTAATCGACGCCTTGTTTCTGCACGGCGAGTATGACGACCTAAGTTTGATCTTCGGGGAGGGGGGGGGCATGTTTGTTAGTTACGTATTAAATTTTACCTGTATAAATGTAACAGTAGGAAAGAATAATTGTATAAAGGTAAATGGATTAAACAAAACAATCAATTATAACCCGCTTCAGGGTTGTCGAAGAAATGCGAGTATGGTTTTTTTTAATAGATGAAGCATGTTAAAAGTAAGAAAATGAGGAAGAAGGCCGGTTTAAAAAACAACGAAGTAGATACGAAATGAAATTAAAGCACGTCTGTTAAGTATTAAATCGTACCTGAAGGATGATTAAAGTCTAAAAAATGAGTAAATGCGAAATGAAATTAAAGCACGTGGGTTATGTATTAAATCCTACCTGTAAAAATGGTAGGTTTGGTTTGGTAGTTTTGTTTTACGGCATATCAAGCCTTTTTGGGTTATTTAATGCCGAATCTGGTCATTATAGTGAAAGTTTGTATGCTTCAAGTTCTTTATATCTTCAAATGTTTAATCAGGGTTTTTGGTTTGGTAGTTTTGTTTTACGGCATATCAACCCTTTTTGGGTTATTTAATGCCGAATCTGGTCTTGTTTTCTTCTCTTTTTTGTTTCCTTCCCCTTTTAATATCTGTTTCTATTTAACCCATAGTTGGGACCCTAACAGGTACTACCACTCCGGGTCAGGGTGGACCTGGGAGCAATGGTAATTAAGAGGAGGCTCCACATTCCCCAAAGTCCGTAAGCCGGATCTCACCATCGGATGTAGTTTAAGGTCATATCCAGGACCGGGAGTAGGGTAGGAAAAATAAAAATAAAAAAGGGGAGGGAGAAAGGGAGAGGGGCTGTTGTTTTTGTTTTTGTAGAACATAATTAAGTTTTACAAAAAAAAAAAAAAAAAAAAAAAAAAACGTCAATGTAGGTGAATTTCGTCTCAGGGAGCCACAGGTATCACCAGACCTGTAAAAATGAAACAGTAGAAATGAATAATTTTATAAAGGTAACTGGTTTTAAAATAAACAATCAATTATAACGCGCGAATGCACGTAGTGTTGTTTTTTTTGTTTTTTTTAGAGATGAAGCATGATTAAAGGGAAGAAAATGATGAAGGAAGCAGGTTTTAAAAACATCGAAGTAAAGAGGAAATGAAATTAACGCACGTTGAGTTTTTTTTTTAGAGAGGTAACTGGTTTTAAAATAAACAATCAATTATAACGCGCGAGTAAGGGTTTTTTTTTAGAGATGAAGCATGATTAAAGGGAAGAAAATGAGGAAGGAAGCAGGTTTTAAAAACATCGAAGTAGAGAGGAAATTAAATTAACGCACGTTTGTTAGGTAAGTATTAGTGTAAACGTTTGTTTAGGGAAACAAACAACGAATAAGGAAAACACTTTTTACGTATGAAGTAGATACGTGACAGCGGGAGGAGGAAGGTCAATCCGGAAGTGAAGTTGGACATGCAGATTCGCAGAAACGGATTGTAAACCGGAAGTGCAACTTAGTAGGAACGAATTGTAATAAAAAGTGTTTTTTTATGTGTAAAGTAAAAATTATGTTAATAACATAAAAACATAGCTCGGATGTAAGGATTTGCTATAAAAAGATTTCAGTGGTAATGGTATAGTGGAAGTATATTTCCATGGGAAACGAACAAACCAACTTTACATTTTTATATATATAGATATAGTTTAAAGTGAGTTTAATAACAAGCAGTACTATAAGCTTCATTGCGAGGTCCAGCACAGTGTGTAATTGTAGAACACTATTCGCTGTTCGTTGAAAATTACACACCGACTTGGTATTTACAAAGTTTAATTCCTCCTTAATTCTATGCTAATTTGTGGTGGCCAACGTGAAACGCTCTTGACTGCGACTTGTGATAGGAGTTCACGCCCGCCGACCGTCGGAAATTAACTTCCGGCACTGAAGATTGCGTAAGCATGAAACGTCGATGTCTGTAAGTAATAAATAATTCATATATATATATATATATATATATATATATATATATATATATATATATATATATATAACCCATGTTAAGTTTGTTTCCACGGGGTGAAACATCTGGAGATTCTCTACAGTGTTTTTACAATAGTTTCCAATAATAGATAAAGCTATTTATTTATAATAATAGTTTTATTCATACAAACATATCATAGCTATGCATTCCAGTGGAAATATTTCGATCGTAGCTTTAATAAGCAGCGATCTCTTCAGGCAGATAAAACGTGTCCGTTTTCTAGGTGTTCATATTAAATAGATAAGCAAGATTAAAATCTGTAAATGGCACGTGATACGATTCAAAGTTAATATTTTAAACATTCAGCTGAATATTCTTTAGAGATTTAACTTGAAAACTAATTTAACGCTTTGCTTAAAATATCAATTTTGGATCTGATTACATGACCCTTACAGATTTTAATCCAACTTAATTATATATGTATATACTAGTCAAAGTAAGTTGATGCCCACAGGGAAAATATCTTTTTTCATGAAACTAAATTAAACAAAATATAGCCCATAATTAGAATCCTTCCGCTTAGCAGATGTGTTCCAAAATTGATTAATGATCATTTGATTCGTTTAGGAGTGAATTCTGTACATACAAATATCTAAATTTGTATATATATATATATATATATATATATATATTCTCTACTTCAAATTTTACTCCATTCTCTATTTATTTCTGGTTCGTCTGACAATTGGCTAATGACATTGAACTCCAGTAACGCGAGATTACTCTACCGTTTGGTGGGGGTTATTATATTGTTATTTACAAATGGCAAAAAACGTATGTTCCGTCGGTGTTCGCATTCGCTATTTATCTAGATATATTACTACAATAGTCATATAAAATAATAGAATTGCGTCAGTAATTAAATTTTCCATTGATAAATAATTATTATCACTTCTGATGATTTAAATAAAAAATAAACACACACCGTTGACTATTTTATTATAGTGTGAATGGTCTCTTTCCGAATCCATTTGAGACGACGTGGTGAGTCTGATGTGATTGTTTGACTTGCTTTTTGCTGACTCGCTTCACTTTACAACTCGAAATTCAACCCCATATTTAGCATAGATTGATTTGTAAATGTTAAGATAAGCCATCATATTAATTTCCATTATTATCATCATCATATTTGTGAGTTAAATCACAAAACAGTCCTATAAACTAACCCCTTATACATAATGATTTTTAAAACACACCATTTCGATATGACAAGATTTGTGACAATAACCTTTATCATTGAAATTGATTTCTTTAAATTCATTTCAAAGGAAGACAATCGATTTCATCAGTCTATAAATAGCTACTTAGCTATTTCCTCTGAAAAAATGTTCTTCCCTACACGTTTCTTTAAGCATATATATATATATATATATATATATATATATATATATATATATATATATATATATATATATATATATATATATATATATATATAAATCTTTGGCTATAGAAGTGTGCTGCTCTAGACTCACTGATAAATTGGAATATAGCGAAACAGTATGTCTGTGGATGAGTATATAAGCCCCTTTTTAAGAGTAGAGCACTGTTGTTGGGTGATGCAATACTCTTTGTAAATAAACAAAGTGAGTACAGTGGAAGCGGCATTTATGTTTATATATGGATGGATAGAAATCCACGATGTCAAAGTGTAGGATGATGCACTTATTTCTATTTTCGATATTATTAAACTAAGTGATTGCTTCGGCAGTATTCACTTACTGGTTAAATTCGAGGTCCCTTTTTTATTTGCTTGTTAATTCTAAACAGAATTGTTTTACTAATTCTTCCTATTTCGGGTTTGGTCAAATTAATTAAGCTAGGAGTATTGTAAATATTTCCTTTGTAGTCTTTAAATAAGATATAGGCTTCCTTAAGGTTTAATTTACTAACTTTGTCGCTAATATTTAGTCTGACATGCTAATTAAGGCACACAATAACAAAATACTAAAGAAGAAAATTAGATAAGCAGAAAATAACAAATTGCGTAAAAATAGTGACCAATATAGCAAAGAAGAACGAAAATATAAGCACTACAAATAGTAATAATCACAACCCTAATAGCAATCATCCAAATAGAAATGAAAAAGTTAGTAATGAAAAGCACATTTATAACAAAAAAGGCGAATATAAACAGCACTAGTGAACCATTACTGGGTGAAGAAAGAAAGCGAACGCTCACCAATAATCGAATGGAAAATAGTACGACAGGCCAGTACATGTAGACCTTTAGACGAATCGTGTAGATTATGTCTGAACGAGAAATTGGAAATACTAAACTTTAAAGGCCCTCAAAAGCTATTAAAATGTTGAAGTCAAATAGAAAACAACTGTTTACACAGAATAAAAGTTACTTTAAGATAATACATAATGAATAAACAAATAAACAAATAAATAAATAAACTAACACCTAATAATATAAATACAAGCCCGCACAACAAAGAAACAGGGATGAGTCACCTCTATACAAAACAGAACAAAAGAATCGGAAGTAAAATCAGCCGAACATTTGTTTATGAGAAGCCCTACTTTTGACTAATAGAAACATTAATCCGTGGGGAAAATAACAAATAATCTTATTGGTTTACTAGATAGACTAAACACCACGTGTCAATATAAAAACACTCGGACAACAAACTCCATGCATTTTAGCCCGACGATTCCCTACGGGCATGCAACGCGAAAGCCTCTGTGTAGCTTAACTGGCATAAATATATTTTAATAATTTACTACCTAGCTCTACTCACGTATCGAACACTGTTGAAGTAAATTCTGAAAATCTATACATAAAATAACGTTTTATGTGGATACATGAAATAATAATTGTATATGATATTTATACCATTAATAAGTAATAAATTGCACTTAGAGTTAACCTTTTACTGCAGCTTTAAGTTTTATAAAATCGTCAGCCGTGAAGCATCTAAATGAAAGACGACAGTTATCTTGCCCTATTTAATTTTATTTTTATTTATATATATTTTATCAACCGACATAGTGTTTTTGTTTTCTTTTCTGAGCACTAATATAAATTTATTTAGTAGTATTTTACCAAGCTTATTTTTTAAATTTTGTTATTGTTAATTATTAGTACACTATAAGCCAATGATTTTCGTTGTTCTATATATAATAATGATTATTAATAATTGTGATGAGTGTTTTTTATTCTGAAAGCTTTTACTAAATCTGTGCTTAAATAGCAAAGTAAATATCTATTCATGCGTCTGCATTTTGCTTTAAATTCTTGTTTTTGTTTAATAAATTGGGCTGTTGGAGACCTTCTACGATGCAGGGTTAGAGGAAAATAATTCAAAATATAGTCATGTTTACATTTTTAAAATATGGATTTTAAATATCCGTTTCAGTGTTTCCTTATTATATGTTTAATTTGAATACACATTCGATTAATAGTAATCTAAAAAAATATTAATTCAACGTATATTTATAAAAGTTACTTATAAACGATAAAATTAATACGGTGTTTGAATTATATGATTTGATATTTTTTTCTCTAGAGACTTATGTACACTTTATACGGTTTATCTTGAAAGGAGCTAATTTTGAGTTCTTCAAATTAATATTAAATATAGTAATTTGCTTTTTGTTCGCATATATATTTAGACAGCCTAGTGCTATTTTTTTTATTTTCACTTCTAATGTCATCATGTGGTGATTGTACCTACAGGCATATTTTTTTTATTTTCACTTCTAATGTCATCATGTGGTGATTGTACCTACAGGCATATTTTTGGTCATCATTGATGTTATTAGTTGTTGTTGTTTCTTATAATCCATTTGCTGTTAGATATTCGTGTTATTCATTAGTAGGCAATTATTTTCATTCTACAATTGCTATTATTATTATTATTATTATTATACAGTCTCTGCCTGGTTAGAAAATAAAATAGAACTAAGACTCATTGAGTTTGAACCTAAAATTCAATGCATAAAAATAGGATTTTAGTATTTTCTTTGAAAAATATAATTCATCCATTAAGATCCATTTATTCTCTCGCTAAGGTTGACAGAGACACTTTGTTGTGGGCATCAGAATTCGCGCGTTTATTCCCCGCGTAGTTGACACAAAACTAAAAAAATCACTACAGAATATAAAGAGAGAAAGCAAATCAAACACAGGTCGTCAATCAAACCGGCACCCTTCATCACACGGCACCAACTAACACATCGTCGCGTCCATGGAGCCTCCACTTTTCCTTAACCCTTTGGTTTGTTGCACTAGAGTCAGAGAACAAAAATAAAAATAAATTTCTTATCTCTTCAAGAAGTGAATTCTCGATTTAAAAGGGGATTACAAATGATTATGTTTAAAACATAAATGTGCACGCTTAAAAGTATAATTATAAGAATTTTAAAATTATGTTACCATGCGAATGTTGGGATTAAAATTCAGATTATGAATGTCATACGTTTAAAAATTAAATTTATTATGACTCGAAACATTAAAGTACGGAAATTACGATTAAAATTAGGACTACGAATGCACACGATTAAAACTCGGTTTATTATGGGACCGTAAATTAAAAGTATGACGAAATTTATATAGGTTTTATTTACAAGTTAAAAAAAAATCGAGAATTAACTTCTTGAAGAGATAAGACATTTATTTTTATTTTTGTACTTTGACTCTATATATATTTATACTTCGCTAGTGCCACCACCCTATTTTAATAAATAACATAATACCCCCTTCCCATCCTCCCTATATTATAGAGACCAATCAGTAAATAGAATATCTGCATAATTCTATTTTATTTTTTATTTTAAAATCATTTTTATATATATATAAAGGTGTTAAAATTCTCTCATTTAGGTTTGAATTGCAGTTGGAAACACATCCGAGGAGACCAAGCCAAGGTCGAAATAAGTTATAATGTGTACAACCCGAATGTATATCTAGTCTATTTCAACCTCAAAACTTAATCATGCTCTGTTTAAACGGACATAGAGCTCTATGATTCGAATTCCTATCGAAACTATCCGAACCTGCACACTACATATATATATATATATATATATATATATATATATATATAGAGAGAGAGAGAGAGAGAGAGAGAGAGATTGAGAGTGAGAGAGAGAGAGCAGGTGACTAACGTATGTAAGAGATTATATATATATATACATATATATATATATATATATATATATATATATATATATATATATATATATATATATATATATATACGAGGCCTGTCTCAAAGTTATTCGACCTTAGGCCATAAAAAATATGTCAAATACGTGACGGGGTTGGCATTCTAATACCCTTTACAAGTAGACCCCTTGTGCTTGCCTACTGATCCATCCACTGCCGGAAACACCTCTGGAAGTCTTCTTTCGGAATGGTGTGCATCTTCGCCGTCGCGTTCTCTATTATCTCTTTTATTTGCACCCTCTTAAAGCAGCTGCACTCCGTGCTGTTTGAGACCTGCCAGAACGCTGGTCACTATGCGCTGGTGTGCGGTCATTTTTTAATCGGTTGAACTACTCCTTAATTTGTGTTACACCCATCGCATCTTCTCCAAACACCTGCTGAATCTAACGCGACGGCGGAGATGACACTATTCCAAAAGAAGACTTCAAGAGGGTTTTCGGCAGTGGATAGATCGATGGACTCCGTAAGAGGCCTACTTTAAAGGGGGGTAAGGTCTCAACCTCATCACGTATTTGAAATATTTGTTCTTGCCTAAGGTCAGATACTTTTTAGATAGGCCTCGTATATATATATATATATATATATATATATATATATATATATATATATATATATATATATATATATATATTTGTGTGTCTGTGTGTGTGCTTCTAAGCATATGTACTTGCTTTCAAATCCGATGTGCATTTATATAATTAAGATTAATGCAATTAATCAGACTAATAAATTGACCGCAACAATAAAGCTGATTCTCTATTATTTTTATCATTTTACTTTAGATACGTCCTATGATTTCTATGAAAGACTTTCTCCGTCTATCGATCGCTCTGTCTGACGACCATTTGTTTGATATCTCATTGTCATCACGTAACATATTGATTGAATCGGTGGAGTTTATTTTATATGCGTCTAACCATGTAATAGGCCATGCCCGCCACTCGGGCAGTCACGCTTAGGTCTGAAATAGAATGTTAATCGCTAGACGCGCAGATTGAAGGGACGGACCATAAGAATATACGTTTTTTAGTGATAGCAACGCCAGTCATACGCAGTGCGCGCAAACTCCTTTTTACCTACTTTTGTGAGCCATGTTTACACATGCGTCTTGTTAGTGTTAGAGTTAGAGATAGGCTGTACATAAAGCATAATAAACGCCACTGTAGAATGAATCGCGGAAGGATGGACAGCTATATGCGAAGGTTTATGTGGCTGCAGAAATATAAGAGATAATTTTATGCAAATACTCAAGGTCATAAATGGATTCCATACTTGTTTAGAAAGTAATCAATTGTTTGTTGTTTTTGTCACTATAACCTGACGGTTGTCAATTTTTGAGTTGCGGGGATATTTTTGGCACAGTCGATGGGAAGAGTTCTACAAATGATCTATCATTCATTTCTGTTTATTTGTTTCGTTATTTTTAATTTCGGAGGTATTTTAATTTCTAGTGGTCATCATTTGTATTTGTTTTATTTTTTATTGTTATTAATACATCAGTGTAGGCATCCACATAGTCTCATTCACTAATATGACGTGTGACAAACTGTTAGATTTGAAGAGGGAGTAAGCCAATGTCTTTCAACAGCCAGGTGTATTCACAGAAACACACTATCTCTTTGGTATTTTATAATAAGTGTATATTTACTTCCTCTCCAGAGGGTTAGACACAAGGTGAAGTCAGGTTTTGAAAAGCCAGTGCACGAGAAGTGCCCTTTGGTCTACAAAAATGGCTGGTCAGCTCCGTCCGCTTTCTCCGATAGGAGCACATCAAGCGACTACCATCTTCTCAAAGATGTAAATTCTTGGGGTGGACCTCCTAAGACTGAACAGAACCATACCTCAGCTTGGCAGCAACAAAGCCATTCTCGGACTGATTGTCTCGGACGTATTCTCGACTGGTATTAACCACTCTTGAATTTAAAGAATTAAAATATTTTACAAGAATGTAAGAAAAGGAATTAGTAACAAAAATGCCGATCATCCAATGCGTTTGCATAAATAGAGTTTCTTTACAAGAGCTTCCCATCGGATGAACACATTACCTCCCTAAGAGCTACAACATAGTTATCTTCAAATCTAATTAACACAACACACTTGTCATAAACCGTGCTCATAAATCATCAAATTAAATTCATTCTATTATTTTCCATCCTCTCATAATATTTATCATCATTCAACTACCAATTTATCCATCATAATTACTCTTTTCTTTTTGTGGCTTTTAGCCTTGATATGTGTTGACTCATTAGTAAGAAATATAAACTTTCGCTTTTCTTTATTGGCGTTTAACTTTAACTGTAATATTTCGACTTACTTGGCAGGGGTTCGACTGTGCTAACATGTTTATCCTCCCATGTATACCCTCCTCCTAAATACTATGCATGATAAAAGAGGCACCTGACGAAGGTTCGAAAGTATAATGGACGAAACGTTGAGAATATAACAATCAAAATGTGGATAACTGATCTAGAAGGTACCTCCTTCCTGACCGAACTCTCTATCAGATACATCCTAAGATGGAGCACTGCTGTCATATAAGAGGAGGAGTTTCTCGGGGCATTCTTTCTTGCCTTGACAAAGTACAAAAACAATTTAGCAATGAAGCCCCTTTCATACGGAAGAGATGTTGCTAGCCTCTCTTTACTGTATCGTTATGTTCATGGTAGGTGCTCGACTGAGCTCCAATTCCTGGTCCCTCCCGTCAAACATTGACAGCACGAACTTGCCTAGCTACACATAGAGCAAAAAACCTTCCTATCTTCCTTTCTCTCTCCCCCTCTCTTTATTTCTCTTTCTCTCTCTGTACCAAAGACTAAATGGAACTTCCATGAACAAAGTTTGTTTTCTTAGAACATACCATATGTGGAAGAAAATACCACGGGTCTGCTTCCCAACCGTCTACAGCATGATCGTCTTCAAGTCTAATGTGAACAAATACTTGTTGAGTCGTCTTCTTAGATAATCAAATTCTTTTTTTTTATTGCATCCATTGTTTCCAATCCCCTCGTTGTGGCTTTCATCGTCCAACTGACAATCTCTCTAACCTTTAGTCACGAGAACTCTGATAAGCGGTGACCCATTAGTAAAAAATATATATATATTAAAAACAAAAAGCGAAACTGGTAACTCATGAAACTACTGAATAATTCTCATCACAGAAGACCGGGGAACTGAACGACCGAAACATTACGAATCATGTAAATACGCATTTAGGAAGACAAGAGAGTGGAGCGGTTGAAACCTCATGCACATAACAACTACTATGTGTATAACAGTCCGAAATATATAAACAATGTTAGTTTCAGAATGCCGGAGAGTACAAATATAATCTATTACAATGGAGCAAACATTTCGAATGGAGATTTGGTATATGTATGTCTAAAACCGACACTATACTATTACTTGTATTAATGTACTATCGTTCCATCTTTCAATACTCAATCCAGACGGGGCTGTAGTAGCTGTTCTGTTATCATAAGCCTCCTCTCCCAGGCATTACCTCCTCCTCTTGGAGGGTCAGTGGAGTATATATTTGTTTTTCATAAGACCCTCCCCCAAGCATTATTCCTTCTTTTGTGGTGTAGTATATGTTTGTTCGTCATGATACCACCCTCTTTTTTTCGTGAGGGGAGTGTAGTATCTACATCCTCCAATGCATTACCTCCTCCTTAGGGAGTAACGTACATCAACAAGAAATTGTCATAATCAGATGTTCATTAGCAAAGTCAACACTTACATTATATTTGCTATCGGACGGAGCATATTATTGACCAAGACCGATCTAAAAAGCTTGGAGAACACAATGATCGGAACAGTCTGAATCTTGTATATAATGTAAATGTCCCATCTAAGTAGGCTGGAAGATACGGCATCCGAAGTGTTCTGTACATGACTTCGATGAGGATAACACTCTGAATCTTGTATATCTATAAATAATGGCGAATATGTATATGTCTGTTTGTCTGAAGCCGAATCTATATTATTAGTTTTGATCGCTATCTTTTTATATCCAATACCCATTCCAAAACGTCCTCAAACATCACGCGTTATGCAAATTTACGTAATTAATTTGTTTTAAAGCTTCTAATAAATTAATATTCGCAAACATAAACTCATGATTGTTTGTTTTTTTCAGACTTCCAGACATATTTAAAAGAGTTTCCTCGGTAATAATAATCTTAATACAAATTATAAACAGAAGTAATTAAAGCCATTGTTTTTTTAATCTATATAATTGAGTTACGTAATTAAATTAGATTGTAATGAAATATGATGGAACAGCCGGTGACAACTCCAACATTTTGTTATCCACCCTCTGATTATTATGTATAATGTTATATTTCGAACGCACAGAAAGTCCTATTTTAAGCAAGAGAGAGAAAGAGAGAGAAAAAGAGAGAGAAAAAGAGAGAGAAAGGAAGAGAGAGGAGAGAGAGACGGAGAGATAGATGAACACAAGACAGGTGCGAGTTATTGATTAATATGATGGAAAAGCCGGCGTTCGCTCCAACATTTGGTTACCGCCCTCTGATTAAGTATAACGTTCTATTTCGAACGCACAGAAACTTCTATTTCAAGAGAAAGAGAGAGAAAAGAAAGAGAGAGAGAAAAATAGAGAGAGAAAAGAGAGCGAGAAAAAAGAGAGAGCGATGGGCACAAGACGGGGGCGCATAATTTGACTAATAACATTTAAATAACACATTCTCTGAGATTTATCGTACGAGTCGCTCAGAAATGATATATTTACTTTTATTTCTTATTAGACGTTTTGGTTTTGTTTATTTTTTAAAAATCTTATTAGAAATTATGTTTCAAAGCACAATTTTATTGAATCATATTGTTTAATTTAAAAAATAATTGATTTAAAATTACTATTTCTTGGTAAAAATTTTTTTTTTATTTCTGAGCAATTAAATAACTGAATTTAGAATAGTGTTCACTGTATTTTATTATTTTAATAGTAGATTTTATTTTAGGCACAACTTTTTTTCGATTTGAAAAACTTCAAATATTATTATCTTTTTACGACCTTTAAGTGAGTTTAGGATTTTTTTGTTTTACATTTTACGCCCTAAAGGGTACATTTTGTTTAAAAATATGCTTTTTATTATTTCGAGTTTTATTTATTAAAATAAAGGATGATGTGATTTTCTTTCTTTTTTCTTGTAAAAGAAAACAAACAAACATTTTACTGAGCAATTAAATAAAACAATTAGCAAAAATATGCGATCGGAGGGAGCATATATTTGCTAGTAATTCTAATAACAACAGCCACAATTCTTCGAAGGTCGGCGAGTGCATCGGCCGATACTTTGTGAATTACGATAAGAATAACAAGATTTAGTATGCAAGTAATATAATAGCTCATTTAAAAAAAGCTGTGCAGTGTCACAGCTGAAACATATTGTATCTAACAAGTATAACATGTTTCCTATTTTTTAGATGAAGGTTAATTATTCGTACTACTGTTCTCACTTTGGTTGTTATTTTCACAACATTCCGGCCGATGTAACCTCCGACCTTCTTTAGGGGCATTTTTCAAACTACGGAATTCTTCTGTCTAACTCGGGACATTATAGGGAATTTATAACTGAAACTTTATTTAATCCACGAGGATATATTGTTCTCTTTCCGCCAGCCATAGAAGTGTTGCTTATTATGTTATTCTAAATTATTTTAGCCTGTAGTGAGGATTCAACTGTTAGAAACTGTAACTTCGAGCTAACTGTTAATCAACGCCTTTAATTGTTACGAGTTTGACATGAAAATTGACATGAAAATTGACATGAAAATTCCGACGTCCGAAAAGATTCAGCAGAAGAAGGTCGAAATAGTAGTACGAATAATCAAGATAATCCAAACACGGATAACAGGTTGAAACATCTCTTACCCATGGAGATTTGCTATCTGTCTGTCTGTCTGAAGTCGAAACGATACTATTACTTCTATTAATGTACTATTGTACTAGTTTTTTTTTATGCACTATACTATTTCAGACTAATGTACTATCTTTTAATATTCAAGTAGGAGAGGGGATGGCAAGTGAAGTATTAGTCCTGTTGTCATTATACTATCCTCCCAAGCATAACCTCCTTCTTTTTTGTTTGGGGGAGCGTAGTGTTATATATGTTCTGTTATCATGAGACCACCATCCCAGGCATTAGCTTTATTTTTGTAGGGTAGTGTAGTATCTGTTCTATGATCATGATAACATCCTCCCATGCCCAGGCATACCTCCTCATTTATTTTTTGGGGAGGGCTGTAGTATCTGTTCTGTGGTCATGAGATCATGCATCAAAGAATTTCCTCCTTTTATTTATTCATTTCGTATGCGATCGGAGGGAGGGTATATTTGCTAAGGTAAATAACAAGCGCATCTTTTTTCAGAAAGTTGGAGAGTACAGCGGTGTGCTGTGCTTGTATGTTGTGACGAAAACAACAAAGATTAAGATAATTGTCCGAAACATTTCATATAATGGCAATACTTCATCATAGAATATGGAGTATAATGTCTGACGCACATTGTAAATTTAGTAAATACAACAGTCCGAAACATATGAATAAGATAATCATTGCTTGTAGAGTTCGAGTTCTTTCGAAGCTACCGTAACACTTTTAACTAATACCCTTGAGAAAGACATGAATCCATCTATCTTCTATCCAGCTATGGGTGAAATAGTAGAGTAGACTGGACTCTCAAGCTTTGCTTGTTCTATTAATATCTTTTTACTTGCGTCCCCACGGTGGCAGAGTGAGAAACATGTCGGTTTTTAACGTGTGGAAAATTCAGCTCCCCAAAAAGGGAGGATACTGCATTGTCTAGAATTATTCTCCTTCAATGGCCGACCACATGCAAATTAAGTGCAGTATCAGAACAGATGCAACAATAATTTTTAAATAACACCAAACTTTCTCTGTTTATCCCGGCATTGTTCCCATTTACTTGCCTCCCTACGAGGGCAGAGTTAGACACATGGTCGGTTATTAATGTGGGAGAAAATCCAGCTGCTCCAAAAATGGGCACCCTGGATCAGGACAAAAAATTAAATTACCTCAGTCTAGAATGATTTCTCCTTTCACTGACTGAGAACAGAACACATGGAGTGTAGTATCAGACCAGATACTAAACTTTATTCCCAACCAAAAGGCCAAGTATCCAGGCATTGTTTCAAATCGTCTTGGATGTATCCTTTCCATTGGACTCAAGCAATCTACGGCTGACTTGCGCAACACTTGCTTCAGTATAGACTCCCCGTGCAAGAAACCTAACAGGAAGTCTGCAAGGAGAGCAATAATACTTGTAGAAAGATATACACACATTTTATTCCTTTCCTGGAAATCAGATAGATCAAAAGTCGAGGATATTATCCGTACTTTGTAAATGATTAGAACCTGCACTGACGGCTTTATTCAAAACAGTTAATGTGCGTCTCTTCGCAGTTGCTTGAACTGCTTTGCTTCTCAATAACTGCTGCTTGGACTGCTAACAGCCTGCTCTTCTGCTGTGGTACTGCTTATGTTCTCTGAACAGAACAGCGGCAGACAGTAGGAGTAGAGGCCGATCACTCGCTTGATTCATATCGTCAGCTGATCTTACCTGTCCGTCGAACGTAGTAATTCATCGTTTGTGCATCGTACGCTTATTACCAGCGGTGATCACTGAATTGTATCAAGGTTAGCTTGATTAGGGAGAGAGAACGAAGGAAGAGAGAGAGAGAAAGGAAGAAAGTGAGAACGGCGGGAGCCCTCGTCGCGGAAAGATAGGCGCGGGTCAACTATTCGATCTGCATATTACGAAATGGACGGCTGATTTTTAAGCGAGAATAACAATACTAATATTGATACGGATGATAATTGAAAATACTTAAAAAGTAATAATTGTGATTATGGAAAAAGGAGACAAACATGGTGAAAGTAAAGAAACGGAAAAAACTTAATGAAGCCGAATGAAAATTAAAAGATAAAAACAAACAGAGATGGTTGGGTATATTGAGAAAATGTATCAATTTTAATGTGAGGAAACAAACAAACAAACAAACAAGCAAACAAAAAAGAACCACACACACACACACACACACACATATATATATATATATATATATATATATATATATATATATATATATATATATATATATGTATATATATATATATATAAATATATTTTCTGGCTGGCGCACATTTATTAATTAATTAATTAACAATGAAACTTTTTGTACGTATTTTTTTTTAATATTAAATATTCATCCATTCAAAATGATCTTTTAGCGCGAAGAACAAAACAAAAGTAGAAACAAAACTTATGTAAAAGTTTATTGAACGATAGACAGAAATATAACAAAGGAAAAAAATGAATGTTGCTGTTTATAAAGTTAGAGTATCTAAGGATTCACGATTTAGATTTCAAAAAAATTTAAGACTGTATTTTTCCACATCGCAGAACAACCTAAAAATACTTGATGAATGTATTGAAAAAATATCTCTGACAGACTTTCATCTAGGCTCTAGGTATTTCAACGTTCAACTATAGCAAGAAACATCTGAATTGAAACAATAAATAATATTTTTAAACGACTAAAAAGACGTGTACGCGCAATCATACATTATCAAAGCACGCGCAAACACACACACATATATATATATATATATATATATATATTTATATACACACATATATATATATATATATATATATATTTATATACACACATATATATATATTTATATATATATACAGTTATATATTTATATATATATGAATTAAGAAGTTTCTCATACAATGCATGAATTTATTTTTTAATAAAACTTCCACATAGCAA
>OY744519.1:35095300-35182800 GCA_963556195.1 Sepiola atlantica | reverse complement strand
AACCCGGGTATCTCCAGCGGACGCAGTAATCTATTGTGTTTAAATAAAACAACTATAATTAGCTTTTGCATGATTTACGATGGAAATAAAAAATTAATTGCTGTATGACTTACGATCGATCAGTTTTATTGTTTATTTTTCATCTAACACTAGACATGTACCATAATATATATATATATATATATATATATATATATATATATAAAGAGAGAGAGAGAGAGAGAGACAGACAGACAGACAGACAGAGAGAGAGAGAGAGAGAGAGAGAGAGTAAGTTGAGATAAAAAAATATATGACACTATTTATTTCAGTTCCAAGAATTCCAAACCAACAATAATTAGGTGTACGATCGTTTCTAAGACGATTTGGATTTTTCTTACTTATTTTTTACTTATTAATTTTCTAAATTTATATATATATATATATATATATATATATATATATATAAAGTATAATTAACTTATCAAAAGCAATAGCTCAGACATAAATTCTGGAAAACAACTGAATGAAAAGAGCTGACTACTGTAGGTCTAAAGGGCTCAATATCTGTTTAGATAAACTGTACAGCAACATTACATAATTAAGTTGATTTATCACAACACTTTACTGCAATTCCATTAATATGCAATCATCAAATATTTAACGAAATGCTACAGTTGAACGGGATATTCAAATTCTGATTTGAATTTTTAATTCAAATATCGTTTAGGATTAATATCAAAATCACTCCTGATGAATGCATATTCATGAAACTGCAGCAAATGCTGAGATAGGTCAAATATATATATTTATGTCTATAAATACTTGCGTTTGTCTATAGTTAGCTTTCATGTGTGTATATGTGTTTATATGTACGTGTGTCTATATTCTTATCTTTTTTATTTTATTTTAGATGAGTTAGCTCTCAGAAATAAAGGGTCCCCTACCTAGTGCTAACACTTGATTTCCTCATGAGATACACATATATCCGAGTGCTCATTAAAGCTGGTCCCTTCCTCTTAACCCTTGAGTTAGTAAAATAGTCGAGAATATTAATTTTACTCTCCCCGAATTGATCATTTAACTGTTTCTTTCTTGCGTTTTTTCTTAGTTTTGCCTGATTTTAGGACCCGTCATCATCTGGTCTGGTGGAGAATCCAGCTTAGTGTTGTTTATTGAGGTAGCACCACAAAGATGAGGTTCACCAGTTATTGTGTGAGCAAATGTGCAGCTTTGCAGAGGGATCATTTTTGCGCTTGAAATAGTACGTTATTTTGAATATTAAGTCAGGATTTACTTGTATGGCGAAGTATCATTATGCCAGGAATCCTGATAAACCACTGTATAGAGAGACAAAAGACACTCAACGTTTGTGTCTAATATGCACTCAAGCTCTCTTATATATGTATATGTGTTGACAGGTAGTTTTCAGTTAAAATCTATCAATAGTCTTGTGAAATAGATATGCGTACGTGTATATTTGACATTTGTAAGGGTATGCTTCCCGTCGTACTAGAGCTCCTTTCAAAAATCTCCAATCTGTGGAAAATCGAGGCTACAACGTTGTCATCTTGAAATCTAATGTTTGTTCATTTTGTTCCTTATTTATAATTCTCTCACTATAGCATTCAACTGTCAATCTACCCATCTTATTAACACTTTCCTTTGAGTGCCTTTTAGCCTTTATATGTTGTGATTCATTAGGAAAAAAATAAAGGACTACTAGGCTAATCACAGGTACATAATACTGCCTCAACTTTGAACTCTTTAGAAACAGTGCAAAGAGCGACCTGGCATGAAAACACTTTTAAGTGTTTGGAAAAGGTTGACTTTTGTAGAGCTACATCTCAATTAACACACTATAAAAGGTTGAATTTTGTAGAGCTACATCTCAATTAACACACTATAAAAGGTTGAATTTTGTAGAGCTACATCTCAATTAACACACTATAAAAGGTTGAATTTTGTAGAGCTACATCTCAATTAACACACTATAAAAGGTTGAATTTTGTAGAGCTACATCTCAATTAACACACTATAAATTATTGCTTCAAATATAAGGAGTCTGTTCAATTTATGGGATTTGCCTATAATTCGCATGTCATAATTCCAATATAAATTATATTTCAGTTGAGAGTTTAGCCATCTGAAGGGTCTCAGTAATATAAAACGTATTTGAGGAGAGACGTATACGTACACAACATTTACTTAGAAACATATAACTGAAAAAGAATTTTAGGATAAGAATACATATATTGTTTTGCAATTGTATCTATTGAAATCTTTTTTTATGTGAGGCATGAATCACCTACTTGTTAGGGTCAGGTTTTCCCTGTTCATATTGAACATACTCTGTGGAGACTCTTAGGGATAATTTAGTGTTATGGTGGTTCTCATTAATTTTTTATCAACTACGCTCCATACATAGTAGTCCAAAGGATTGAGATCATGAATATTTTCCCCCATCTATTTCTGCGTTTCGCGAACTTCGTGTAGTAGTCATTCGCCTTATCTGACGTAAATGACTTTTACACATCACAAAAGACTTGTATCGGATGTGTTTGTAGATAATATTATGCTTCTTTCTGAACACAATGTTTTTTTGCAATCAAATGTATGGATCTTCTATGATTAACACCTACGGTGTGCAGTAATTGCCGAATAAATTAATTTGTTTTAATGTTATCAGCGTATCTAGAATGATTCTTACTATTAAGTAATGGAGATACGTTCTCATCATAAGCCTAAGATTTATGCGTACACAAAGATGAGTTAGAAATTGATGACTTTTTGTGGAAAAAGTTATTGGGGATAAAAATAAATATATTGTTTTGTAATTTTATTCATTGAAGCCACTTTCAGGTTCGCTAACGGCTTTAATGTAATATATGAATCGCTTACATGTTACGATTTTGTGGTGTTTGTTACTATTAGAAATTGCCTTTATCGTGGAGACCTTTTGGATATTATTTAGTTGTACGAGTGTGTTCGTTAACGTTTTTCTTAGTTACACTCCATAAATAGTTGGCTAAAAGATTGAGATCTGAGGAGCTAGGAAGTCAAATGTTAGGAGTCATGTTGTCATAAAACTTTCCAGCCAGCCATTTCTGCATTCCGTGATCCTTTAATGTAAGATATGAATCGCTTACATGTTACGATTTTGTGGTGTTTGTTCAAATTGGAAATTGCTCTTATCGTGGAGACCTTTTGGATATTATTTAGTTGTACGAGTGTGTTCGTTAACTACACTCGATACATAGTTAGCTAAATAATTGAGATCCTTGTTCATGCGATGGTTTCTTTAGTCTTCTGACGAAAATGACCTTTACTCATCACATAAGATTTATTCCTGATATTTTTATGGACAGAATTTCACATTATTCATAGTGACACACACTGTTTTCTTTTGTAATCGACTTCATGGATTTTCTAGGGTTTCCACCAACGGTGTGTCGTACTTGCCTAATAGATTCAGATGTTTCAATGCAATCAATATGTTTATTAATGTCTCTTACGAATTGGCAAGGTAAATACGTTTCTACCCTAAGCCGTTTACTCTTTCTGAACGAAAGGTCAAGCGACTTTTTAAAATGGTTCTATTTCTAAATTGTGTCCCGGGAAACTTGTGCAATTGTTCTATTTACTTTTACCTTTTCTGATGAAAAATAACCTTTACTCGTCACATAAGACTTGTATGTGATATCTTTATGGATAACATTTCAAATTGTTCCTTTTGGCACATTATTTTGCTTTTTGCAATCGATCTCATGAATCTTCTGAGGATTACCACTAGCGGTGTGCTGTATTGCCAAGTAAATCCAGGTCTCCTAATTCAGCCCTCTGTCTTAAATATTTCTTACATTTTGGTAATGGTGATAACCCTTCATCATAAGCATTCAACTTTTTTGCGAATTTTGTAAACGAAAAATCAAGCGACTTTTGACGATAGTTCTATCTCGAAATTGCTATATTCAGCATTTATAGTCATATTTATAGGCATTCCTCTTCAACCTTTATTAATTATAAGGCTACCAGTGATAATTATAGATTATAATAAATGTAAGAGTTTCCTTTTAGAGTAAAGATAACGTATCTGTTCAAATACCTTAAATGTTCTGTAAAAACAGCAAAGTGGAACAGCTTTAGTTCGAAAAGAGGGTTGAAGAGTCATTGCTGAATGCTGTATGGAACGAAACCATTTAGTATGACGTATTCCAACATGTAACTAGCTTTTTAAGAAAATATTTTGTAATTTAACATTCTGGTCTATTTTTCTTCCAAAATTTATTTACATTATATATATATATATATATATATATATATATATATATTGTGTGTGTGTGTAAGAACACTTATTGTTAGTATGTGTATTAGCAGGTATCTCCCCCACGCCAACATATATATGTATATATAGATATAGATATATATTGGTTTTATAAGCACTACTCGATCCCGCCGTCTCACCATGCATCTTGTAAACTATAGCCCAATTTACCAACATCTACAAAAACATAACTGCCCTCCCTCTGATTTAAGAAAAAATGTAGTTAACAACACTAGAATTATACATTCCGAAACCAATTTTTTAAAATTTTAAATACTGAAAGCTATCTTCACAAAAACGCAACAACCTAAAATTAACAACATCGCATATTAAACCAGTGGTAACATTTTAAAATTCTTAACGTAATGCGATTTTTTTCTGTGAGTTCATCCAGCCTTTTTGAATTTTAATCGTCAACGACTTCCTGAAACAATGCGAAAAAACGTTCTATGCCCGTTTCTCCGTTGTCTTTTTAAAATTTTATTTTTTCTGTGAAACCTGTGAAACCGATTTTAATACAAAAAAGACCACTAGAAAAATTGAAAAAATAAAAAAATATATAATTAAACAGACAAATTCTGTAATTTTTAACAATGTGTGCATTAATGAGAAAATGATGCCTAAATCCACACACACACAATATATATATATATATATATATATATATATATATATATATATATATATATATTCATAACAATTATCAAATTATTGTATTTTGAGCTCCAATAACATATACGCTATTGAGCTATTAACCCATATTTTGTATTAATTTAAAGAAATTAAAAAATATACAGTCACATACAGATAGACTGTTTCGCCGTATCACAGCTATTCAGTGCGGCTAGACTAGCATTCATCCCGAACCAGGGATCGAACTTACAATTATTCAGTCAATAGTCGGTAGCTCTAACAACTAGGCAACGGGACAGGCGTTGTTGGTAAATGATATCTACACTGTTTTTTTTATATAAATATTGACCACTACTTAACAGTGCTTTATTTGTTTTTTTGGAAAGAGCTTTGCATTACGTTAAATAGTAGCAGGCGATATCATTAACCACAGTGCTTAACAGGTTTAAGGGAAGGGTGTATATATAGCCATCCACAGACAGACAGTTTCGCTGTATCATAGCTCTTCAATTTGGCTATATTTATTTTACTGGAGAAAAATGTGAGAGATGCAAGTACGCGACGATAGAAAATAAGCCTATAAAATATGCCTTAGAGATCAACTCCCAGAATGCATTATGGACTCTCTCCCGTCGATTTCGACGTACGAGTGCCTGCGCGTGAATTTGTAATTGCAGGGGTTGCGCAATCACTGACAACCGCTCTCTTGAGTCGGCATTGCTTGATTCCAATGGCAAGTAGTAGTACAAGACGACAGGAAACAATGCCGTGATAAGCAGAGAGCACATACAGCACCTGGTATTCCCAAATGGTCACCCATTTAGTACTGGCCAGGCTCAACACCGCTTAACTTCAGTGATCTAACGGGAACCGGTGTGTCAACGTGATTGTGCCATAGACTATATATTAAGAGATGGGCCATTAATTTTTTTTATTATCATTTTCCTTGTTTTACTTTTGTTTTTGTCCGCCCCTATAACTTTTATTCTTTTTTTCCTATTTATAATTTTTCCAAAACCCTTTTTAGAAGTCTTTTGCGGAAAGACCCTTCTCCACTAATTAAATACAGGATATAATTAAATACAAGAAGACAAAAAAAACATTTTTTAAAAGGCGAAATTTTCCTAGAATGACCTGCCGCTTCCTCTGCGATCAAATATAGCTGGAGATAGCTTAGTAGTGATTTGTTTATCTATAAATAATGGAGATTATGTATCTGTCTGACTGACTGTCTGAAGCCGAAACTATATTATTAGTTTTGATCGCTCTCTTTTCATATCTACCTATTAGCTCCTGTATCTGTACCGATTATAAAACATCCCAAAACATCACACGTTATCAAATTTACATAATTAATTTGTTTTAAAGCTTCTAATAAATTTATATTCGCAAATATACGCCAATGATTGTTTTTTTCAGAGTTCCAGATGTATTTAAAATATTTTCCTCGATAATAATCTAAATACCATTATAAATTGAATTAATTAGATACATTGTGTTTTTAATCTATATAATTGGGTTAGGTAATTAAATTAAATTGTAATGGAATATGATGGAACAGCCGGCGTCCACTCCAACAGTTGGTTATCCGTCCTCTGATTATTAAATATAAATTTCGAACGCACAGAAAGTTATATTTCAAGAAATCCACAGGTGTAAACATGACGTCATATTTAGGAGAGAAAGAGAGAAAGAGAGAGAGAGAGAGAAAGAGAGAGAAAGAGAAAAAGAGATAGAAAGAAAAGGGAAGAGAGAGAAAAGAGAGAGAGATGGGCACAAGAAAAGGGTGCGTTATTTGATTAATAACATGTAAACAACACATTCTTTGAGATTTATCGTACGAGTCGCTCAAAAATGATATATTTACTTTGATTTTTTATTAAAACGTTTATAAAGTTTTAAAGTACAAATTTATTGATTCAAATTGTTTAATTTTATAAATAATAAATAAGAAAAATGTCATATTCATATAAAAGTTTAATACGAAAATGTGTTTAGTTTAAAATGCTAACTATTATAAACGATAGGTTCGCATAATTATTCTCAAGTATGAACTTACATGACTTAAATTCCAGAAAGATGAATGGTTCCATCATGGATATTATTTTTAGTTGATCAGATTTTATATCTAATTATTTATTTTAATTTATTTTTGTCCAATTAAATTCAAGATTTTAAACTGGACAATGGGGCATCTATAGGTTCGCCAAATATAGATTTTGTTACGCCGTCTTCTGAAACAATTTAATAACTTCCAGTTAACAACTTTCTTCTATTTATCGAAGAGAATTTAAAGATTTTGTTTTTTAAAAACTTTCCCTGCGGTTACCTTTTACTTAGTTTAAAATGTAATGTATCTAATATGTAACTTAAAACAACAAGCAAAAATATACGACCGAAGGGAGCATCTATGTGCTAGTAAATATAAATAAACTTACAAAAATACTATTTTTCGATTTGAGTCCGCTCCAGGCTAGAAACCGATGGTACAATGTTAATTATATCTAATGAAACGGCCCGTAAAAATATATCTCACAGAAATGTTATGTTTTTTGGAAATGTTAAAAATAGAAATAATAAAATAAAACCATCGTTATTGGAATATAATATGAACTGACTTATATATATATATATATATATATATATATATATATATATATATATATATATATATATATATATGTGTGTGTGTGTGCGTGTGTATGTGTGTATGTGTGTATATTTATTTATATATATATATATATATATATATATATATATATATATATATATATATATATATATATATATATGCGTGTTTTTATGTATTTCTGAACTATTCATGAGTTGTGTATGTGCTTGGTAATGTGTACGTCTGGTGTATGTGTTTTTGAGTGCGTGTATGTGTTTCTTTGTTTTCGTGTACATATCCGAATCAATATATTCTTTATATTAATTTCAAATGCGCATGAATATTTCCACACGTTGTGTCATATACATATATGTGTAAGTGTATCACACGTTATGTGTTTTCGATATGTGTGCCTGGATCGCTCTGCGAAGTTTCATTACCCGATACATTCGTAAATGACAGAATGGCGACGTTTATAGCGAACGCAAGAGTACATCAGGGTAGAATGTCGTTTGATTTCACTGTGCATCATGTGGGTATCGGTGTCTCAACGGGTGGGGATTTTTCATGTATTGATTATGCCGTAAGTAAAAGTAGATATGCGCGTGCATGTTTAGTGTAGTATTATGTAATGTGTATAAGTTTGTTAAATAGATCGTTTACATGTGTGTAAGTGTATATGTATGTGTTGTGCATTCGCGTACGTAACATGTACATAACTATGTAACAGTATTTTATGTCTATTTCCTCCATAAAATGCTGATGTTTTTTCTAGCGTAGTGTTATTTACATGTGCATTTTGTAAATTTTGTTTTACGGCATATCAATCCTTTTAAACGTTATTTAATACCTAAACACAATATCTATTGTAAATATTTTGTTCTTAATTATCCGCCTTTTATATATATATTTTTAGACTATTTAACATCGGAACACGATACCTACTGTAAATGATAGACCGCTTACTTTAATGGGACTGTTTTACGGCAGATCAACCCTGTGGGGTCATCTAATATCGAATCACTATAAAGTGTAAGTAATTCGCTGGTTGCTACACTTTCGTTGGTTAAAGCACATGGACTTTTTTGTTATATTTTTTAATACCACTAGACAACATTGTTGGGCTAGGATCAAATTGTTGTATCCTCTGTCCTCGGTCTTCACTACGACAATTTCTATTATTTGCCCCAATCCAGAGTGTTCCATTTTTAGGGAGCTGGATACATCCCACATGAAAACCCAACCTTGTGTAAAGTATTTAATAATTACCTAGTTTGTTTGTTTGTTTGTTTGTTTGTTTGTTTTGCCGTATATAAACACTTTTGGGGTATTTTTATGTTTAAACACATTAACTATTACAAATCATCCAATAGACACTATTATCTTAACAGGAGATTCTATTTTACTTATGACTCGAGGGGTTCAGCGGTTTATACCTTTCCCGACATAATTAGTGTATAAATAAATTTCATGGTGTCAGCTTGATTTGAACTCAGTTTGTCCATTTTCATCGCTAACCCTTGATCCATCGGCGATCGCAATCTATATATTAAAGTCTTAAATAGATTGTGCGTGTGCGTGTGCGCACACGCATGCGCGTGTGTCATATGCGCATGTCTATATGCAGAATGTCTAATTTGATGAGGGTGTCTGTGGTCCACTTCCGGTGTGTGTGTTTTCTGACATCTGTGTCTTGGCTCTTTGGCTAAGATCAAAGTGTAGCCTTTGTTCTAATACTACACTTCGTCTGTTCTGTCCTCGGTCACTTAAGGGGAAATCTTTCTAGACTGAGGCATATTTTTATATTTTTGTCCCAATCTAGCTTCTCCATTTTTGTGTGAGCTTGATTTTCCCTAAATTAGAAACCAACGTTGCGTCTTTAGCATTGCTCTCTTGGGGAGGCAAGTAAATAGGAACATGCCCGTGGCTTTCTTTCTATGTGACGCATATATTTGAAAATATTTTTTATTCAGACATTTTTATTGATATAATAGTTTCTTAATGGCAGACATTTGGGGGAGAGAAGGGGCGACCCCCTAGCCAGCCGCAATGATAGTGAAAGTATTACCTCTGAAACACTAACAGTGAGACACGCTGCAATAGCCACTCCGTATCGCGCGGTTCATACTTTAATCGGACCTCAATCCTGCCAAAAGCAAAATGCAACGCAATTGAACAAGACCCACCGACCTCACAAAGTCTATACTGTCATCGGAGTAAAAATACATTTATGTTTCTGGTCTCTGCGTCTCAGACGACAGAGACAGATTCAATTGCAGCAATTGAATCGGGCTCTGTTCAAATTACAGCAAGGTTAGAGATAAAATCAGTTTAATGTGAGAGGAAAACAGGCTTTTTCAGGGAGGGGCACTTTAGAAGGGTAAAATAATTATTATGGCATTGCCTGACAAAACAGACTCGAGCGACTGGTAATAAAGCACCCCCTCCCGAAGAAGGAAGTAATACCTAGGAGGGTATATTTCATTTGACCGAACTGGACCATATCTCATTCCGGCAAAAAGAATGAGATGATGCGGGACATAGCCTAGGTTGCCAAGATGATGCAAGGCAACCTCGGCTGCTATGCCAACTGTCCTGATCCAGGTTCTAAAATGAGAACTTTACAAAATTAAAAGAGAAAACAGTAAAGTTAGAATTATGCAGCATATGTGAGTGGTCGGGGTCATGCATGTGTCTGCATAGCATTGCCAAGCTGTTTACGCCTATGTTGAATGAATCGTGTGTATGTGTGTGCATATGCATGCTTGTGTGTTTGTGTAATGGTTTTGAGTGTCTGTTGAATTATATATATATATATATATATATATATATATATATATATATATATATATAAGCTCGTCATATCTTAAATGGTGTGCCTGTTTTACGTGTGTATTTGTGTGATTTTTGCCGATTTCGTAGGCACATGTTAAATTATGCAAGAATTGTTTGTTTGTAAGAAATGCGTCATGCGTCTAGTATTTGTAGAATGTGTAAACGTATGTTATATGCTGTGTATATGTAGGTGTGTATATGTGTTTTACGTCTGTAAGATGCGTGTAGTACTGATTAGGTAGTATTTTTCTAAATGTGTAAGTGTTTACTACACGATGTGTGCATGCCAGTTTATGTGTGCGTGCAATTGTTTTAGGCGCGTAATACTTAGCTTATGTAATAGTTTTAGAATATGTAAACATATATAAAATAATGTGTAAGTTAGTTTGTGTTATTCATATGTTTAATGGTATCTGCGAGTGTGTTATACCTGTGTTTTATTTTAAGGTACGTGAGATTCGTAGATTTGTAGTATGTATAATGTATGTGCATGTGTGTATATGTAGATCCCTATGTGTGTATATGTATATCGCTATGTGTGTTATGCAATTGTTTGTAGTGTAAGGTGCGTGATGCTATTGTTGTGAAATATTTCTGGAATGTTTAAATGTATATCCAATGCTGTATCTGTATGCACGTGTATGTGTGTGTCCATGAGTGTTAATGCGTATACTTTGAACGAGGTTCTGGATCTGTTGTTATTTCGGCATGTGTAAGTCTATGTACACAGATGTGCGCGAGTATATGTTAATATGACTCATACACACGCATATGCGCACATAAACACACACACTCATACATTTTATGAGTGTGCGTGAGTGTGTGATGCGTGTCTACAGTGGCGTGAACTGACATCCATTCGACATTGCCCAGCCTGTGTATAGCATGCTAGCGTAACTGTGTAAGTATCATAAACACATGCTTGTATAAACACATGCTGCGGGTATATGCCCGGTTTAAGTGTACACTTGTAATATTAGCACGCTAGTGTGTAAAACTGTTTCCACAATAAACTAATCCGGTTCTTATTCGAGGTGTGTGTTTTATGCACTGTCTCTCTATATAAAGCAAAGTTGTCTGTATGCGTGCATGTGCGTCGCGACATCATAGTTAAACAGTTGCTCTAAGAGCCAAACTAATTACAGATTTGGAATCGGTACCGTCAATCTGGTGTCTTTATCGATGTCAAAAGTTCTTGTACATTTTTTAAAACACATTATTCAAAACAAAATACGGAAAAATTACATTAGAAACGAATGCGCCGACATGTTTAGCGTTCCCTTTCCAGTTTAATATTTTCTATTATTAGCCGACCACACAACAAGTAGGTTCAAACGACAGAATATTTTCGCTTGATCGGTGGCGGTGAGGATAAGCGTTCGCGTTAAGTTCCAATAATGTATGCCATCAATCGGGGTTCAATATCATACTGGGCAATTGTTTTTGTTTAGTTTTATTTTTTCTGCTATAGCGTTCCATGTATTTCCTAACCGATATCAATCATCATCATAAACCTGAATAATGCACTTGTAAAAAATACTTTTATTCTGATTTAAAGTTTTTTGAAAATTAACTTTTTTATAACGTGCAGAAGAGAGAAGTTTGAGAAACCCATCGTTTACGGTTATTTTAGCTAGTAATCTATCAGTAAATTGCTTGCTTTCATCTACTTGTATAGATGTGTTTTGAATTTCTCAAGATCGCTTTCTACTTTTTTCAAAGCTTTAGCTTTTTTATTGTTTTTTTTGCGGAGAGGGGGCGGCTTTTTATTAAGCAAAACTATATGAGAACAACAAAAATACTATTGTTTGATCAAATTAATTTCTTGAAAGATGCCGTGTCTTTTATTTTTTCAAACATTTTCAGATAAATTTCGTTATTCTTTTATTTTATTATGAAAACAGAATAAAGAAATTATGTAATGGAAAAAAAAACACGTGTTTTTTTTCCCCCGTATTTTCGTCAAACGATATTTTTAGTCTCACTGAGCCAAGATATCAACACGATGTATTCGTGTCAACAACAGAAAAAAACTAAATTTACAAATGGATCTAAGCATCATTATAAGAGATTCTGTCCGTCGGTCGGTGTTATCGGTCTGTCGCGCTCGTTTTAAACAGTATTTCCGCCGGTCTCTCACGCTCAATTTTCAAATAGCCTTCTGTCACGTTTAAGTTTAAAACATGATATCCGTCGATATGACAAGCCCAAGTCTGAAATATAATTTCTCAGACTCTGTCAAGATCAAGTTTTAAATAGCATTTCCGTCTGTCTGTCACACTTGAGTTTGAAATAGCATTTTCGATAGTATGTGATAATTAATTTAAAATAGCATTTTCGTCAGTTTGTCACGCTCAAGTTTTACATAGAATTTCTATAGTCTGTATTGATTAAGTTTGAAATAGCATGTTTGTTGGTTTGACACGCTCCTTTTGAGCAAACGTTCAATTGTCTCATAATATAAAGATAATGAACATGTATAGGCTTCAAAATGAAGCGACAACAATCATTCACAGAAGGTCGACTAAAGTCGGCATTTGTGCTTGTTCTTATTTACTTGCCTCCCCAAAAAAGCAGAGTAAGACATAAAGTAGTTTGTTAATGTGGGAAAAATACAGCTCCCCAAATAGGGGCACTCTGGATTGGAACAGAAAAGTATGAATCAGCATAGTACAACCTTTTTGACAAGCTGGATACAGTTGTTTGCATAGGTTACCATATTTTCTTCTAGAATCAGTATAATTACAGGAGGGACTTAGTGAACATTGCCAACATCCATACGTTGAAATTGTACTATGGAAGCACCTGTATTCGAACTTAGCACTCCCAGGTTGTCAAGCTACGTCCGTATTCACTTTAACCCTTCTCTTTCTAGCATTACGGTCCTGGTGTGGGGTAAACATTATTTCAGAAGCTAATCTAGTTCGGTTTAATTCTAATATCCTCATGAGAACTTCTATAATATGGCCTTATGTGAAATAACGTTGTTTTTTTTTAACAGGCTTATCTAATAAAATGTGATGGTTAGCAAGCTAACTTTAATAGACCATTCGCTAGTTCAGCAAGTTCGATCCTCACAGAAACACAGTGCGACACCGGTTAATCCAGCCAGTATAATAAGGCGAACGCTAAGTGATTGATTCCGTTTTTTAACTTAATATTCCCATGACTTCTATCCTAAAGGGCTCCCTTCATAAATTGGACGTCTCAGATTAACCTAACATGTCTTATATACATAGAGTGATAGTTAAAGAGCTTACATCAGTAGGTCATTGACTATAGAAACACATTCTGAAGTGACTAAATTCAGAATAACAACAGAAAATGACCATGTTCTTTTAATCTAATAATTATTATTCAATTATACTATTGTAGTGGATTCAACCTTACGAGAGTCATTCACAAATTAGCTTTCAGTAAAATAAAATTACGCTTTGCTAAATAAGATAGCTAATGTATGGGGATGGTTAACGAGCATAGTTCAATAAGACACTGACTATTGTTGCGATTTGGCCCAGTCAATTTAATTACTATTGTAATGTCTTCACTGTTAAAAGAGCTCTTTATTAAGTGTCTTTAAGTAAAATTAAGGTAAACATTAATAAGAGTTTCTTATCTTTTCTATGAAGTCAATTGTCTCCCGCATATTTATAAGCAATGTCTTTTTATCACAATCTATATTTTATATTTAATTTGATCAACAATTTATTATTTAATTACTAATATCATAGAGAGAGTTGGATAAGTTAACCCTCGCACCACCCGAAGACTACATATTGCTATTGTTACACCGGCCGTTCTTACACCGGAGAAACAACACCGGTTGTCACTATAAATAGTACGAGTCACCAGAGACACAGAGAAGACAAAGCACAGTCTTGTAACTGTCTAGCCAAGTGCTAGTCACTTTCTTACTTTGTTAATACACTTGTTAAACCAACCCTCGACTTGACTTCCTTTATTTATTATTTACTGTTGGACAACTTCACAACAGCTATCCACATCATCGGGTACTAATTTAGTAACATATTTTTCGATATTCTAAGATAAAATAGAGTGCGTTCTTTTTCTCCGCTTCCTTAGCTTGCCTTTAGCTAACCGACTTTCGACTATGAAGAGAAAGAAAGATAGACGGTCAGAAGAGAGGGAGGAAAAGAAAATAGACTGTTTGATTTATGTATTTAATAGTAAGATTTCGAACCTGACACCTTGGGTCTATCAGTTAGCTCGTCGTAATTAAAGACAGAGTTAGTAAGTTCGGATCTAATGTTGTCCCGAAATAAACTTAGACATTTCAAATTATGATATTAAGTAGACTGTTTAGTTTTACTTTTATTCTTTTTTCCCGCAATCTAAGTAATTTACGGAAATTAGGACCCGGGCGATGGCAAGTAGCCCTGCTTAATGTATCATATTGATTAACGAACCTTAATGTCTTATTCGTTCATGGAAACGTCAAATCAAGTGGCTAATTTTACCGAACAATAGAAAGCAATGGTTAACCAACTTGTTCCACGAATTCAATTACTGTTGTAGTGTGCCAGGCCTTTTAAGAAGCCCTTCATAAAAATTGCCTTTGACAAAATAATTTGAGTGTTGCTATAAGTCTTCGTAATGGTCAACGACACTTTACCAGATAATATTTAACGGGTTTTAGTTCCACAATAATCTCACTGCTTGTAAACAATTAATTGATAGCCACGATGTGTTTGTTTTACGATATATTAGATTAGCTTATTTAATTGAAACAGACAATACATATCTTATATATAAATAAGAGGCAGTTTTCCCGATAACTTTGTAATAAAAAAAACTTTGTTAATACAACGTACTAATCTATATTTTTTATGGTGATTAGTCATACATAAAGGAAGTGTGGGAGCTTTTACACTCACATTCAGGAGTCCTCCTACTGACACCGATTTAATAACAAACATTTTTTAGATATTAAATAGTTACTGCCCCTTATACTCAATGTTTCATTCCTTGGCCTTTTGGCTAAGATCAAAGTGTAGTATCTGTTCCGATGGATACTACACCTCATAAACTGGTATTATCTAGGCCTTCGGGGCTTGATTTACGCCGGTCTATGTGTACGTCCTGTGCAGTTCTAGGAGGTCCACCCTCCCAGGCTTTGCCTCCCCTCTTTGGGGAGGAGTACATTTATTGCTTACTGTCCAGGCAATTTTTAATGGCCAGAGTGCTCACTTTCTCGGGCGCTGACTTTTCAAACCCCACTTTCCCAACTCGACCTTGGGTCACATCTTACTTGTGGGAGTAAGATAAAGCTGGCCGTGTGCATGTTTCATTAGCGGCTGACCCATATTCGACTATAAAGAGAGAGAGTGTGTGAGAGAGACAGGGTGTATGTGGGAGAGAGAGAGAGTGTGTGTGTGTGTGTGAAAGAGAAAGAGAGGGGAGAGAAGGAGAAAGAAAATGGAAGAAAAAGAGTGGGGCGACAAGGGAAAAAGGTAATGAGAGAGAGGGAAAAATAAAACAGAACTCTAACCAAAACAGCAGCAGCCGCATTTTCTTGGTTTATATAAGTAATAGCGTTTCTGTTTCATAATTGTCCCGGTGGTCCACTCAATTAGTATATATATAGCACATCGATTCTTATTTTTCGTTACGTAATACTGAGACGCAAGTATATATGTAAACGATCTATTAGACACGAAGAGTAATAATAGACGACTATTGTAAAATTTGTAAACCATTTTTGGAAATAATTCAAGACGACTAGTGCAACCCTAATTCCGTCTGCTTTCTACTCAATAATTTGAATATTTTATTAGTAGTAGTGTTAGGATTAATTTTTTTGTAGTAGTAGTAGTAGTAGTAATAATAATAATAATAATAATAATAATAATAATAATAATAATAATAATAATAACACCCCATGTTATTGTATTGCTTTTATCAAAATTGTCTCAGTCACATCACCTGTTATAGTTTCGTGGATTTTGAAAAAATTAAAGTTAGAAGAAGATGATAAATAGATAAAAATTAAATTTATTTTTAAATAGGATTTTTTAAATCTCGTTTTTTTTTCGTCTATTGCATTGTAACATTTCAACCACGCAGTTGACAAACCCACTCGCGTACCCGGTTCTGATGGACAATTTGAAAATCGTCATGATCTTTTTCTAAGAACTTGCCCTGAACTGTGTTTACCCACCATTCTGTCTCCACCGGGATCTTCCGACCACTGAGTTATCTTAATTAAGATAAAAACAAAGTGTAAAATTACCTCTGACGTCCCTCTCGATGGTACAGTCTATCGATACTCGATAGCTCACTGGGACAGCCTCGGATCGTTTATATCAGAAAACCTATTGCATTCCAAGTTCGAAAAGAACGTGTCTTCTATCGCATCCGACCTACCTGATTTGATAATCGTTGGTATAGAGAGCTACACACCCTACAAGAAATTCCAAAAGAAACCAAACGGCCAGCCGTTGTACACCCCAGAATGTGCCACTCACATTGCACACAGAAACTCTTATTTAAATTGCTTTAAACGAAATAAATGTTCTGAATCTAAATCCGCATTTAGGATTGCGAGCAACTACGGACAAAAGGGTTATAGAAAACGCGAGAGTGTCATATGGCCAATCCGTACGTGAGCAGAGGTTTGGGTCCCACGAGATTTTGGCGAATAAAAAAACAAGGTCTTAAATAGATGCGTGACCTCTATCCCACAATGAACCTGAGGTTATTTCGTCTGCATCCGACAAAGCCAAACTTTTTGCTGAGAACTTAACTATTTGCAGTCAGGGCCGCCTGATTCCTGAATGTCCCCATAAAACTGGGAATACTCTTAGCAACACCCATGTATCTGTTCGGGATGTTGCCAAACTTATGAAGAACGTTAATGCCAGCGAAGTAACTCGCACTGACAAAATTCCAATAACACTGCTTAAAAAGCTGCAACCGGAAATAGTTCCCATTCCTATAAAGCTATTCAAACGTTGCTTAAAGGAAAAATGTTTCCCAACACCTTGGAAATTTTTGTAAGTCTGACAAGTTATTAAAAATATTGGAGATCGGTCTTCTTCATCTCAGTACAAACCAATATAGTCTTTGGTGCGTCATGAGTAAGTTGCTTGAATCCGTGATAGATCGAGAAGTTCTCAATCACCTCACAACGAATAGCCTACTCAATGACAAACAATATGGCTTTCGTCGTTCGAGATCAACAGCTGATATGCTGACTGTAATATTACACAAGATCAACGAATCTATTGACGTTGGCTTTATTTCTAGAGCAATGGTTATTGACATTTCAAAGTCATTTGATGGTGTTTAGCATAAAGGTCTACTTTACAAGAATTTTAGCTATGGAATATCTGGAAATATCGTCTCAACCATCAAATCCTTTATCTCTGATAGGTTCATAAAAGTAGTCGTTGATGGGCAGAAGACCGAAGTTGATAGTATCAACGCTGGTGTCCCTCAAGCATCCATTCTTTGCCAAACACCTTCATCTTCATCAATGATCTCCCAAATCAAATTCTAAGATCATTCGTCGACATTTATGCAGACGACGCAACAATATATAGCAACACTTCGATAACCAAGATCTTTCTGATTCTCTTTCTTCCGAACTTGTGCACGTAGTACAATGGGGAAAATGGCGGATGGTTACTTTTTATACGCTCAAAACAAACATACTCTCTTTTTATCAGCAACGCTCTGATCCCCTACTTGGCTCAATTGAAATGAATGGCTCTCGTCTTGAGGAAGCACTTGCTTTGACAAGCATATGGGACTGACCTTCACCCCAGACCTAAAATAGAAATGTTACTTCAAATCCGTTGCCAAGGTTGCTGGAAAAATTATTGGATTATTCTACCGTTTCAGAAGGTATCTCACTCCTGACGCAATCTTCTACCAGTATAAAAGCCAAATACGACTTAAGATGGAGTGGTGTTGCCACAGCTAGGGAGGTGCTACTCAGAGCACCATTTCCTGTTTTGACCGAGTACTAAAACGACTTTGAAATCTAGTGGGCGATGTCCTTTTTTCCTTCCTACCATTCATTTTCTTACAGAAGAGACGTTGCTAGTCTTTCTCTACTCTATCGTTATTTTCATGACAGGTGCTCGCTAAGCTTCTATCTATGGTATCCCCTGTAAAACATTCACAACCAGAACACGTCTAGTTAAATCCACTGTCAATACTTCCCTTTCTCTCACTCTCTTTCTTCCTAAAACTAAACGAAACTTCCATGATCAAAGTTTCTATCCTAGAGTTACCCGACTTTGAAACTCAGTGGCGTGGGGCTGGATCCTAACTGATTAAAACATGGTTGTTTTCAAGTCCAATGTAAACAAGTTCTTGTTTAACATCCTCGTGGATGATCAAATCCTGCCCAATTTCCACCATCATTACCAATCATGACGGTGTTATCTCACCTTCCATCTGATACTCATTAATCAGTATCGTTGAGTGGCCCTTGCTAAGTTGTGACTCTAGTAAAAAAAGTATATCCGTAGTATTTCCAGAAGTCTGAATACTAACAGCTAATCTTTATGATTTGAAAATTTCTGACTCCTGTTCTAATCTTAAGTGTTATTCTCACAACGTTTCGGCCGACGTCACTTCCGACATTCTTCAAGTATATCTTGTCGAACTCGGGAATCTTTTTGTTGAACTCTGAAATCTGCACGGAATTTCGAACGGAAACCTTTATTTAATCCATGGGGGTGGCATGCTCTCGTCCCGTCAGCAATGACCGGATAGAAGTCTTCAGTAATTCGCAATTCCTAGTATCACTCGGACTGAGGATTGAAACTTCAACTGAATGTTACTTATTACTTTATCCGTTACGCTACGGGGCCTTGCGAAATTCCGTGCAGATTCTCGAGCTCAACAGTTAAATTTCTGAGTTCGACAAGATACACCTGAAGAAGGTCGGAGGTTACATCTGCCCAAACGTTGTGAGAGTAACACTCAATAACACTCAATATGAGAACAGTAGTCCGAATAATCCAAATTATACAAATTATCAATCCTCATCTAAAAATTTCAGATACTAACGGATAATTTGTTTTTATCTATTTTCCGGCATATCAACCCTTTTCGGATTATTTAACGCTGAGACACAGCATATATTAGAAACAATTTAGTCTATACGAATAATTGAACACTGCTATTTGACCCAGAGTTTTAGCGAGGCTGGTGGTTCATAGCTTCCCCATTTTTATAAGGGCATGTTTAGGATGTTTTT
The DNA here is from genome assembly GCA_963556195.1 of Sepiola atlantica. Lineage (NCBI taxonomy): Eukaryota > Metazoa > Mollusca > Cephalopoda > Sepiida > Sepiolidae > Sepiola > Sepiola atlantica. The sequence continues at coordinate 35,163,186 of OY744519.1, read as the reverse complement.
GTAGAAGAGCCTCCCCCACAAAAAGAAAATAGACAAAATGCGAGTTGTAGTAAAAAACGTTTTATCACGTACTTTAGAAGATGGAATTAATTCTAATTATTGAGTATTTGCATAAAAAATCATTTCCCTTATATTCCTGCCTCACCATAAACTCACACAGATAGCTATCCACTAATCCGCGATACGTCCCATATTGGCGTTTATTCTGCATTTTTGTATGGCGATAAATGAAGTTTCCCCCGACCTCTACGAGCAGACCAGGACTCTAGTCCTAACTCCAAGGCTAAACTAACCCTAACCTGAACATAATGTGTTGCACACTGACATTAATTCTGCATTTGTTGTATGGCGATAAATGAGGAATTCCTCGACCTGAACGAGCAGCCCAGGATTCTGACCCTTACAGTAACTTTAACCCTAATCCGAACTCATTGCGTTCCACACTGACGTTTATTCTGAATTTTGGACGGCGATAGATTAGGATTTCCTCGATCTCAACTAATAGACCTAGATCCTACCTCTAACCTAACCTAACCTAAACTAACCTAACACTAAATCAAACTTTATGCGTTCTACAGTGACGTTTATTTTGCAATCATGGAGGTCTGAAACCTAATCCTAACTCTAACACGACGCATATTTACATGACTCACCAAATTAGGTCAAGGATGCGTAGACGCACCACGCATAACTGACCGGGTAATTTATGTGTCAAAAACTAATTTTTAAATAAGTGGCAGGGCTCTTCTACAAAAGATCCATGATTTTAACTCGGCCGTGCTGATTCCATAGTACGTGTGTGTATCCATTATACAGACCGCACACAGTAATATCTATGCACATACAACTAACAAGGAGTTTCCCAGAATAGTTATTAGTCGAAAATTAGTGAATCAGGTGGCAAATCCCCGATCGATCAATCCAAAATAAACTAAATCCGAACGGTTTTAATCTCCAATTATTTGAATGAAGTGCGTATGACTTTGTTTCGAATGCGTGACGTAAACCTTTGAATTAAACACATTGTTGCTTTGATTGTTCGTAATATTAATATCCGAAGGAAAATTAATGAAGCTAGCGTGATCAGACTAAAGAAAGTGTCACAAAGAAATAATAATTCTAATAATAGTTGGGTATTATGTTAACATCACTGTGTATTTAGCGTATTTGTGTTGTTTATATTATGTCACACAGGCGGTAACCGAAATAGCTTGTTAGTAATAAATTGTTGAAATTCTAAATAAAGTCCAGAATGGTGGAATTCATTAATAGTAGTTCGTGTTTACTTGCCATCCCACGAGGGTAAAACTGAACACAAAGTCGGTTTTAAAAGTTCAAAATTGCATGTTCGTTGGTCTGTCACGCTTAAGTTTTGAATAGCATTTTTGATGGTCTGTCACGCTTAAGTTTTAAATAGCATTGTTGATGGTCTGTATTGCTTAAGTTTAAAATAGCATGTTATACTCAAGTTTGAATAGCATTTTCGTCGGTTTATCAAAGAACATCTAAAGGCTTCAAAATGAAACGACAAGTTGGCATTAATGCTTGTTCCTATTTACTTGCCTCCCCACGAGGGCAGAGTTAGATATAAGGTCGTTTTCTTAATGTGTGAAAAATCCAGCTCCCCAAGACGAGACATCTTGATTGGAACAAAAATAAAAATTGCCATAGATTTGTCCTTCACTGACCGAGGACAGAAAAGATGAAGTGTATTATCAGAACAAATACTACACTTTGCTCCTAGTCAAAGTAGTTATTTAATGCGAAAAACAGTAATCAGTTGGTTTTGGTTTGGTGTTTACTAACTAGTAACTAGTTCTTAAGTCCAAAAGCCAATCAAGAATGATGATTAATGTGTGGATTGCTAGTAGAATGATGAATAATATTATGAGAGAATTGAAGATGTTGAATGGGATGAACAAATATTGATTACTTATGCTGACAGTTTATGACAAGTATTTGTTGACATTAAGTTTTAAGATGATCATGTTGTAGTATGCAGGAGAGCATTTATGTGGTAATGTGTTCAACAGACAAATAGTTCTGGGAAAGAAACTTTCTTCATGGAAATTCAAAAAGCAATTGAAAGTAAAGTTGTTTTCAGTTTTGCTAGAACCCCGAGTTCTTTTGGATATCTTTCAATGATGAATCAGCGATTGGAGCTCAGTCGAGCACCTTCTATGCCAATAACGACAGCATATAGAAAAAGCAACACATATATAGTGCAGGTGCTTTGATTTTGCCAAATACGCAACACAAAGAGAATGAGATGCTTCTTGACATAACATTCTCTGGTAAATACGCTAGATAAAATTCTGATTTGCCGTAATTTGCAATTTACTCACTAAGTTTCCCTATCTCTTTAAAATCTGTGTATTATTCTCACCCTCCTCAGCTCTTATGTCATACAATCACTATAACCCCTCTCTCTCTCTCTCTCTCTCTCCTTCTTCTTCTTCTTCTTCTTCTTCCTTTCTCTCTCATTATTTATTAACAGTCAAATGTAATAAAATTAAGTATCAAACAGGAGATGGAATAGTCAATTATAAAATCACCACGTATATGTATATATATTTTACTAATATATAGTCCCTTCTTTTGAAACATCATACAATTGTAATTATTTTGAGTTTAGAAACTAAATAACGACCTGTCTTTTTCTTTAAAGAAATCAAATATTTGTTTTAAGTTTCTTTATATTTATAATTAAATATTTATATAGGTTGTTTCGTCTCTTTAAGACGAATCAATGTGGCTATATATACAATTGACCTGTCGGTTGCACAGACTGAACCTTCGACTTCGAGTCTCATAATTCGACATCTTTATCCACGTTACCAGCGTTTCAGTATTATAAAAACCGCAGCTTATCAGTACGATACATTGTTTCTTCAAAGAGTTGAATCTGCGCTTTGACAGCGGAGATAACCTATGCATTACAGCTATGACAGAAACTATTAATTAAACACAGTGTTCCCCTTTTAAGGTGGACTATACTAATAATTAAATAATTAAATATTTACATTCACAGACAAGCAGTTATGTCGTCTCTCTAAAACTCATCAATGTGGCTATGCATAGAACTGACCCACTGACTGTGCGGTATGAACCTTAGACCTCTTTGCTTATCACACATCTATGCAAACCACATACGCACGCACACATGTATATATATATTGGGCGCGCGGTTAACGACGTTGGATGTAAGTTGAAAAATACTTGTAATCTAGGGTTTCGAATCGTACGACCGGTAGTGAATAGTCATATCTCTATGCTGATGAGTCCTGATTGAAAAGGGACGAAACGTATACGTACATAGATAATAAACAACAACAAATATTTTATATTTGTCGCTCCTCGTAAAATAAGTAGAGCACTCTAAATGGTAGTACAAACACAGCATGACGTCACTTGCTTTATATGCATCATTCCTTCTTTAATAGAAGTAGAATGCCTCGACATCATGCCGCTTTTATATGTGTTAAATTATCATTGTTTATCGGCTATTCAAATATTGGGCGCGTGGTTAACGACGTTGGATGTAAGTTTAAAAATACTTGTAATCCAGGGTTTCGAATCGTACGACCGATAGTGAATAGTCATATCTCTATGCTGATGAGTCCTGATTGAAAAGGGACGAAACGTATACGTACATAGATAATAAACAACAACAAATATTTTATATATATATATATATATATAAGGTGAGTCAATGAAAAATAGTTAGACCTGTAAATGGAAACAGATCAATATCTTCAGTTGTTCAGAACAAGGAGCATTTAGTAAATAAACATATTTATTCTTCTTCTCACAATAGGTCTAATTCTCTAAAAGTTATCTTTTAGTTATAAACCTTCATATATATATATATATATATATATATATATATATGTGTATATATATATTTATATATATATGTATATATATGTATATATATATATATTTATATGTATATATATGTATATATATATTTATATATATATATATATATATATATATATATATATATATGTATACACACATATATAAATAATGTACATGTATGTTTTATTTGTGCGTTCTTTATAGTAAGAAAGGTAATAGACTCTATATAAAAGATAAAAGTGTGTTCCTATCTATGTGAAATGTATTGGGGAGAACAATGGTAGTGCTTCTAAATCTCTACGTATACCTCTAAGGGGATTATGAGGAAATAATCCCCATTCAAAATGTATTCTATTTTTTAAAGATTTAGATCATATGAATTAAATCTTGTGGAGAAAACAATAGAAGTTATCCCGAATCTCTACGTTACCCTCTACGTGCCGAATCTCTACGTTACCCTCTACGTGCCGAATATCTACGTTACCCTCTACGTGCCGAATATCTACGTTACCCTCTACGTGCCGAATATCTACGTTACCCTCTACGTGCCGAATATCTACGTTACCCTCTACGTGCCGAATATCTACGTTACCCTCTACGTGCCGAATATCTACGTTACCCTTTACGTGCCGAATATCTACGTGCCCACATTCTAAGTAACCAATAAAGACAGAATCCCCTTAAAACTTGATTTTAATATATATATGTGTAAGAAACTAATTCAGGGAGTTTTCTCACATTCACCTTCTTCCGCCTATATTAGGGTGGGGGATAAATGAGACGCACAGGGTCAGTGAAAATAAAGAATGTAAAATTATGTGATGAACATAGTAGAAAAGTGCATAGTAGTGAGCTTCATTTAATCATGAGTAACGCCAAGTCATACTGAGTACATATATATATATATATATATATATATATATATATATATATATATATATATATATATATATATTGACGTCTGAATATATATATATATAAATATATATATATATATATGTATATATATATATATATATATATATATGTATATATATATATATTACTATTTCTTGTATCCACATAAAATTTTATAAGGAGATCTAATTTTGTATGTATCAATTTTCAGTATTTACTTCAATAGTGCTCGATACGTAAGTACTACTATATATATATATATATATATATATATATATATATATATATATATATATATATATATATATATATATGTAAAGGAATAAGGCTACAAACATTTGTAAAAACATTTTTTCAACATTTATTTAGTATTTTCTTATTTATCATTTTTTGCTTTTATGATTTTATAATTTTATATAACGCGTTTCAAGCAATAAGCCGCTCTCATCAGATATGTAACTCCAATGGATTTACATATCTGATGAGAGCGGACCACCGGTTGAAACGCGTTATATTAAATTATAAAATTATAAAATGCTAAAATAACAAAAGAATAAATAAATGTTGAAAAAAGGTTTTTACAAATGTTGGTAGCCTTACTCCTTTACATATATACTTTTCTTCTCGTTGGAACTGCACTAATACTGCACTACTCTCTTTTCTCCCGCTCTCTCTCTCTCTCTCTCTCTCCCTCATATATATATATATATATATATATATATATATATATATAAAGTGTGTGTGTATGCCTCTGTGTGTCTGATAAGCTGTCTATAATAATACATTCAGTAGGTTGATTTTTAATTAGTAAACACACATTAATGAGTAAATATAAATTAATTTTGCATTATTTAACAACGTTTATCTTTATGAACCACCTTTTGATTAAAAAACGAGTTCAGTTTAGATTCTCATATCCTACTGTCTGCAGTCTGTTAATCATTATAATCGTATTACCTTTGATTAAATATGAATAGCATTTTAGCAGAACGCGATTGCAGTACATAAAGTAGAATGATTACATTACTCGTGATTAAAAAGAATTGCGTGCATTATTGGTACAATGGATTCTATCAATGCCCATGAATTCGACTAAGACGAGTTCAAATTCTATCGGATCAATTGTGATGACTTAAGCACTAATACTCTCAGAAAAATGTGTTTACTAGTACGTTTCAAAAACTATGGGTAAATATCTATTAGTTTTCAACTAATCGTATACAACGAAACGTTAACAATGCTTCGTGTTTCGGTATGAATTAACCCTAGAATAGCTTATTTACCATAGAATAAACCCATTTATTTTACTAACGAGGCAGCTCACAACCCAGTGTTTGGCTGCAGTTGGTGGCAACTCGATGTACCCATTTTAATTTAGTCTGAGTCCATTTTAGAATACGTTGGGCGACCTGACGTCAAACATGCCCAAATACCATCTAAGTGTGAGCGAATGTTGTCTTTAAGACGCTCATGAGTTCGTGCTGATTGTCGACTCGCTACCCGTTGTTCTTCGCATTGTGCAACTGGCCCCGACCAAAAACAGAGCACCTCCAGCTCGACTGTTTCTTTACCTTGTTAAATAAGTTATTGGCTTTCGTAAGGCTGTTCTCTTGGGCATTGGTTGTGAGTAGCTAGTCCTTGCTATCTTTGTATGAGGAGTAACGAAGATACTCGTTAAACCATTTTTTTAATAGTCGATATTCAGACGTCAATCTTTTTTCGCCAAAGTCTGCATAACCGCATTTGGATCTTGCCGCCCCTTTTACTGTGCATCTTCACGCCAAATTTCGTTTTGCAGACAGAATCAGGATGCCAACTATGATATTTCCTGGTAGCCACTGCTTCACATTCCCCGTCACAATTCTCCAAGGTATTCAAGATGCACTGAACTGCAGCTAAGATTTTCGAAATTTTTAATCTAGAACGAATGATCATGATGAAGTTCGATCTCTTCCAATACTTTGGTGATTCCCAGTCGTATAATCACAGCTCCTACACCCAACAATAGTACACATAAACAACTATCCGCTGCACTTTACCCCTATTAAATACTTAAGGTAGTCTGAAATTAAATAATTTCAAAATATCATCAAATTTGGCTCGAACTCGTGTGACCGGTAGTGAATAGTCATACTTCTATGCTGATGAGTCTTGATTGAAAAGAGACGAGACGTATACGTCCATAGATAAATAAACAATAACAAATATTTATATTTGAAGCACCTCGTTAAAAAGTAGAGCACTGTAAATGGTAGTACTAATACAGCGTGACGTCACTTGCTTTATATGAAACGTATACGCCCATAGATAAATAAACGAAAATAAATATATATATATATATATATATATATATATATATATATATATATATATATATATATATATGTGTGTGTGTGGGGGGTGTTTATACAAGATTAATGTAAAATATATGTATATATGTGTTTATATAATTTTGTATTTATTTCTTATACGTTATGTCAGGAATATAAAATTTCTTAAAAAAAGCAAAATTTTCGGCCACTTCCCGCGACCTTCTTTAGCGTAATTATGTATATATATATATATATATATATATATATATATATATATATATATATGAACAAAAAACAGTCTATCTTAGACTAATTCAATCATCATACTATGGTAATTGGGTTACCAAATATAGTTGCTTAACTTTTATAAATATAACCAGATGAATTAGGATTAAATGCATTATTTCTTGTTGATACTTTGCTCGGACAGATTTTTGAAGACGGAAACGACGACAATTTCATCTTAAATATACTTTATTCATCTCATTATTAATATACATTTCCCTTACATAAATGTGTTTTCCTAGCTGGGAGTCTAAACACGTTTATATATGCGGAAATTTATTACATTTTATTTTCTTACTAACGTTTACTCAAGAAATAAGTAATCGACTTCAAATAGTTTTTATAACACAATATCAAAGTAATCCATCAAATATACTTTCCTTATACGGGGTTACCGCTGACCGCAGAGATCATATCATGTCAATCATGCTTAATGACGCGACAAATCAGATCTCGACTTCAAATCTAAAACCATATTTGGAATGATGCCATATTTATTCAAACTGAACATCCGCTATGTTCGATACAAGATAAGTAAAGGACATTTTCTGTTAAAGAAGATGCGAGAAAGCAAGTGAAGCATGCAACAAATTGGATAAACACGTTGAAACACTTACTGAAGATAGACATGCTGTTATTCTTCTCAGGTGAGAAAGGTTTCTGCCAAAACTAGAAGACTAACTCCCCGAATAACACGTTGCTCACTGCTTATCCAAAGACGTGCGTAGAGTCACGTAGGTAAAGTTTCTAGCGACAACAACCACGGTTTTCAGTGTTGTGAACAGTGAAGGTAGAGTGAACACCGTTGGCTACAGACGCGTTCTGCGGGAAAACGCGCACCCCTGGATCGACCAAGTAGCAGTAATGTTCAGCCCCCTTCCGTAATAGCCGAACGACACAAGCCTGATTGTCGACTAAGTCTCGAGCATCCGCTAATAATTGAATCAAGACATATCTTAGGTTGGGGGTGATAAGGTAGGAATATTCTATCGGAATAAGGCCCAGTGATAGTCAACTATAGTAAATACTTATTCAGCGGAATAGAGGGGGAAATTGTGTTACATATAAAAAGATAGTGGAATAATAAATAATAAATCACAATTTATTCTGGGAAATAGATATATTATACGAAATGCATTGGGGATTTCAAGTAATTTTAAGTGAAAAATAAGAAATAGCAACCTGGATGATATCACTATTTATTTAAATTAGGTTAAATTAAATTAGTTTTTAATTAGATTAAAATAAATAAAACAATTTGGTGGCAGGAATGGGGAAAAGTAATTAAGGAAAAAATAATTTTAAAAACATGCATGCCGACACGGACTTAATTTCTAAAAATAGAAACAATTGGATTTTTATAAAAAGTATTTTGTACGGGATTTTAAATTAGTAATAATAAAGTCTCCTGTCATTTAACGAGTAAGAGTGATATTTTCCCGTAAAGTTGACAAAAAAATAAACTGGTCCATTAAAACAAGTTTTTTTCAAAATAGAAAATAGATTTCTGATAACGATATTCCGTAGTAACATTTATTTATGGAATATAGAATAATATTCTCCACAGAGAGTTGTAAACAGACACAGCCGTTAAGGAAATATTTTAAATGATTTAAAATAATAACTAGATTTTTGTAGAAGGCCTTTTTGTAATAACAGTTTATTTTTGATATATGAATAATCTTTTAAAAACAAATTCTGCGGGATAGGCTTTTTTCGCTTCGTTAAACAACAAAACGATAATAATTCGGCAGTTAATTAAATGAAGGATATTTTCCCAGAATGTAAAATGACGTCCCAGACACTAGATAATTAATTTCTATAAGGAATAGGTTTAATAATAAATATTTTTAGAAACAGTATTTTGAATAAATAGTTTCTATATTAAGATTTTTTCTTAATGGAAGGGAGTTTTCTGCGGGATTGACATTCAACTCGTCGTGTGTTTGTTTCGAAGGGTAATAAATCAACAATTGAAATAAGTCTCTTTGAACTCGGACGAACATTTGTGTTGACTTTTCTTTGTGAGAAGTTGGATTTAGAATTCCCATACTATCATTGGATTGGAATGGTAACTTGTGAGCGGTCTTGAATGGTTTAGTTCTTTTGTTTTCTTGTGGGGGGGGGGATTTATTCATCATTGTACCGGCCGACGTGAAAGTGTATTATCGCACATTGTTCCGGTTTTGTGGTTTTATTGAATGTATTTGGGACCGATTATTTGCTTGTTGGCTTGGTGGAAGAAATAATGCACGAGCTACTATTCTAAGACTTTTCTAGGACTTTCTTTTTTTATCGTTGTTCTTCCTTGCTTTTTAAGTTTGTACTTTTATTTTTATTTTTATTTTTTTCCTCTTCTCTTCTTAAGTGACCTCAACTATTACAACGCCACATTGTGTTTTGTCGGCAGTTGAAACCAGTATTCCAGACATTTAATTTCCCTGAAGATCTGCCAAGCAAGTAACTGCTTAGTAGTGAAACACGTGTAGGAAAAAACATTTAATTTGAATAAATAGTATTTGTAAGAAAAAATATCTTTAATGGTGATCATTGGTGTCTTGAAAGGAATGCTTTGGTAAGCCTTCATAAAATCACATATATATATATATATATATATATATATATATATATATATATATATATATATATGAGTTTTTATTTTAAAATATATATACTTATATATATACTTCATAGTTTCAGTCCGATGATAATAGGAAAAGCAATCCAAAACGATAATTTTCATTAATTGTTTATATCTTTATTTTCATACCTGTATTTCTTTGTTGACTCACAAAACAACAATTTTTATTTATTTATTTCTAATTTTGATACTTTTTCTTACGCGCGTTTCACGGCAAAATCAAGAAAAATATATAGTATCTTGTTTAACTTTGCTGATAATCAGAGCAATAGTTAATTTAATGGTAATAGAAAATCATATCCCAAAAACAGAAGAAAGAAATAGGGAAAAAGTTTAACAAGAAGTCTTGTCAAAAATAACGGAAAGCCAAAACACATAAAAAGAAAAATCACTTGAAAAATGGTGACAAAAATCCATGTCCCTATCCCCTCTAAAAAGAACTTATTCCCGAAATTTTAAACGATCTTTCAAACTGTCACCTATAATCGAACCCATGTGTTTTGTGTAAATGACACCAAATCACTAGTATTATAACTAGTTTACTTAATTTCAGTACTTTTAAGACCCTATCATTAAAGGATGGATTTACAATCTTAAATTAAAAGTTTTGTAAACTTATAACTTCTGTGGTTCTAGTTTCGCACAATTTCGCTGCAACAGCACGTTTTCGATTGCTTTGATGTACGATCTTCTCGCACATATTCAAGGGCCAAATACTCATAATTTCACTATACAATCCTGGCGGTTGCCAATTTGCAGATCAATAGAGTCGATAATAACCGTCTTTTAAGATTGAATGTGATTGCGCCTACACAATATCGATCACAACTATCAAATTCAGAAATAATCATCGCTAAATTGTGCAGAGAGAAAATCGCAAGGTAAGACACGTGTTTAATCTCGAATGGCAATTTTTATATCAGAGTTTTCCTTTTCGAAGCTAATTGCCTAAAAGTACGGGAATCATGTCGGCACTAATATTTTATCGTGTTGCATAGAAAGTTGCATTTTTGGACCATTTGTATCAGATGGAGATAAGTTGGTGGGAGATCAAGTGTACAGTTATATACAGACTTTGTTCACTAACCTATTTCAGAAACGCAAGGTGTTTGTCTTAATCCCACCATCCACATTTTTAGCCCTTTTTACTTTTTCTCTGTTTGCCTACTCTATTTCTCAATCTGATCAACTACTTAAGCTACTCCATCAACCATAGCAGCTACGAGAAAAAAAACTGTCACCAGTAGTGAGGCCTACACTTAACAGTCATGGGACACGTGGACTTACATCTTAGTTAGCACTACCTGGATAGCATTCACCCTGGGGAGGTATATTCTAAGTAATATGAAATTTGCACGCTGTCTCTACTCGCATACATATACCGGTCAAGGTAGTTGACGACGATAGTTTGTGCAGTTTTTTGCAGGGAAGTTCGACGTCCTCCAACATACAGCGCCTAGTGCTTCCAAATGGTCACTCATCTGGTTCTGACCAGACTCAACGTCGCTTAACATTAGTAATCAAACGAGAGCCAGTGTGTCAACTTTCTGGATTGGTAGTATGTGTCAGGTAACGACAATCAATCAAATAAAATCATCAAATACATTAGGGAAAACAAATAGCAAAGTGCAAAAAGTCATGTAAGAAGACAGGTGAACGCTATTTACATCCACATACAGTATAAATGTTTGTTCAAGGCCGCTTTAAACCTGGATATAGTAATCATCGTCACGACCTCCTTTGGTAGGTTGTTGAGCAAAAAGCACGGACGGAAAATGCTACCTTTTTTTCTATTAAGTCGAAAGCGACAGTGGTACATTTTTGCGGGTGCCCACGGAGACAACGACTTAGTGCTGATGTGAAAACCTCCTCGAATGTAGATTTATATATATTTTTAATGGAAATGACCCCAGACAAGGCATGAAGCCACTTGATGTAAATAGCTAAGAAAAATACTAATTCAAAGTCGAAAACTAGCCAACAATAAGTGTTAGATGGGTAGATTTCGATCCAGCAAACAGCGAGTCTGCCCTGTTTGTCAGAAACATCGCTCATGCAATGTGAAAACGAAAGAACAAAATAAGGGAAGCGAGAGTTAAGAGGTTGTCGAAAGTAAACCCAAGTTAGTCACTTTCTACTCTTCTATTTCGGTTGATGATATTGAACGCCAGAATCAAGTCTTCACTCATCGTCCGCTGCTGAAGTGAGAATACATTTAGTCTTTATGGCCTCTCTGTGTAGATAAGCGTGAAGAGTCCTGTCACTATCTTGGTTGCTAAGCGTTGAACACGCTCAAGGTGTACCATATATTTTATAGATAAGGATTTGTTGTTTGGGTAGCATACTCAGGAATGGATTGTACCAGAGTTATGTATACGTATCGGAAATATCTACTGTTATTTTGAGAAAGAATATCCAGATCAAGTAGAATACCGGCCTGATTTTGTTCAGTATCTCGATTTCAATAGCACGTTGGTTTAAAGGAATTGCCCAGAGCCGTACAAACGTCCATCGCACTAGCGACGATATTAAGTAGTTGAGGTGGAAAACCGATAGTCAGGTGTCGTTAGGTGGAGAGCTGATAGGAAGATGACTGTATTTACCAGAGTTAAGCGGTAAACTATACAGATTATTTGTTTAGAAAATATCTACCTACAAAAAAACATTAATTTACAAACCAATAGTCTACAAGACATATGTACCGTTTCGGTATAACATGATACACTAATAAGTTATTTGTAAGGTTCGATATGGGAATCTATCTTTTTCGATTCCATCAGATGTGTCGTCTTCTTCTCGTTGGCAGAAGGTGTGAATCTATTATAAATAGTTGCTTAGTTGATAGCGGCATCGCTATCTTCTTTCCTATCGTTGCTATCATAGTCGGAATACACGTAAAGCATGATAAATGCCCGCTCTTCTTTTGGTTCTCTAATACAGTAACAGGTAAGAAGAATAAAATAAAAACAAAATTGCAACCCAAGGCTCATTTTTGTTGTTCCTTCCCTCTTTTACAGAACTGAAAAACTAACACATTACATAAGCTTTCCATCATCCGCTCCTGGAGAGACAAACAAAAACAGAGCGTCGAAAAAGCGACCGAACCCAGTCAGCTGGCCGGCTAAAGACTAACATCTGTCTCTTTTATTCGCCACATCTCACTTCGACCTTCCCGTCTGTGACGTTATATCATGACACGTAATCATAACATCTAATTTCACATCTAATAAAAAAAATTCTTTTTTTTCTCTTGAACTAATCTTACGTGGATATTTGCATTTTGTCTTTATTTTTACACGCCCCAGGCAAATATCGCTACGAAACGACAGTTGACATACCGTAAAAAACGACCAACCATCTAACACGAATACATAAATAAGATATATATGATGTGCCTCTATTATCTTCTGGTCACTCAATCCAGAACTTAAAAAAAACTCACGCACATCAGAATGTAAAGTTAATTAACATTTTTCTAAAATGTCTAGAATTTTCTTCATTCTTCCTTTATTTCCCGAATATTCTACAAACTTTGTGTGTATTCTGAACTAATTTTGAACATGTACGTATAGTATGAAAGCGATCTATTCACGTTGAATGGAAAAAAATTTTTTTAAAGTAACGTGCATGAGGTAATTCAGTGCAAATCACATAAGACAAGTGTCGAGCTGAAGCATGGGGGCCAAGTAGCACTTGATTACCCCTCAACTATACAATAGATACAAGACCTAAAAACTTTAAACAGTAAAAGAGTTTACCCTATAAACGAAAATATGCATGACCTACTCGGTTAGCAATACAATTTCACCCTTTCACTGTAGAGCTCTGTAGATGACGGAATATGTTCTACTCTGACAGCTTCTTTCCTTGTACCACTTCATTTGGAATTCCCTTTCTGCTCTCTGTTTCCCCGATCATACCAACATGCAGAAATGTAAATATAAACTCTCCACTCAAGTTGCTTCCTTATAAATATGTCTCCTATCAGAGTATCCATTTACGCCTCATTAGTAATATGCAGAATAAAGCTAGACAATAACTAATTTGTTTTAATTGGATATAAATTATTACTAAAATGTTTAATCGTTTGATATAATAGGATCTTATAAGAGCGTTAGTGTTGTATGTAAGAAGTTGTTTAATTTAGTATAATTATTTTTAATATATTATATATTACACGGATTTATTTTTTATGTAATATAATACAAGGACCATTTTTCTAAATTGTATATATTAATAGGAATTTTTAAAATGTCAAATATTACAAAGCCTTTTGTTATTTAATATGTTATAAGGCAAGGTATAAAATGGTATTGCGGACCGCAGAACAACAGCTCATCGGACGGAAGTTGATAATGTCTTGCAATCAAATTACAGTAATCTAGTTAACAACTCTATAGACAATCTTCTTTATCCCAATGGCAGGTTTATCAAAGCAAACAAGACCAGGTGTTCACTTTGAAGCGGAAAACTTCAAAGTGAAGATGATCGAACAATTTTTTTAGAAAAACAAGATCAAAATCTTTCTAAGCTTTAAGTAGGCATACATCACCAAATAGAACGTGAAAGATTCGCCATTGTTGCCCGTTGTTACCAGAGGAGCCGAAACAGCAGCCAACAATATTCACCACCTGATGATATGTATCTTCGTATCTGAACACAGAGAGCTGCTAACGGCGAGAACTTTATGTGTCTATTTTTCACTGATTTATAGAACTGTGATCCGATATGTGGCATATAAGTCCATGTGCTAAGATAGTCGTAGTATTGCAGATATAAAACGTGTATTCTTTTTCATAGAAATGTTATTTCCAAGCGAGCAAGTAACCACGTAAACAACATTAGTTTAATATAGTCAATAAGTAGGAATGTAGCTATTATTTTTTACATACAGGATTATATTTTTGTAATTATTAAAATAAACAAGTTGACTAACCAGGCGTTGCCCGGGATACTCTTAAGTTTCATTTTTCTTTCACTTTTTAAAAACTAAACCAATACATTTAAACACATAATTTTGTAAAAAAAAAGGATTATGAGAGTTATTATCCGGTAGTTATTTATGTTTAAATATTAGAAGAACTAAATAGTTATAAAACTGTAACAACTTTTCGTGTTAAAGTAATGGTTTTTCCATTTTTATTTCTAAAAACATTGTATAAATAGCTTCCAATGGTTTCAGTCTTTTAAGTAAATGAACATTTTCAAAGAACGTTAAAACAATTATTTCAAACTGGCACGAAGTATTTCATTGTTTTTCAGTAATTAAGAAAAAATGTAATTACTGACTCGTTTATAAAGAAATCGAAATGCATTCTGGTGGATTTGATTTGTAATCGGATTTATAAAATAATCTTTGCACTTTATCACGCTATTATATATTTTATTTCAATGATATTTGATTAATATGAATATAAAAAAAATAATTAATTCTGGAAGCCTAACGTGTTTCGTGTTATTCCGTATATCTGTAGAGGCAACATGATAATAATTTGCGCGGTGGGAGTGGGGCTAATAGAATGAATGTGTTTATAAAAAAGGTTGAATTGTCAAGAATAAACAAGGCAAAATCAGTCGTCTATGAGTCATGTCTCTACAAGGCGTGGTAGTGAAACCTTCGCAATTACAAATAGCCGTTAATGTTACGTTTTAACCTTGTACCATACATAATTGAAAGTTAATAATCATACATGTGTTAGCTGCTTGCTCCTGTACACAAACTTGCTGCGATTTTTCTACACTGTGGGAAGGAACGCCCTCTGCAAATAGGTTCTTTCAGACCTCGAAAAAAAGATTACGCCAAGGCAAAATTAGTTGGAAGATAGAGGAGGTTTATTCGCCTAGATCTTCGTTCCAAATTACTGACCAGTAGGGTAGGGTTAGACAGACAGAGATAAATTTATAATCACTATTTAATCATATCTAATCATTATATTTTATGTTTATACGAGTAGTGTCCATTAAGAACTGCCAAGTTACTTCACTCACTTTCTCTTTCTGCTATGTGATGTCACATCCGTTTCTGTCAATTCCCACAGACTCGGTAAATCTAACCTCGTGTTCAGCAAGTTGACCCCTAATGGACTTTCGTTTCCTGTTATTTTCAACTAACACATTTATATATTAGTTGGTCTGCTCGCCTATTATTCAGTATTTACATGCTCCAATGGTAATTAGATAAGGCTATTAATAATGTCAACAAAAGATAATCTAGATGAAATTGTTAAGAAAAAACTATTTTTAATTACGATAAAAGCTTTTTACCGTGTTTATTACATCCTCTGTCTTCATATTTATTTTCTATTTTTACTTCTGCCATTATCTCTTTATATACAATTTCTTTTTAAACAATTTCTCTATTGAGAGATCAGACAATATTATTCTGGTTATAACCTTCCGTTTTAAAAAGTAAGTAGATCTTCCCATCTCCAAAGATGAAATACAATGCAAACAAAAATTGAAAATAAACTAGTGTCGCTAAGGTTAAAAATCTGACTTTTCCAATTTTAAAATGAATTGCTCTCTCTCTCTCTCTCTCTCTATATATATATATATATATATATATATAGTTAAAAGAAAAAATGTCTATAACTGATAAATAGGATATATATATATATATATATATATATATATATATATATATATATATATATATATATATATATATATAGTACCGTCCAAAATTAAAGAACGAAAATAAAATCCCCCTAATCTCAAATAAATTATATTTCAATATTTGTGAACATTTCACTACATATGTAAATTATGTAGTTGGATTTTTATCGAGATGTTTAGATGAATCAAAATAATATTATTAAAGTTATCAACCATTTTACATATTTCAAGTGTCAAAAATTAAGGAACATTAAGGAAAAATAATTGTTTAAAGATTTTAAAAGTAGTTTTTGTATAAAAAGAATGACAATACATATTCTAAACTTTAATTAGTATCAGTACTGCAAGTCACGCAATATCAATTATGTCAAAAAAATAAAACTGATTTAAGCGACAAAGCAAAAATCGTCAAATTAAGAAAGGAAAAGTTGACAATAGAAGAAATCGGAAAACGTGTGAAACGTTCAAAAATGTTGTAAGCCGAGTTCTCAAAGTCTATAAAGAAACTGGAAAGTTAAGTAACACAAAGAAACCTGGTAGACCAAGAAAGACAACGGCAAAAGATGGCAGAGTTATACAACGTCTAGTGTTAAACTACCGTTTCCTTAAAGCTGGCAACATTTCTGAACAAATGAAAGGTGTCACGTATGTTTCACGACAAACTGTGTCTAGAAGGTTGCACGAAATAGGTCTTTTTGCAAGATCGCGAAAAAAGCCGCTAATAAGTAACAGAAAAACAAAGCAGCTAGATTGGCGTTCGCAAAATAGCATGTTATATAGTCAGAAGAAAATTGGGAAAAAGTTTTCAGTGATTAATCGATATTTAATGTATTTAGCAGTGATGGAAAACAATTTGTAAGAAGAAAAGGCGAAAGTTTGGATCCTAGCTGCATCAAACAAAACTGTTAAATTAGGTGGAGGTAGCGTGATGGTTTTCGGCATGATATCATGGCAGGGTACATCACCACTAGTACGCTTAAATACTAGAGTAAATGCCACCGTATACAAGAATGTGTTAGAACAGTATGTTTTGCCAGTGTTGCACAATTCTGGTATCGAAAAGCCTGTTTTAATGCAGGATAATGCTCCCTGCCATAAGGCAAAGCTGGTCATGAATTATCTGGCTGATCAAGAAGTAGAGGTAATAGACTGGCCTGCTCAGAGTCCTGATATGAACCCTATAGAAAACTTATGGAAGACTCTAGGACATAATGTTATGGCAAAGAATCCGGAAAACATCGAAGACTTGTAACTAAAACTGAAAGATTAATGGGCCAATATAACTATGGTCCAATGTCAAGATTTAGTGAAATCCCGCAGTTGTAGATACGCAGTAGTTATTGAAAACAAAGGTGGAAGTACCAAATATTTAATATATTTTGCCTTTTTAATGTGATTTATTTCCTCTTACAAATATTAAAATCTAGAGATAATAATACTAAACCTTGTGTCTATAATCCTTATTCTAATCTTTATTGAAATTAATTGCATGATTTTAATTTTTTAAATGTCTGAAATGTAATGAAATGCAAAGAAGAAATAGAAATTCAGAAATATGTAAAAGAAAATCTGTACTGCTTTTATAATAACATGCTTATAAAAGTGGATTTATATCTTGGAGAATAGAAGTTGCATTCTTCTGTAAAGTTGTGACAAACAATATATATATATATATATATATATATATATATATATATATATATATATATTGGGTTGGCGAAAAGTCCATTCGTTATGTTACTATAATATTTCTGGCCTACTAACGATCGTTTTATATTGCTATCCTTCAAATCTTGTATAAAAACAAAGGTACTTTTTGGGCGACCCAATATATATATATATATATATATATATATATATATATATATATATATATATATATATATATATATATATATACAGTACCGTCCAAAATTAAGAAACAAAAATTAAATCTTGTGAATATAAACAAAATTATGTATCATTTTTTTGTGGAAATTTCACTGAATAAGAAAAGTTATCCATCATTTTACAGATTTCAAGTGTCCCAAATTAATGAACACAATATCATTTTCTTTTAACTATATATATATATATATATATATATATATATATATATATATATAGAGAGAGAGAGAGAGAGAGAGAGAGAGAGAGAGAGTAAGAGAGAGAGAGAAAGAGAATGAGAGAGAGAGAAAGAGAGGGGACAGGAAGGGTAAAATCAATTCCTCGAACAGAAAGCTTTGTAATAATTTTTTTTCTCCATAAAAATATTAAAATCAAGATATGATGATACTAAACCTCATGTCTATAATTTTTATTCTATTGTTTTATCAAAATTCATTCCATGATTTTAATTATAAAAAATGTTTTAAATTTAAGGAATCTTAATAAGAAATTGAAATCCAGGGAAACTTTCTTAATTGGTGTCTAACCACTATGCATCAAATTCAATGAAAATCTGATATATTTAAATTTTAAAATGTGCGGTTGTGTCTATATTATACCCAATAAAAACTTATTAAAATGGCCCAAAGAAACTGAAATTTGAGTAATAAAAGCTGTTGTTTAAACTCAAAATAAATTAGAGGTAGCTGACATTTTCTTCAAAAGCTTCCACATCCTTTTTACACCTTGGCATAAAACTAAACTTAACTAAACTAAACCTACATTTGGACTAATTACTCATATCAGCTGTGTTCCAAAATTCATAATGATCGATTAAATTGTTTACGAGTGAATACTATACATAAATATAAATATATATATATACATATATATATATATATATATATATATATATATATATATATACACCAAATAACCGGTAATACCACTTTTTGTTGTATTCGCCAAGCATCGGGTATTCCGCCTTCCACTGAAAGTTGAAATTAGTGGGGAAACATTTTCACATGTGGCCACCCGTCAGCATATACACCCCGGTTAAGGGAGATAACATACATCACCTAGTATCTCCAAACGGTCCCCCATCTTATAATGGCCAGGCTCAACATCGCTTACCTTCGCTGATCTAACGGGAATCGGGTTGTCAACCTGATTATGCCGTAGACACATACCCCACTTTACACTTTATATATAGAGAGATTTGTGTTGCTATGGAAACGTTTGATATTAGATAGTATGATCAGAACATTTGATAAGTATCTTTTAGTAGACGCTGTTTAATGGTGTTGTAATTCTGGTGCATGCCTTCATACATGAATGGCTTCAAGTGCTCGAAGAGTGGCATCGCTTGATGTTTCTTCTCAAACGCAAGAAAAGTGACTATGGCCTTTGAACCTTACGCTTTTAACTCATCGATGCCTGTGTTGGAATCATTTTATAAGTGAACGAAAGCCTTGTACAAAGCCAATCCCACTATTGGAACAAAGGACGCATTTGCAGGAGAAGTAAAAGATAGAAAAGCAAAAAAAAAGATGAAGAAAATAAAAGAAGAAATAGAAGAATACGAACAACTACCACAACAAACAAAACAGTATGCTCACATCATTTGAACAAACGAAATTGAAGGTTTTCTAAGAACATCTATTGCTTATATGTTACGACCATGCCCAGTCGCACCACCGGTCTGATATATTACTTTGCAATCGTATACGCTTGAGCCGATGTACCAATGTGGACCGCTCATTCGCTAATCGTGTTACACAAGGACCTTGATTTTGGTGCAGTTGAAAAGTTAGCGAGGAAAAGTTTTTTAATGTAGGATCCTGCTAGGTAGATGTGTTTAAACAGAAGTAACTAATTGTTAATGAAAAATGGATCCATATGTGTTACAGCTTCAGGTCCGAGAAAAATATCTAGACAAGTGGTGCATACTTGGCTCTGAGAAGGTAGCACCATCCGCACCCGTCATAGGATATATAATGGATATGTTATAGACTAACCCCGTCATTAATGGTGAACTGAATTATTCAACAGAAATAAAACTGGCAGTCCTGCGGAGTGCATCCACGCGACCTTGAACTACTTTTGTGAATCATAGGTTAGGTTGTACAAAATGTAGAATAAATGCCTCTGTGGAATGCATCGCGGAATAGTTGATATCTATCTATATGAGTTTATGCAGAGGCAGAAATATAAGAGAAACGATATTGTAATGCAAATACTGAAACACATGAATGGATCTCATCTTTTTGAGTAAGTTTCATTTTCTGCAACCCATCTTGTGTTTGTTTTGGAGTAGAGATAACATATTGGGGCGAGGCTTTTCTTCTAAAGTTGGGTAGCGAAGATATTGTGGATGGGCATTTCTCTGCTAACGAATCTATATAATATATAAAACGGGGTCTCGTCGGATGACAAAATTTATCCTTTTATTGCAAAATGTACTATTTGTGAATTATTTAAGTATTTAAAAATAAAGGTTGAAAATCTTCTTTTTTAAAGTAAACATTGATTTTTCTGGATCTTCGATAAAGAGATTTGTGGAAAGTAAACGAACATTCCATATATCACGACTACATTTGTCGCCTTTGTTGTAATGCAAATGTCACGTGGTGCGACACAATCTATTTAGCTACACATTTTATTTTTTTAAATATTAATAAATAAAACCGTAATTTATGTAAATCAACACGTAAGAGTTAATTTTCCTGATTCATTCTATTGATATTCGTTTTTCTATATTAATTTTAATAATTAACTACTCATACAAGGGGCCATGTGAAGGTTTCCATCATCCTTAGTGAAGGTGGTCCCGACAGGAATCAAACATTGCACATTGAGCAGTCAATGAACTTCACCATCGTCACTTTATCTTTTTTATAATTATTCAATCGAGTTACGTTTGAAATTATTTATTCCTCTCTTATATATAAATCAATTATTTTCTACACTATTAGTATTTACATTTGCTGCGGAGTACAAAAAAGTCTCCCTCTGAAAAATATTCTCGGTGTTTAAAGAGTGTTGGTGAGAGTAGTAGAAGAAATAACTCATACTCCCTCTTAATATGAATATGAAGAAATAAGATTTCAAGCCAGATATTTTTCTAAATAATTACTTTTTCCTCTCCGTCAACCAATTAGTTATCGGAAAAATAATAATGCCTTTAAGCAGTTTTCCTTTTACGTTACTATAAGCTTAGGGGGAAACTCCTACCAGAGTTCTCGATCTATTTGTAGAAAGAGTATAAGATATTTGTCATCCACGGACAGCTGTTTCATCGTCATTACGGGTCATCACTGTAGTTTATATACACCCATCATATTAACGCCAAATTTCGAAATGTAACAATGAGTTCGCAGTCCGGCATCATTTCTCTTTTACTTATATTCTATGCCTATTATAACTCAGGTGGAAAGCTTACAAAGAAGATTTATCTACCACAAGAGAGCATATACATATATATGAGATATTGGCAATCCACGGACAACTGTTTCGTCGTAATTACGACCGATCAGTATGACTTGGACACCAGTAGCATATGAACTCCGAGATTCGAAACCGTAATCAAGAGAATCATAGTTGAACATATTGTATGATATCGGGTTCAGTACACCGCAAATAGAACCTGGCCAGCATAAATAAAACTCAGATGATTGACACAGCGGGCTAGAAAAATGTCTGGTGATTTCATGGAGAGACACCTATAAAGGCGTTTTGAAGACGTAAATACATCTGTCGCTAAATAAACAATGAAATGGATGGAGCGACTACATTGATTGCGAAGGCGAAATTTCAAACATCGACGGTTACAATTGTAAATGTGTGAGTGTCTAAAATATTATATAAACTAGCCATAATTGAGATCAAACATGGTCTGATGGCTAGCAAGTTCGAGTGATCAACCTCCGTGAATTCCAGCGCTTCTTCCGCCCTCTCTTTCGTTACTATTTCGCTGTGAAGGAGCAATACAATTATATCATATATATTTATATATCCGTGTTTATTGTCATTCTTTCAAGCACAATAACCATGCAACGATATTTCCTCTGCACCAACACGACAGTCACTTAGTTGTTGGAGAAAAACTAACATATTGAAGAATTTATTCCTTTGTTTTCATTCTACGCTAGTGCTCATCTTACGCGAAAATTCAGTGAAAGACGAATCTGGAGCTAAAATAGCATCATAATGTTGGGGAAACATTGATAATAGATTCCGGCATACATAATAATACATTGAAGAAAGTTTGAATGCCTATTAGACACCATCCCCAAGTGTAAATGTGTTTGTTCGGATACTCTGACATAAAAATACTTCGCCCTACCAAAAACCACTGACCAAATATTAAAATCACGTAGAATTCGAAGCCCACATAATATCCCCTCGCCAGGGCTACACAATGCGAGAAATGGTTCACCTTCTCCTAGCAATGTGTGGCGGAATGGATGATCTTGAGCCAGAATCGAGCGATGGAGGTGGCCCGGACTTAGTTCAACCCCGCAGTAAGAGGGTCCGCCTTTGCCTGGCTTGCAGATGGAAAGGGAAATAAGTTTAGCTCACTAGTTTTCTTGTGAGGATTGAACTAGCAACCTCAAAGTAACAAATCTACTGGTTGATTCACAATAATAATGGATTTAATTATAATGACAAATAGTGAACTAGTGGATTGTTTTTTCTGATTGGTTAAACGGAATTAACTGAGGGAACATCTGCTAATAAAAAGAGAAAGAATAGGAGAATGGGGACGAGAGAAAAGAGAGTGTCGAGTAAGATTCTGCGGCGAGCTGAATTATTTTTGTTCAGGGTTTTTCGTGCTTCTACAGAAATTGAACCGAACTGAGTTTTTTTTTTATTGTTAAAACCTTACTAATTATATAATGTTACTTTAAGTTACAGCACGAAGCGATATACTCCATCAGACCAGATGAATTCTTGTACTGGAATCCGGCAAGACTGATAAAAGATCACAAGAATACAAATAAAAGCTAAAAGGCATAAAAATGATCAACTAAACCATAGTTAAATGATCAATAGAGGAGAGGAACATTAATATTCTTCATTGCTTTACTAACTCCAGGTTTGTGAAGTAGAGCAGAACCTTAAATGAACACAGAGATATATATTAAGTGTCAGTTCCTGGAAGGGGACCCTAGATTTTGTGTACTAAATGAACTAAAATTAAGGAAAATACATATATAGTTTTAAAGAAACAAAACAATGTCATATGCTTTCGAATTCTTTTAAGATAGGGGTTGATAATTTGTATTATTTATATCATTCGAACTACTGTTCTCATCTTAGATGTCATTCTCACAACGTTTCGGCTGATGTAACCTCCGACCTTCTTCAGGTGTATCTTATTGAACTCGGGGATCTTTCTGTCGAACTTGTGAATCTGTGTACAATTTCAAACAGAACACTTTCCTTAATCCACGCGGGTAGCTTCCTCTCGTTCTGTCAGCCATAACCGGGTAGAAGTATGAAGTGGTTCGTAATTTTATTCTTAGTATCGCCGCACTAATGATTGCATCCTCAACACCCAGAAAACTGTCATTTAGAACTGATTTACTAAGGACTTTATCCGTGACGCCACAGATTCTATACGGACTTCCCAAGATTCACAAAGACGGGATTCCATTAAAGCCTATTGTCAAGTCTGAAAAGACCTGTGGCGTAACGGATAAAGTACCAAGTAATAATCAGATCTAAATGACAGTCTTCCGAGGTTGATGGTTCAATCCTAAGGGTGGGCGATGCTACGAATACAGTTACCAATTACTTAAGACTTCTACCCGGTCATGCTTGGCAGAACAAGAACAAGCTACCCCCATGGATTAAATAAAGGGTTCCATTCGAAATTCCATGCATATTCCCGAGTTCGACAGAAAGATCCCCGAGGTCGACAAGATACACATGAAGAATATCGGAGGTAACATCAGCCGAAACGTTGTAAAAATAACATACAAGATCAGAACAGTAGTCCGAATGATACAAATTATACGATGTCATATTCGTTTTATATTACCCCTTGGCATAACTGACGCTACACAACTCTTCCATGTATTCAATGTTTCCGTTTGTTATCTCGTATAAGCAATGCCTCCTAAATAATGCTTCTGAAAAGCCGTTTGTATATTAAGCTATGATAAAAAATGACAAAAGAACTATAGATGTCTTTTTAATTAAGAATCATAGAAAAACTCGATTATTTTTTCCCTAATCTTATTTAACATCAGGTATATTCTGATTCTTGTCTGAAATCATTTAAGAGGCAAAACAAACTAATCAGTGAATCAGAGATTGTATTTCAACATTGAATAACAAGAATTAATTTGTTTTGTTTTGTAGGCGTATATTTTATGAGTAAATGGTATATATTTTACCCATAGATAGAATCCTCACAAGTATTACCGCTTCGTGGGAGAGTGAACGTGGGAGTATTGACAACTAAGAACCTCCAAAATTAATACCTCGCCAATTGATGAACTTAAAGGTCCCTATTTACTTGCCTCTTCCCCATGGAAGAGTTGGACACAAGGTAGGTTTTTAATGTGGGTAAATCCAGGTTCCTGAAAAGGGGCACTCAAGATTAGAGCAAAATTAAAATGTGCCTCAGTCTAGACATATTTCGGCTTGACTGGCTGAGGACAGAAAAACTAAGTGCAGTATCAGAATAATATAACTCTCTTCTTTTAGTTAGCATCGAGCTCTTTTTTATTTCGCAGTTATGAACTTCAGAAAACTTTTAAAGATTTGTTTAGATATAGATAAACTTCAAAGTTTTATATATATATATATATATATATATATATATATATATATATATATATATATATATGGGAAGAGAAGGATGAAAGTAATCCGACGTGATGGGAAAATGAAAAAGGAAAACCAAAAAATGGATGTTTTTTATGTGTACATCAACGTTTCGTCTTTATTTATAAGACTTCATCAGGATGATAAAATAGAGAAAAAATGTCATGCAAGCACAGATACATGTAGGGTAGACATATTGGGAAAAATAGAATGAAATAGTGGCCAACTACTGGGTGGACGTCCGTATTTGTTGGAGAAATAGAAATGAATGTAGAAAAGAACCTTGAACCGCAGCCATCTGGTCAAACACCCCCCTCCCCCCCTCTTCCTCACCTCCCTCTCTGCCATCCACTTTACCCCTGCTCATCCCCACCTCTTTCTCTTACCACCAGCTACAGTAGTCCTGGCTCACCCCATCCTTCCATTTTTCCCCACTCATTCTTTTCTACATTCATTTCTATTTCTCCAACAAATACGGACGTCCACCCAGTAGTTGGCTACTATTTCATTCTATTTTTCCCAATATGTCTACCCTACATGTATCTGTGCTTGCATGACATTTTTTCTCTATTTTATCATCCTGATGAAGTCTTATAAATAAAGACGAAACGTTGATGTACACATAAAAAACATCCATTTTTTGGTTTTCCTTTTTCATTTTCCCATATATATATATATGTGTGTGTGTGTGTGTGTGTGTGTGTGTGTGTGTGTGGTTAGATTACAGTTCTTCATTCTTTTCATGAACGCTATCACCAAGGACATACAATAGTCCGTGCCCTGGACACTCTTGTACGCGGATGATGTCCTGCTCGCCTACAAGAGTACATTCGGCTTGCAACAACACGTCCAGTACTGGAAAGACAGACTGGCGCAAACTGGCTTCCAGCTAATTATCAAGAAGACGGAGCATTTAATTTAAGATGAACACGGCATCATCCAAGTCGACAGACAAGATCTTTTACAAACGAACGTATTTCGATTCGACACTCAGCGTTGAGGCTAACATACTTAGCGCATCAATACGACATATCTCAAATGGCGCACCACCGCCGACATACTATGTGACTTCAGGATCACGACTGTCTAAACTCGAAGATCGACTAGACTTTTGTGAAACACGTCGCTTCGTACAGCTTGAATTTTTTGCCGACAAATAGAAAAGCAGAGCGAAGATTCGCCGTTATGGAAACCGAAATGCCTTGCTAGCTCGACCACATCTCTAATGACGACATGCGAAGGCGCTACGGCATCGGTCCTATCGATAGAAAAATGATGGAATGACGGTTCAGACGGTTTGGATATGTGCTGAGTGCCGACGACGACACCGTTGCTGAACTCGCTTTTAAATTAGAAGTCACCGGGAAGCAACCAAGAAGAAAACGGATGAGATGAGCAGACGCCCTGCACGATGATCTTCATAAAAGCGGTCTTAACCCGGACACATCCTGTGATCGTGCCAAGTGGAGACGAACATCTGTTATTGCGGACCCCGCTGTAGCACGGGGACTAACGCAAAAGATTAAAAAAAAAAAGATATATATATTTCTAACCTCTTTGCCAGAACTTTAAACGAGGCTAGGTGTGATGTTGAGAAGCCAGTGCAATAGAATAGGCGCACTTTGGACTACAAAACATATCTGAGCAACCCCGTAGCCATAATCAAACTCTTTCTCAGATAGAGGGTAAAGCTCGAGAGGAAAAAACTTTTAGGACTGAACCGACCATAAAAACTGAACTGACATGAAAAAGATCACTATCGTAATGACTTTAATAATATATATATATATATATATATATATATATATATATATATATATATATATATATATATATATATATATATTAAATTATACCGAACTATATGACCAACTAAATTACAAATCTAAAAGTGGCCTGACACAACATTTGGGAAATCATAATGATGTTAATCTCCATGTAAGACGGAAGCTGGGTTAAAGTGTCATCTAAGTGCGCACGGCCACACAGCAACAAACTGAAGAAATGACAAGCTTCTGCCAAAGAAAAAGTAATCATATATATATATATATATATATATATATATATATATATATATATATATATATATATATATATATATATATATACATATCTCTCTCTCTTTCTCTCTCTCTATATATATATATTTATATATATATATACATATATATATATGTATACATATGTCTCTCTCCTTCTCTCTCTCTCTCTCTCTATATATATATATATATATATATATATATATATATATATAAATGAGGATTGTTTATAGCAATCAAAAATTACACCTTCCCCTGTTGAGATACTGACCGATTTCAAACGAAATTAAGGCATAACATTCTCTCCTTTTAAACTGTACAAAGAAATTAAATGTATTTTTGTTTCTTTTAAGAGAGGCCTGATTTATTTCGCTTTTCTATTTTTTAAATCAATAAATGTCTATTCTAAGGTTACGTTTTTCCCCTCTGTCTACAATTTATGTCCACTCATGTAATTAAGTAAAAAGTGTAACCTACTTAAAAAGAAATTAAGTTTAGTCTTAACACGTAGTGACAAAAATGGAATAAGTTTGATTGGCAGATGGGAATTAAGTATGTACGGTTGTATATATACCGTTTATGAAACCTGGTGATCCCAGATCAGGCTGCCCTGTGGCTCCCTGAGACGAAATTCACCTACATTGACGTTTTTTGTTTTTCTTCTTTTTTTTTTTTTTGTAAAACTTAATTATGTTCTACAAAACCAAAAACAAAAACAACAGCCCCTCTCCCTTTCTCCCTCCCCTTTTTTATTTTATTTTTAGAACTTGAAGCATAAATCTTTTACTATAATGACCAGATTCGGCATTAAATAACCCAAAAAGGGTTGATATGCCGTAAAACAAAACTACCAAACCAAAAACAGTGATTATACATTTGAAGATATAAAGAACTTGAAGCATAAAAACTTTTACTATAATGACCAGATTCGGCATTAAATAACCCAAAAAGGGTTGATATGCCGTAAAACAAAACTACCAAACCAAAAACGATGATTAAACATTTGAAGATATAAAGAACTTGAAGCATAAAAACTTTTACTATAATGACCAGATTCGGCATTAAATAACCCAAAAAGGGTTGATATGCCGTAAAACAAAACTACCGTTTATGAAACGATGAAAGTAAAATATTTAATAAATAAGGGAAGTCGCTTATAAAACGGAAAGGAGAATTCTGTTCATTACTTTAAGCCTTCTGAACTCTTACTTAACGAAACGCGAAAATTGTGTAGTTTGCAAAATGAATATTTTCACGTAACACCAAGTTCTACTTGTGTATTTAGGACTATTGAAGTTACTACCGCAACACGTATATACACAAAGTATATTACGTTATAATAATGTAATAGGATACTCTAATATAATATAATAACATATATCTACATACACAGATATATAACAATATATATACATAGTTATAATATTAATGAAGAATGTGGCATATCTGAACACTTTCCTGTAGTTTAATGGTATCCATCTCTCACAAGCGTATTAATATATTCCGATCCATAAAAGATAGTTGCATGTTTGAATGCACATTGCAAATGTGCATTAAAATATATACGTATTGCCCATATTAAAAAATAGGAATATCTAAATACGCTTCTAAAGAATGGTTAACAATGAAACTGCAATACAGTATTCAAGTGAGTTAGATTTGGATTTTTAAAAATTATTTTAATGAATCTTTATCTGTTACATACAGATAGATATTCATGAAAATAGCATTAGCTCTGTCGTATGCTGCATTTATTCAGCTCGATTGGACAATTACATATGAAAAACTATTAGCAAACAGCTTTAAAAAGAAGAGGTTTTAATGCTTATAACATAAAGTTTGTTCATAAATGGAAAAGAATATTTATCAGATATGCTGAGCATCCATAAATGAAACACACATTTCTGTATAACTTGTCAAAGCGTATTTCCATCGAACTACTATAATCTATGCTTATATTAATTATTGTTTAGTATATATATATATATATATATATATATATATATATATATATATATATATATATAAAGTTAGGTATGTGCACATATATATAAGCATGTATGTATATATATGTTTATATATATTTGTATATATGTATATATATGTATGTATATATGTATGTATATATATGTATATATATACATATATGTATATATGTATATATATAGGTTTGGTATGTGCATACATATATATATATATATATATAAGTTTCTTAATTGCTTAACTGTCTTTATCTTTAATAATTGCATAAAATTATGTTGCTACGTTTAGTTAAAAAACATTTTTCCACATAGTGCAACCACAAATTACCTTTTAGAATGTACCGTCATAGCTAAAGTGCCTCTTCACCGGACCTACTCTATAGTAGATAAAACCCTCCCATACACCATAATGGCCGGTGAAATGTCTCTACAACAAATTTTGCTGATAATGGTGCAAGGGAACCTTATCTTTAGTTCTCCATTATATTTAGAAACCGGGTACTAGACTTATTCTATCTACATATTTATTTTTTTTACCTGCGGGGGCTCGGAAATACCCGACTAGTAGACGGGCGCAGGCTATCCTCTCTCGGAGTGTTGGACTCGTAGACCTTGCCAGATCATCCATCTAAGAGAAGGAAAACTCTGACAAGAAAACCTTGCTACCAACCATATACGTCTTGGCAGCAAACTGTTGGGGAGGGAAGCCTCCTTATTCTTGATCGACAACCTTCCCAGAGCTGGACTCTCGAACAAAGTATCCGGTTCGCAAACCTATAATTGCATAAGGAGTAGATGGGTTCTGCCTATCGCCAGGCCTTCGCACTCCTTCTTTGTCTATTAGCCAGGCATAGAGGTACAAGCAGTGGAAATCCTCTAAAGAAGCCTGGTACTTGGCCTTGTTTCCTGACTAGGGCAATGAACGCCGTCTCTCTTTCTCTCTGTCCGGGCAACTTGGTGAAGTTTCTTGTCACTAAGTCTTACATGGCTAGTCTGGGTCGCTCTTGTTCCGACAGGTTGAAGTTAGACAACTTGTCTGGCTGCTGTTTCCGACTGGTAGTATTGAGCCCAAACTGTTAGGTAGCGCTAAGAACGGCTGCCCCGTCAACAGTTGCATGATATCGTGGGTAACTATATGTGCCATGTCGTGCATGGAAATGGACCCTATAGTTATCCACGGTGGGCTTTCCCGAGGACACAACCAGCATGTGTGAGCTTATTGGCACCAAACAAGCACCCATTTTGCCCTCCCCACTCTAACTCAAAACAAACATGAATTTACAAAATAAAACAAACAAACCTAAACCAGACACCCAACAAAAAACATATTCGCCTCCGCCCTTGAGGCTCGCATTCACAAATATCCGGGGACTTAGAACCAACATTACCGACGTAGAAACTTTTCTCATGACAAACTCCCCGGATATCTTAGCTCTAAGTGAAACGAACCTTCAATCCTCAATTCCCTCTCACCACTTTGACATGACTCATGTTCGGAACACCCTCCCCTTGATTAGAGAACATAGGTTAGAATCAGATGACCAAGCCTACATGTGCTTTAGAGTGCCCTTGCATCACAGAGTTAGTTACTTATATTTCTTATATCGTTCTCCTTCGACCCAGGACTGTTCCCTACTTGACTCTGTCTCTGAAAACATAGATAGAGCAATCTCACTTGATTCAACTGCCCAAATACATGTATTTGAGGATTTTAATGCACACCACAGTGACTGGTTGGGATTCCCCAGCGTTACTGATGCAGCTGAGAACTCTATCTTTAATTTCTGCTCAGCTCACCGCTTCTCACAGGCTGTCACTTTTCTGACCCGACTTCCGGATCGCGCGGAGCAGCAAGCCACACTTCTCGACTTGTTTTTGACTTCACTACCTGAGGCTTGTGTGGCGAATGGCCATAGCCCGCTCGGAAACTTTGATCACATTGTGGTAATGATACTTATCACCTTAAAAACTCGTCCAAAAGCGGAAGAGCCGTTGCTTAAAATGACGAGAAACTATGAGCTGGCTGATTTTGAATCCCTCAGGAATCACATCAGCGACGCCCAATGGGGTGTAACCTTCTCACTCCCTGCTGATCAGTGTGCAAATGAGCTAACTGATGCTGATGTGTCCACGCGAAAATTCTCCTGCAAACCCCACTCTCCTCAATTGTTCACCCCAGAATGTGCAGCTGCTATTGCTGAGAGGCAGAAGGCATTCTAAAAATTCGGCTGCCATAAGTCAACTGCGAACAGACAAAAAATTGTAGAGGTAAGAAATGATTGCGAGGTAGTGATAGATGAAGCAAAGAGGAGGTATACAGAGATAACCAAAAAACGCATTCAGTCACAGAAACAAGGTACTCGTGATTTCTGGAAAATTTATAATAGTGTGATGAACAATGGACAATCAACAACTCCCCCGTTATCTAATCACAACGATGTTGTATGCACGGCAACTGATAAGGCTTAACTACTTGCTCAGCGTTTCGCCTTAAACTCCACTCTTGACTCGGCAAACCACCCCTCCCTAAATTCCCATTGCGGACTGAAGCCACACTTGAGAACCTGGTCATCACCCCGTCTCAAGTGAGAGACATCATAAAAAACGTTGACACCTCCAAAGCCTGTGGGCCTGATCTTATACCAGTAATAGTAATAAAAAAATGCTCTGCTGAGCTGGCCCCTGTCCTCTCCAAACTATACAACAAATGCCTTACTGAATCTTGTTTCCCTGATAGTTGGAAAATTGCCTCTGTGGTATCAGTCTTCAAGAATTCTGGAGATAGAACTGATCCTCTAAACTATCGCTCAATCAGTCTACTCCTGATCTTTGCAAAAATCTTTGAATCATTAATCAATCTAGCGATAGTCTGGCACTTAGTTAATGCTGAACTTTTTTCTTATCATCAATACGGATTCAGACAAGCACGATCTACTGCAGATATCCTAACGGTCATCTCTGAACGCATATACCATACACTGGACAAGGCAGGTGAAGCTAGGACGGTAGCGCTTGATATATCCAAGGCCTTTGACAAGGTCTGGCATGAAGGGCTTCTCATAAAACTGCACTCATATGATATTACTGGACTAATATTTAATATAATTAAATCCTTCCTAACAAAACGAAAGATCCAGGTTGTACTCGATGACCGTTCTTCTAAGCTATTTGGCATAAATGCTGGTGTACCCCAGGGATCTATTCTTGGACCTCTATTGTTCCTGATTTTCATTAATGACCTTCCTGATGCCATTGCGAATGAGATAGGAATATTTGCTGACGACACCACGCTCTACTCTCGTCATGTATGCAAAACCGACGTGCACATATCTAAGGCAATGGCTAAATCCTTAAAAAATGACTTCCAGTCTGTAGTGGAATGGGGTAAAAAATGGATGGTAACTTTTAATGCTGCAAAGACAAAGCTAATTTCCTTCAATAACTACAAGTAACCTCTTCAACCATCTATTGTAATGGCAAATAACACCCTACCTGAGAGTTCATCATTCAAACTCCTCGGCCTAACTTTTACAGATAGCATGAATTGGAATAAATACACCGAAAATATTGCCAGGGCTGCTGCAAAGAAGCTGATCTCTCTATACCGGGCCAGTAAACTTCTCACACCTGACATTATCCTATATCTTTACAAAGCCACCATCCGCCCATGCATGGAGTATTGTTGCCACATCTGGGCTGGGGCATAATCCCCTAGTCTCTCCCTCTTAGACAAGGTCAGAAAAAGAGTTGCTAACTTGATATGTCCTACACTATCTACCAAGCTCCAGCCTCTGTACCATCGCCGCAATGTTGCATCCTTGTGCCTGTTTTACAAGTACTTCAATGGATTGTGCTCTGATCAGCTTGCTGCTCTATTGCCTCCGCGACGTAAATTCACTTGACCAACCCGACAATCTGCTAAATACCATCCATACACTGTGGACGTCCCCAGATGCCGTAGAGCTTTCTACTCTAAAAGCTTCGTTCCTCGTGCTGCTGGACTCTGGAACTCCCTCCCTGCTTCCTGCTTTCCTGACGTTACTGACATGCAGAAATGTAAAACTAACGTAAACAGACATCTCGCCGCTGCGCAGCTCCTACTTTAGGTTGAACCCTCCCCCCCCCGTTTTCTCATTAGCCCCTTACGTCTACAGTGGCGGCCTGCCTTGTTCGGAGTAAACTATGATAATATATATATATATATATATATATATATATATATATATATATATATATATATATATATATATATATATGGTAATCTCCTAAAAAGTAAAACTGATAACTATGAATTTTTGAATATCTATTCTAGGGGAAATGGTGAGTAACATGGGCGCATTATTCTGTTGTAAATGTTAATATTTAGGGGGTGCACATATATAAACTTTTACATTATTTTTTTTGAAACGATCATTATGCATTTCATGTAACATTGTACGATTATGCTCTCTTGTAAACTTCATTATTTAGGTAGTGCGCTCACACAAACTTACGCCCGTCCAACCAAAATTTAAAAAATAAGTAAGATACAAACAAATTAATTAAGAAAACAAGTGTTTATAAAATGTTCGGTTATATTAAGTAATACATATTTAAAGAATTGGTACGGCCGCGTGAGCGTCAATAATACGCTTGGTAAAATTCTAAACTATTGAACTTATCATTAAGAATTATGGAACATGTCTTCTAGACACAGAGTGAGTATTTATTTTTATAATCTTTACCATTTAGGGAGGGTGTGCCACCGAAACCGTATTATACCCTAAAAAATACAGTACATTAAAATGTAAAACTAATGCTATATTTATTTGTTATACCCGTCCTAGGACAAATATTATACTTTATATATATATATATATATATATATATATATATATATATATATATATAAGTATAATATATATATATGTATATATATATATATATATATATATATATATATATATATATATATATATATATCTGGACATGTGTGGATGTGGATGTGAAATTTCTCTACTTGGCTACTCTTTTCTACTCTTCCACCTAGTATCAGTTGCATCCAGCTGCGTTCCCTCAAACTAGCTGATCTTGTGCTTTCACACACTTAGCCCACCGATCCATCCACTGCCGAAAACACCTCTGCAAGTCTTCTCTTGGAATGGTGTTCATCTTCGCCGTCGTGTTCTGCATTATCTATTCTTTAGTCTTAAAATGGGAACCTTTCGGTGGCGTCTTCAATTTTCGAGACTACCAGAAGTCGAAAGTATCCATGTCTGGGGAGTAGGTAGGTTGGCGAACGACTGAAATTCTATGTTTCACCAAGAAAGGTTGGATCAATTTGGATGAATGGGCAAGGGCGTTGTCGTCATGCAGTTACCAGTTTTCGCCGTCCAAATGTCTTTATACTACTTCTTTGTCACTGTTTATCGTTGCAGTGCGTGATGCGCAATTCCACGGATATCAAATACGACAGTCAGTATAACCCAGATTCTGCTTCGCACCTGTCGCGCTTTTTTTGGCCTTGGAGCCTCGGGATACTTTTATTGCGACAACTGTCTTTTTTGTTTCTGGATCGTACCCGTACACCCATAACTTATCTTCAGTTATCCAAGTGATTAGACACCCAGAGATTTCTCCCATCGTGTGATGCAGCTCTAGACACTGTTTTGTAGAACACCCCAGGTTGGTCCTCCAACCGCTTCGTAACTTCAGAAATCAAAGCTGCATCATCTGGGCAACGCTTTCCTTTCAAAAACAACTTCATGGCTGGGAAGAGATGAAAGGATATAATGATAGAAAACCTGTGTTTATTCAGAATGAAAAGTATTTACAGAAGAAATTGCTTCATAACATTGTTATCTGATCTCTCCTGTTTCATATTATTAAATCCACCTTCAATCACAGCTTCCAGATAGACCGAAATCTTTTACATACGTTAGTCACCTGCTCTCTCTTTCTCACTCTCACTCTCACTCTCTCTCTCTCTCTCTCTCTCTCTCTCTCTCTCTATATATATATATATATATATATATATATATATATATATATATATATATATATATATATATAAAAGTGGGGGAGGCTCTCCTAAAAAGTGGGGGGGGCGGTTAAACACATGCATATATAACTTCATTATTGATGACCGTAAAATGGGGGCCAAGTTAAAAAGCGGGGGGTGGGGTTAAGCCCCCCCATACCCCTCCCCTCCGGTTCCGCCGTCCACGTATATATATATATATATATATATGGTACGTCAATGAATATATTGAGCTTTCCTCTATCCAGTATATTGAGCTTTCCTTATTTCACAATAGGTCCAACTCTCTAAAAGTTTACCTTTATAATCTACATATATATATATATATATATATATATATATATATATATATATATATATGATGGTAGTCCACAGAGAGTCGACGGTATTGCGTGCATGTTTATTAGACTTTTCTCAAGTACGCCCCATAGAACTCCTTTGACCAAGACATGTCCAGATTCTCATCACACTAAGGCCGGAGTAAAGTGGACATATGAGCAGGAGCGCTATTCTGTTGAGAGGACCCATGGCTTTCACTGCAGCTTCACAATATTCTTCACGGCAAATACGTAGACGTTTTGTGTTACAGTTTGACCTTTGCCAAAGATGTGGGGAGGCATGAAAGAGTCCGGCAATAAACTTGGTTTTACCAATCCCAAGAACATCATATTGGTCCTTACAAATCCTTTTATTATTCCGACGATTGATATTTGCATCAACAAAAGATATCATCAGAAAAGAAGCGGATCCGTCTAGCAGGTTTGTGTTTCAAGGAAATGATGAGCAGCTCACATCTCTCAATTCTCGTAATCTTCATTACCTCTGAGAGCACTGCTTGAATATAAGAACATAGCTGTTGTATCAAAGGTCTTCATGGATAGCATAAAGGACCTTTGTCTGATGCCCAATCAGCGTTGTCGTTCATGTCTGCATGGGCATACTGAATCGATAAGGACCTGAATCTGCTCCAGGAAGTTCTTCTTCATGGAAACCTCGGTTTGTTGTGTGTTTTCTATGAGGAGACAAAGACACACCTCCAGCAATGCCAGACTCTTTAGACGTTTTCGCAATCTGATTTTGGGAAATTAAAAACAATAAACAATCTCTTTGGGCATGCGGTCACAACGTAGGGCCACAATAATTGCAGTACACCATTCGTATTCACTGGATATGTAGCTTAATTCGTTCTTAATGTGACAGCTTGTTGTCATACGAATCTAAAACAAGAAACATAAACAATAAATTTAATATAGGTAATTTTATGCAATGTTAAAATTAGTCCAGATTTCAGCACAGCACCCTGTATATATATATATATATATATATATATATATATATATATATATATATATATATATATATATATATATATCACTCGGATAAAGGTACAAACTTACCACTTTTAGATATTGCTTCTTCTGTTATATGCATTGCGAAAAATGTATCTAATTGAACAAGCAAACTGTTTAGCTTCATCGAAAATGTAATTAACTACTTCTAATTAATAATCGTGATGTTTTTAAAATAAAACGAAAAATTATGAAATCTCCAACGGAAAACCTCATTATCAATTTGTCGCACTTCCTCAGGCATTTATGGCAGCCTCACTTCCGGTCAATAACTTTACTGACGATAAACAATTTTTTTATCAAGCTGTTTCCAGCCTTCGAATAGCAATTGATTAAACAGGCTTTCAAGTTGGAGACTTGCGATGAACTATTTTTTAAAGAAAATCGGTCATAAACCTTCGATCGGATTAAGGTCCGCACTATTTTCTAGGCACGTCACTGAGTTGATACGTATTTATTGCAGGAAATGCATTATACATTAGCTTCTGTCGCATATCTGTGGTGCTAGGGTAATTTAGTAAGGATTAATTCAAGACATCTTGTCTAAAAGTGATGAGTCCGTATACTTTTAAGAGAGCATATCTATTTGTCTATCTCATCTATCTGTCTTTTTCTATCTGTCTGTCTGTCTGTCTCTCTCTCTCTCTTTCTCTCTATCTATATATATATATACAGTGAATTTTGTGTATCTTCTTCTTCTTTCGTGTGAATCATATGATTCTGATGTTGGCATTAGTTTCCCCGATGTTTTTCTAGTTAGAAATCTTTCTGGAAAGACATTGGGTACTTACAGGAAGGACCACGAGAAGGTTGCCAACATCCTTAAGTGAAAGATGTACTGTGGAACCGAATCGATTCGAACTTGGAACACCCAAGTCTTCAGTCCGTGTCGTTATCCACTTAACCACCGTCACCTCCCAATTTTGTGTATGAGAAATAAACAGTGTATTTCACTATGTGTGACGAAAACACACACACAGGAATGGAAATCCGGTATGAGAGCTCAATTTTATGAGCAAAGAAATAATAAAAATTAAAATAAAGTAACATGGAATCACATAATCACTGATGCAGTAATTTATTTTACAATAGTTTCAAAGCCAATTTATTCCAGAACTCATATTATAAGCAAAACATGATTCTGATGTATCACTTTGTATTTCTTCATACAAAAGAATGAACAATAAAATTAAAATAAATATAAATAATAAAAATATGAAATACACGTTACATCAGTTAGCCTTGCCACAGCCAGCCTATCAAACTTGAGATGTAAAACTTTGGAGTCAAGCCACTACCAAACATCACGTCTGCTGTCCGATGTGTTTCAATCTTATCTGACGAACTCGCTGCTTACAATTTTTACGACTCTGTTAACTTAGATGACTCAATTTTCATCACGCTAAGTGGAAACTATCATTTCCGTCGCCAGAGTTCTCTACTCACTACTTCAAAACATAGATGAACAATACTATGAGAAGATTGAAAACGATGAATGAAATGTACAACCTTTTAATTTCAACCAATCGTATACAAGGAATCGTTTACAATAGGTATCGTGTTTCGTCATTGTATGTATTGATATCCCGTAAAACAGAAAACCGAAGAGAATGCGATATTATCAAAATGTAAACAAAATCTACCCATGAAAAACTAATTAATTATATTCAACAACCTGTTAAGATAAAGTTCGTGGAGAATGAGAGTTTAAAGTATCCAATAAAAAAAGAAAATGAGTGAAATTGATGCGTTGTCTGTATGGGGAAAGATAGTACGCACGTTTCGTACGGAAGGCGCGTGGTACGTTTACGTGTCTTTAACTGAATAGACATGCAAGTATGAGTGTGTATATTAGCGTACCTGATGTGTTAGTGAGAGAATTTATGTGGGCTCATCTCGGCTGGAATCATGTGCGCTTATTGTGTGTGTAACTAGGATAGGCATATAAAGATGTGCATTTTAACGTGCCTGTTTTCTTAGTGAGAGAGTTTACGTACTAACTTGTGTTCTCTGTTTAGTCGTCAATGAAAGTCTCTCGGTATATCTGCATTGCTTGTTGAGGGTATTTTAGGTCCCAAAGGGGCTTGGCTGGATTGTAACGTACGCAGTGTTCTTTCTGAAATAAAAGAAGGAAAAAGAAAGAAAAACGCTATTTCGATATTTATACTGTGCCCTGGACCTCCAATCAAGAGTCGATACGTAAATACAATATTCACTGCGCTACTACTCCTAAGAAAGCCAAACCAATCTGTGAATCGGTTACACACGTATTGTGTGTTGGCTTTAAATAACAGAAAAATGTGTTGATTTTTCATAAAACAGACAAACTATACAAAACCAAGTTCGTGCGTTGATTACCGTCTGAAATTACGTATTCGATTATTATGTAGTAAGCGAAGATGTCTTCTACTAAAATTACCAAGTATATCATTAATTGGCCATAATTCGCCGGTAATTCGCAACTGGACGGAAATAATTCGATCAGCATTTAATAAATTTAATTTTCTTCACAACATTTCATGATGAACTCTGGAAATAAAATCGCTGGGCTTCGTCTCGATTTCATAATAACACAAATTACCCAAAGCAGTTTCTACCACACGTATCTATCTATTAAATTCTGAATCTCATCCTCCTCGCGGCGAGACGAAAAGATGAAAAACACTTTCGATGTTCCATACTTATTTATCAATTCATACTTTTTTCTTTGTATAGCCGGTCGGGTTTTACATATTTCGTATTTAACTTCTTTCCGGAGTTTCATAATATATATTGTATTTTTAACATTAACTACTAGTAATAAATTAGTTTTTGCTATAATATATAATGTAAGTGTTGAATTTGCTAATAAAGAACCGATTATGCCCATTTTTTCGTAAAAGGTTCACTATGATACAGCTTCCTATTCTGAAAGCTTCTTTGAAAAACTGCAGGCTTGTGGAACTCTCTTTTCTCCTACTTATATCATTGGTCTTTTCAAGACTAAAGTAAATAAGCACATCCTCATCTTTCGTTCTTTATAGCTCCTTATATCAAGTGGCTTCATGCCTTGTCTTAAGCGAATTCCATGAAAAAAGGTAATGCCTTTGAGGTTGGTCTCATAACAAAACAAATTCTACACTACATCCAAAGGAGGAGGTAAACCTGGTGGTGTTATATAATGGCTTGGACGCATCTATTCGAGATGGGGTTTGACTTACGCGGTTATGGCGAGGTCACCCCGTACAGTTCGGTTCTGTGAGATTCCCACGGATACGCACTGACATTGACGAAACCTTAAATTCATCTAAGGTCACAGAGGTCAGATCACACCTGGTGTTGATCGCGAGAGTTAGACGAGAACAAAACGAGACTGACTAGCGTGGGAACATTGAATTGGGATTTGAATCAGTTACTGTCTGGGAGCGAGATAGCCAACATCGCAGAATGTGACGCACGAAAGATTTCCGCATGACGGAAAGATAGGAAAACGAACTGAATCCTCCTAGATCCCCTCCCAAGCAATTTTGAAATAACAAGGAAGCGGTAGCGTAGATTCTCTCTCTCTGATTGACGGACTCGTTCAGGTCGGCAAAATGAAATACTAAATAAAGCGGCTCTTAAAAGCGAAAATAATTTGTCGTGAATTGAGTTGATTTTCAGAGCGAGGACAATAGTCCGTCGGGGGCGAGATGGCGTCGGCGTCGGCGAATGACGAAGCATCACGGTCGTGACAACGGAGATTGCAGAAACAAAGTTACTGCTAATAGTCACAGCGTCAACAGCAGGCTAGCGAAAAACAACAGAGAGAGAGAGAAGAAAAACAAGGTTAGTGCAAGCAAGTTATTAACTTCGAACAAAGAATACGGCATATCAGCCAGTAATGCAACAGTAAAATAATCGCATAAAAACAAAACAGATACTACACACTTTCTCCTACCTCAAAACAAGAGAACAAATGCATAGGAAAATAATATCATGACCACAGAACAGATACTACACTACTCCCACCCAGAGAAAAGAAAAGGTAATGCCCGGGAGGAGAGTATTATAACAAACATATACTACACTACCAACCTTTTTCCCGAAGGAAAAAGTAATGCCTATGGGAGAATAGTATATATATATATATATATATATATATATATATATATATATATATATATATATATGTATATATATATTTATGTATACTATTCTCCCACAGGCATTACTTTTTCCGCCAAATATGATCTGAGGTTAAGATCGGATTCCAACTCTTCCTTATGAGATCTCAGTTTATAGTAACTGTTGATCGATAACATCGACATGCCAGTGTCGCAGATTTTGTACATGTCTGTGTAAATAAAATTATCATATATAAA
This sequence comes from Sepiola atlantica, assembly GCA_963556195.1. NCBI lineage: Eukaryota > Metazoa > Mollusca > Cephalopoda > Sepiida > Sepiolidae > Sepiola > Sepiola atlantica. Next base: position 35,122,137 of record OY744519.1, on the reverse strand, counting down.
GCTCTATTTTGATATTGAGCACTTTTTATAAACCCGGTTAAAATTCTCTGGATTACCACCCTGTGGATATTTTTCACCTGGATTATTACCATTATTATATATATATATATATATATATATATATATATATATATATATATATATATCATCGCTTCGTCACATAAAAGTTAGCGAGTCAAAAACTGCCGGACGAATCCATTTTAAGCATAGAGGGGAATTAAGAAGGCAAATAGCATCTCACACAACCTCCACATTCTATATATTTCTCAGATGAGACGTTTTCCTTATTTTCTCCTCTTTCTGCTTTCTTTACAAATTTATACGTTTTTTCCCCCTTTTTTCTGTTTAAATTTTCCAGTTTGAGACGTTTTCTTTCTCACTTTTTTATTTTTTCTTACCTTCATCGATTCAGATGTTATCTTATATGCGTATGTATTTTCGTGTGAACACTGGCGTAGGACAATTTTTTCCCGTCAGTTTTTTTATGGAGCGTATACACTCGTATACATATAATTAAATGGACTTCTATTTCGTCAGGCAAAAGTGAGCGAACAAACAGATGGCTTTTTACTAGCCCTCCGGACGAAACCATTTCACGTGGTGAGCGGAAGCGAGAAAGCAAATAGCAAGTCAGACAACAACTTATCCGACGCCTAAAATGAATTTGGAAAGAAATCCCTCACTCTATAATAAAAAGTTGACAGCGGATGTTTTCCTTTAGGTCGTCAGAAATGACACTAATAATTTTTATATGAAACGTAATATTATGATTGTATATATATAGTTTAGTAATATATCTAGATAAATAGCGTGTGTGATCACTGGCGAAACATACTTTTTTTCCGTACTCTTTGACGTAGGGTGTACATCAGTTCAATTTAAACATTTCTCCAGAAATCATAGTTTGAAAGAGGTTAAATCGACAATGGGTTGTTTTGATTACTAGTATCCGCGTAAACGAGGTTGACTATCATAAGAATTCGTGTGAATTAAGAAGGCGTAAGTCTCTGTAGATAGGTAGTCACCGACAGACATATGCAAATGCAGTCAGAGTGTCAGTGTGCGAAAGAAAAGAAGTGAAGAGTTACGTGTCAGATGTGCAGCCATTGGCCACTTGTTCCTTACCAAACACATGAGACTAACAATACATACTTCAACAAAGAGTGAAAACAAAAACAGAATAACCATGCAATATTTAAAAGAATCGGTGTACTGTTGCTTTTTTCCAAGAAGTTCCTCGTTATGTCCACGGATTGAGTTTCAAATCTGTGGTTCTTCCTAGTATGACATTTCCAGCAAAGACTCGTCCTCTACCTCAGCTGCAGAGAACATTGCTTTCGCCCGTGTCTCTAACATGAAACGGAATTTTCATTTTGAGGGTTTCTCTCCAAGAACTTCACACCCGTGACATATTGGCCTTTTGGTTAAGATCAGAGTGTAGCATAGCATTCTCACAACCAATAACAACAATAGGAAATGGATATGGGTCTGAAGAGAGAATTGTTTTGCCGAAAATTTAGATTTAAAAAGTTCCATTATAAACGGTTTCATTTTAATAAGCATTGTTTAATTTGAAATTATTCAAGTATTTTATATTTTTTATGTTTAAATTGCCATGTTCAAAGATTAAATCCAGGGTGTCCCTTTTAGTGAAGGTGAATTTCTCAACACTAAAAACCGACTCTGTGCCTAGCTCTGCCTACGCTGGTAATCAAGTAAATAGGGGCATTTCCATCAGTGTGGAACACATTACCACGAGACTGCTTCTTTCGCAGACTACAACATGACTGTCTTCAAATCCAATATCAACAAATACTTATCATACACTGTTCTCATAATGAAATGTGAAATTATTTATTTATTAGAAAGCGTTCAGAATGTAATATTTTTTAATCTTAATTTTCGGAAATAAGTCCTTTCTCTAGAGAAAATTTCATTTCCTGCAATTCCGTTTTTTACTGTTGTTATAAGCGGCGAGTTTGTTAACAGAACACTTTTGGTCATCTAACTCTAGAGATTTGAACATTGCAATTTGAACATAAAGAATAGAATATACTTAAATTATTTCAAACTAAACATTTATTTTTTAAATTGGCAAATTGTTTATTCTTTAATAAAATGTTGTCTATTATATTTAACATGTTCAATTCTCGCATACTATTCTTCAACATTCCACTCAATAATTCGTCTTCTTGAGTGGTCTTTAGCCTTGATGCGTGGTTACTCATTCATAAATAGAAGAAAAAAAACACGTCAGTTCTACTTGTCACTCGAATTCCCAGATGCTACCTAAATCCTTAATAGACGCAGGACAAAAAAGTTTATCCACGTGATTGGCGCTATGGATAGTATCACAGACTGTGAAATTGGCGCCAGACTTCATCCACTAGGGTCCCGGTTTATAATCTCGCCAGATCACGCCACGTTGATGAGCTGTACAACGGCAAAACGAATGTCAGTGAATGTATATATATATATATATATATATATATATATATATATATATATATAGTATAAATTCTTATTTATACAAGCATTATTGGTTACATATGGGCATACATATTTCTGTTATACTCTTCACAGAGAGTCAAACTCTTAAGACCAAAAAACAAGGAAGTGAAATAAATTTAGAAAAAATATACCTAATAGGAAACTTTCTCAAATTCATTTAACTTCCTCGTTTTTTTTTTGTCTGAAGAGGTTGACTCTCTATAAAGCGTACAACCGAAACAAGTATGCACATATGTAACCAATAATGTTTGTATAAATAAAACATTATACTAAATAACAGATCTACTTGTTATTGAGAACTTTTTATAAACACTGGAGTTTCAACGGATTAACATCTACATTAACTAATATAATAGATGTGCTATATATATATATATATATATACATATATATATATACATATATATATATATATATACATATATATATATATACATATATATATATATATATATATATATATATATATATATATATATATATATGAGAGAGAGAGAATTAGAGAAAGAGAAGGCGAGGGGTCAACAGCGCATTGTGATATGTCTATTAAGATATTGGTTATCTATTCACATGGCTCGTATCTTTCCGTCCCACGGTGTGTTTCCTTTTGTGCAATACTTTTGACTCAAAAGAGTCCCTTCATAAGCGCCCTTCACAACGTCACATACATTTAAAGAAAACACTTCAAATTGCAGTACTATTTCTAAAACCACATATATTCAGTAAATATTGGAGACAAGACTTCTTATTAATCTACCATTTACTACTCCATACAAGATGTTGCAGCTAAAATCCGACACTTGATAACAATAGGCAGTAAAAAAAAAGTTGTATATGCAGAAACACGATACTTTATTTAGCAACAGTTAGAGTTAAGTACTACATTATTATTTCAATGTAAACGCCGTCGGCGGAGAGGAGGCTTTAGGCAGGCACAAAATGAGTCACACGCTTTGGCGACCGTGTCCTATTCCATAGCAGAGAACGTCTCCACTATAGCAACCTTAATAGAGTCGACCGTGTTGTGGGCTTATTTGTTGGTCTTGGCATCGATAACGCCGCAAAAGAAATAGTGAAAGGAGTTAAAGTACGGTTAGAAGAGCGGACAGATGTCTGGCGGCAAGTGCTGAGAAACATTGTTGAGCACTCTTGCCTAGGTTGTCTTGGCCATGCGTGAACGAACGGAGTCCTGTTGGAAGAAGTAGGGGCATCCGCCGGCGATCTCGTCGATCGAGAAATCCCTCACTCGCCTCAGCACTTACTGGTATCTCGTTTATTTTTGTCAAGTGTCTGATCCTGCTGCAACACCCTATATATATATATATATATATATATATATATATATGTGTGTATGTATGTATATGTATGTATGTATGTATGTATGTATATATATATATATATATATATATATATATATGATTTTTTATGTGTTATGATATATAATTATTTCCACAATCAGACAACGCCGCAGCTAACAACTTATGAAAGAAACAAACCGGAAGTCCAAGACCCGAGTTTCGCCCTCCTTTTGGGCTAATCAGTAGAACACATCCGAACTCAGCTACCTCGCTACATACAAGAATGTCTATTAATTTACACAGATTAAGCAAACCGCGGCGAAGGCCGACTGTGGAATGTACCTACTCTTCTCAACAAGGGGTGTAGTCATCATATATATATATATATATATATAGAGAGAGAGAGAGAGAGAGAGATTTTTATTTATATGCCAGTAACATGTTATTCTTTATTTTGTTATGGCACATCGTTATAACTTTAGTGAATCCCTTGGAAGCCATGTTGTCATTCTAAACTGCCAAAGGATGCATGAGGCGGTAATCGATGTGTTAGCAAAACGTCTACAATATATTCTATAATCTTAGGAGAAACAAGAAGCAGGAGTGATGCAATAAAAAGAGTCAATTTAAAACTAATTCATGACTGTTCATGAAATTGCATTAACTTTAAATAATACGTTTTAGAAGGATGCCACTTAAACTTGACGATTACACTTTGTTTGGTTTATTTATAACTAGATGTCGCTACTCGCTGTTACCCGACATGCAGTGCAGTCATTTTAGTTCATAATTTTCATTTGTTTGCACATTTTTTTACTTTTCGTCGACGAAAATTATCAACCCTTTGCGTTTCCGCCGGGTCGCATCCGGTGTTAACTGCAAAAGGAATTTCGAAGTAACTGACAACTCTGTTGGTGACTACCAACAGGTTTGTTAACGTCTGAATGTCTTTCGATCTGAATATAATAATCAATCCGGTTCTTTCAGTTGCACTGTGTCACCTTTTATTCAACACTAGATGATTAAGAGATGTGAGTTTTCACGACTTAGTTACAATTTATTTTTGAGTCGAGTTTCTTCTAAGTTTTTGCTCAGGGTCCTTATATATGTCGGACGCTAGAACAAGACAACCATCTTTCACAAAAACTTGACTTGTAACTGATTTTATGAATATTTTATTTCACGCCCGAGTCAGTTGCGTACGGTAGAATCTTATTGGCCCTCTAGTCTTTCTTTCTATCTCTCGTCTAATGAGATATAAACCCCACTTTATTTGGTTCTCGATGAATCCTTTCTGGGGCTAACAATACACCCCTTTTTACCCCCACCTTTTTCTGAGCTCAATCTCCCTGTCATCTATTGCCATACTGTCTCGGGATTATATATTTAGATTTATCTGAAAAGAATATTAGATTGTATGTTTTTATTTTTCTCCCTTTCCTTTCTCTATTCTATTTCTGTCATCCTGGTTTGTTTATTTTTACTTATCACTAAACATTGGCCGTTTAATTCTCCATGTTACAAGCATAATTTCTTATTTGTGTCTCCTTCAATTAAACTTCTTCCGGTTAGCAAATCCAGATCACTTTACATTTTTCACAACGTTTTGCTTTTTGACGTTTCCTGCTCTGAAACATATTAGTTTTCGGCTTTTACTTATCTAGGTGAAGATCAGATGTTCCCTTCTCTTTTTGTGCGGTCTGACAAGTGACTTTATCTAACTGTAACGTATGCCATATCTTGTTTGCAATTTTAGTCGGTTAAATTTCCAGGGTTCAATCCTCGCTTACTCCAGTATATCTTTTTCATTTTCCCTTTTTTAACTCTATTTTCAATAAAACTTTAAATCGGCTCAAGTACAAAGTGCCATGAATATAAAAAAATGTCTTGAGAAAATATTAATTTCTAATCACTTCTAATTGTTGTCATTCATATTTTAAGTATGAATTACTATTATCGTACATTGTTTTCTGGCTCCAAAATAAATTGTTCGTTACAGCCACATATTTATGAATGTAATATGTAGACTAGTAAAAGATATATGATGCTACTGGCTTGTTTGTCACCTGAAAAAATACAAGGGCAATCATGTAAAATATCATTTCTGAAAAATCGATTGATTAAAAAGCTGTCTGCATCGAACCGTTTTGACCCAGCAGCAAGCATTCAACTTCACAGAATAACTGTGTACACATATATAATATTAGTGTTTCAATGAAGATCATTTGTATACACACTCATAATGCACACACGCGCACATACATTATATATATATATATATATATATATATATATATATATATATATATATATATATATATATATATATTCATAAGTTACTTAGCTATTTATTTTTTAAATTCTAACGCTACAAAATACGGTAATACAAAACAGAAAGTTTATTCAACAAATTCATTCATGGGAGTTTAAAATTACAGCAAATCTTCAAAATTTCCACCTTCGGTCTGCATGCATAGCTCCAATCTTTTTTGCAAGGAATTTACGACATTTTGTAGCATATTTGATTGATTATGAAATAAATATATATAGAAACAAATATATAAACGAACAAATTTAAAATAACAAATAGCAGTAATTAGAGAGTAGGATAACACTTATCAAAAGTTCATAGTATGGTTGTGCTTCATATGGTAATCATTTTAAATAGCTAAGTGAAGTGATTTATGAATCACCCTGTATATATATATATATATATATATATATAGAGAGAGAGAGAGAGAGAGAGAGAGAGAGAGAGAGAGAGAGAGAGAGAGAGAGAAGGAGGGAGGAGAGGAATTTGTAAGCCCAAAATTTTAACATACAATCGAACTATATTGGATGAACTGCCATTTTAATAGTTAAGTTAGTCTTTTTTTCATTTATATTGTTCTTCAAAGGGATTGGAGTATCACATGCAGGGTGTTGATCAAAGATAAATCATTTAAGAATTCCTTCCCATAGAGATATGAAAACAAACTAGTACAAAAAGGACCGAAAACACTACCTAGATGTATTTCAGTCAACAATTTACAATGCAGTCGTCGACAACGGGGAAATGGAATCACAATTCAAAAGTGTCGAGGGTTAAAAGAGAAAACAATATCTAATATGGAGGTAAAAAGGAAGATACATTTTTAACGTGCACCCATGAGTTTCAAATTGTTGGTGTCATTTTTTTGTTCATAAAGAGATGGTTGTTATAATACATGTTGAGGAATTCTTACCTCTAAGCGATGGGTTGTACGCCTTACGTAGTCAGCCTCGCACTGACCAAGAAAACGATAAACAATCGTTCGAACTTTAGTTACAAAAAACAAGGTGAACTTTCAATTTCTTAATCGTTGTGTAATGTCGGACGACCACTACCATACATTTTTCTGTTCGTTAAATGTCTGTACTTTCATATATATATATATATATATATATATATATATATATATATATATATATATATATATATAATAAACAATGGTACTCTAAAATCTAGACACCAAGTTTTTATTCATTTTTTCCTTAACAAAATTAAAAACAATTCTGTGAAACTTGACAATGTGAATGAACATTTAATACACAGGATCTGATATGCGTGCAGCTCAACAGAAGACTAAGTATCGCTTTTAGAAGAAACCCACCGAGCAAATATACACAATAAACATTTGATATGCATCGTACATAGAACCATGTTTTTTTTTAAGGAAGGAAGGATTTTTCCATACTCTGTCGGCCATATTGTATTTTGTAATAATTATTATAAATACAAAGGTTTTAATTCGGGAGTATGTGTTGGAGGTTCGTTTATTGTCGATCGTCTGGGACGCACCTACTATAGATTACCCAATCAGAGTTGTCCCCTGGTGGATCTCGTATTTCCCATCTCCCGGCATTTTTCCACATCTTTTCTGTAATGGGAAACAAGTAAATAAGGCTACGTGGACGTAGGTGAAAATTCAGCAATTTAACAAATCTGGTGCGATTTGAGCAAAGAGGTAAATTGGTGGGCGTTTAGTGTTTAATAGAAAATCGAGACGAGCGTATTTATTGAACACAAAAAAATATTTTCAGATTCAGTAATTAAACGCTGTGATCGAGATTAAATTTATTACATGTTAATCGAATTATTTTCGCTAATAAAAATTCTGTCTTCTCCGTAAGGAGTAATTACCGGCGAATTAATGATCTACTTGATAGTTTTAATTGAGGGCATTTTTTTCAGCTTTCTTGACAGTCCATTAAGTAATTGAAAATGTGAGCCGTGAAAGGGAACATGTTTGGTCTGTTATGTTTTGCGGCACATCAACACTATTTTCATTGAATTCTGTAACACAATTGACCTCTGATATGAATTGCGGAAAATTGTGTCTCCCATTTTAATGAAGCGGGCATCCTTGAATGTTACCCGGTTGCAAGTAAGTTGGATCGAAATGCATACACGCATATACACATGCGCCCAGAATCATACGTTTTATAGTGGTGTGAAGCAATGCGTTTTAAATCCATTATACACACTGCAGCTGGCACCTCGTTCTAGTAGTTATCGTCGTCTTCTCAATTCACATGGCTTTTTTAAATGGAGACTTTATTAGCTTCAAGACACAGTGACACATAGTGTTACAGATCAGAAAGGGGTATAGGTATTGGTCACAAGTACATATATATATATATATATATATATATATATATATATATATATATATATATATATATATATATATACAGGGTGGGCCCAAAATAAGGGTCCTATCTTTAAATTTGAATAACTTGAATTTGAATAACTTCCACAAAATAAAAGCTAAACTCACCAAACTTTATGTGTGTGTAGACTGACCCTTCCGAGATTTTTTGAAATAAACAAAACAAATTTTAGCCGAAAAACACTTCCTAAAACTTACAAAAACTAAAGTATTGTTTTTTACACTGTTTTGAGTTTTTAAGCAAAAATAATGTTTTCTAAATGAGGGTACGTTCCTTAGGGCTAATACGGCTCATGCTTGCTTCGGAAGGGGTCCTTTACTTATTCTTAAAAAAAATAAAAAAATATCAATGAATAAAAAAGTTATGAATTTTTAAAAATAGGACCCTTATTTTTGCCCACCCTGTATATATTCTAAAGAAGCTTTGAGTTATTTCAAACAAAGAAAGAAATTGTAGTTTAAACTCCCTAACTAAATCCAAAATATCACAGACTAAGAACTTGCATAAGCCGTCTTACAGCTGGAATATTAGAAATACAATAGGGGAGTAAAGTATATAACAGTGAAACAAAAACAGGGGACCTAAACTTGAATTGTAAAATATTAAACCAAGATCATCAGCTGTTTACCATGTAACTGTTTAAGAGATTTAAAAACAGAGCAGTTATAAAATTCATGACTCTCCAGTGAATTATATATATATACGTGTGTGTGTTTACATGTATACATATATATATAGAGAGAGAGAGAAAGAGAAAGAGAGAGAGAAGGAGGAGAGAGACGTCTAGGGTCGCCATGCCATGCTTGGTAACATTGTTCGCTCGCCCCACCCCCACGGGAGCTTTTGCGGACGAGCAGATTTTTTGTGACTCATTCGATCGAGAATCTGGCAAAAAGAGACTAAAAATCACCTTTACGGAAGACACGTCATATTCTGAATTTTGCTTATCCCCTCAGCATATATTTTACCTCTGCTCCGTAAATTATGCTCTTGCCACGAACTGAGGGATTCCATTATTCCCAATATCACAGTAGTCTACCCACTTTTCTCTAGTGTTTATGTAATATCAATAATTCTTTTATTTAATGTCGAAGGAAAATTCACCTATCATAAACTGCCTCGTTGTTTAATAAAGAAGGGCTTATCCTTCTGTTATACGCGTCATCGCCATGAAAAAAAAATGAAAACGAGCACTTTATATGAACTGATGAAAATTGGGAAATAGTGCTTCGATAAAAGTAAGTTTAATTTGGTAATTTCTTGCCACATACAGTATGCCATGCGGCGTAAAGATAAAAGATGACACGGCTGGTAGTATCGTTCCCGAGAGTGTAACGTTCAAGACACTTGGCTTAACATTCTATAAATATATAGAAGTTACTACGAAGTCTGTTAAAAAGAACGTATCTCCCTCTACCGGAAGAGAAAACTTCTCACACCTTACAGTAACCTTCGTCTCAAGTAAACACATCATTTTCCTATATATGGAGTATTGTTGACACATCTGGGGTAGTAAATCAACCACTAGTCTCTCTCTACATCCCTATGTCTCTCCTTTGAACAGGGTGCCAAAAAGAGTCTGTAACCTGATAGGTCCTGCGTTGTCTGCAAATCTATAGATCACATCACAGCAGTTTTGTATTTACATGATATTTTTACAAGTACTTCCACGAAATGTACTCCGATTAGATTACAGCATATGTACGCCCTCAGCGAAAATATTTCCGACCCACGCGACTGGCAGCAAAGTCCCACCCCTTTACTGTAGATATCCCTAAATGACGGAAAATGTTCGACACTAAAAGATGTTTTCTAGGACTGTTTGTTTTTGGAATACTCTCCCTGCTCTCTGTTCCCCTGCCCGTATCAACATGTAGAAATGTAAATGTAATGTGAATAAATATTTGCTGCGCATCTCCCCACTTAGGTTTCCCTCTATAATTATTCCCCCTATCACAGTAGTCCCTCACCTTTCAGTTGCAATAAGCCTTATTTGGGGTGAATAAAATTATTTAACAAATAGATTACGTCCTAACTGTGTGAATAAATCAAGTGAATTCGGAAGAAGCTAATATATACGGGTTTCGAGACTATTATTTCGTTATCGTCTATTCCCACAGCTACATGTCAAAATATGTTATAAAATATTCCACTCTATAATAAAGACCAACGTGTATTTATTTTTATATAGATAAACATATATCGTTTACATCACACAAACCTGATTAAGTCAAAACTGCTTAAAGAAACCATTTTAAATGTTTACGGATCAGTAGAAAGAAAATGGCGCGCCCTAAAACCACTCTTTGTCTGAAAGAAATTCTGAAAGAAATCCATTCACTTTATTTCCATAATTAAACATTCTCTTTCTTAGTTTTCTTTTCTTCTTTCTATACCGATTGATGTGTTTTTTTATTGTTTTTACTTCTTTTTAAAAAAAGTTCCCGTTTGAAACGTATCGCTTATTTCTTATTTCTTATTTCTTTTTTAACTTCACGTTATTTTATCAATAAAAAAGATACTGTAGAATTAAAGAGATTTGTTATTTTTATGCAAGAAGACTTTTTTGACAAATATATAAATTTTCAAACAAAATCGAAGTAGAACAAATAGGCGTAGTGGTTGTGACCCAACGGGTCAATGTTATAAATGCAAAAAGTAAAGTTGTCGACCATAGTCGAGGGCGACCCTTATACTCCCTTTTCATTTTCTACTATACCGAGATGTAGGGGAGGGCGCCACTCCTTTCCCAGGATAACTCCACTTACCCTTGATTATCGCCTTATAATGCTGAGTATTTAGCAATGGAGCATTAAGTAATATTTCTTTTAATCTTGTGTCGGCTTTCTAATCGATTACAGCATGGTCGTCATCAAGTCTAATGTAAACAAATACTTGATTAAACAATTCCTCTTAAGTAATATTCTGCTCATTCTACCTAGTGTTTCCAATCCTTTCGCAGTAGCGATCATCGTCCAACTGAGCATCTCTTTACCCCTATCCTCGAGTAGCTGTCGGGCCTTGATAAGTAGTGACCCATCAGTATAGAAAAACTCGACGGAGGATTGAACCCTGGTCTCCCGAACACTTATACTATCATGTCAAATGGACCGGTGTAATCACTGGTACAGGAAACAATATTTAACATAAAAAGAAATGTTTTTACTTCAAGATTATAACTGTGTATATGAATAGCAACATTAATTATCCTGTATCGGCTTCTATGAGAAAAATAAGACTCCTGCGACAGTCCCATTAAAATATTGCTTCCTCTTAAACGCTCGAAAGTAACAAAAAATCAAGAGAAGAACACGTGGATATTGATTAAATAGAAACGTTAGTTTTGAGGACCGTTTTTTTATGATTAAAGAAAACAAATTTATTTCACCTTTAAAGCCCAGACGAAAACATAAAAAAATAACTTAAAAGTTGAATCAAAATTAAAATTGCCTGAAATCTTTGCCACGATATATATATTTTTTTTTTTTTGATTTTTAATGTGGGAAAAATATCAGCCGGTTTTAGATGTTATTTCCCCAATAAAATAAAATATTTTAATTTGAAATTTTCAATGATATCTACAAGAATATTAATCATAAGAACTAATTTTGGATCACAAATTAAACTATAAATATCTTATTTAAAAATTAGTATATTTTCTTTTCTGCAGCTCCATATTTACACAGAACGTTCATGTTACATTCCCGAAGAAAATCATCAAACTACCTGCATGGAAATATGGTTTACGATTGCTTTGACATCTAAGAAATGTTTACTCTTGTAATACGTTGGTTTTTTATTACCTACTGGAATATTCTTCCATCAGCCAATGGGTATCAAGCCCTTTCTTTTAGATTTGGAGGCTCATACTTTTTCATATTACACTTAGGCCCTACTCACGTATTTAGCTCTGTTGAAGTATATATGTATATATATATATATATATATATATATATATATACGTGATAAATGATATCATAATATTATGTGGTGTGTGTGTTCTGTTGTTGTTCGGCGATGCAATTGAAAATAAAGACCTATTATAATAAGATCACTTACACCTTTTCTCGGGTAAAATGTTACGAATACTTAAACGATGGTACTTTTTTTAGGTCGGTTAAATATATCAACGGATCTTCGTTCGAATCTTACATTCACACACATCAAAATAACGTTTTACTTTATTGTAAAATTTTTAGAATTAAATGAGTCTCTAAAACTCATTTCATTTTTATATCTTTTAAATGTTGGGAGTAAGAGAGTTCGTATTCATTCATATATAAACTACGACCAGCGATAATAGCTTCTTTTTTTTTAAATAGTTATTTCTCAATTTTCCATGACTCAACTTCGGAAGTTGTTCACAGTTAATCTAGCAGTCTGTTACAAAGGAGTTGCTTAAAAGTAATTTTAAAACGTAATAGCTAGTATTTGCAAGAAAACATATTTGTTAAAAATCACTAAAATTTTACCGACTAATGGTAATAGCTTTTCAATTAAAACAACCAAAATGAATGTTTATTAGTAAAAATAATATGTATATATATGGATATGAAAAAGGAAAAACCAAGAGATATTTTTTTCATTAACGTTTCGTCTTTGTTATAAGACTTCCTCAGGATAATAATTTGAAGAAAAATGTCATGCAGATACATCAACATTTGGGGTTGATATGATGGAGAGATGAAGGAAAGTAGTAGCCGTGGCAACTTTGAGCGCTGGAGGAGAGTCCAAGCTGTGAGAAGTCAATGGTGGCGAAGAATGAAATGTACATGGAAAGCTTTGAGTGGGTACCATTGAGGTAGCAGTTAAATGGAAAGGGTGAGAATATAATTGAACTTACCTTAGGATGGAAGAGATGAAAGGGGGGCTGAGATTTTTGTTGTGGTGAGGTGTGGCATAGATTTTGACAGGCGTGGGGAAAAGGAGGGAGGGAGGAAACATTGTGTGTTTGTCATGTAGTTTGTATCATAGTTTTAGAAAAAGATTTGAAGAAATGAAGATAACTTGATAAAGTAAGAGTGTGAAGGAAATGGTCAAAAAGGTGGGAGAGGTGAAAGGGGGAACGTTTTTGTTGTAGTTAAGTGTAAAGTTTTTTAGGCCAGAGGGAGGGAGGGGAAGTATTGACCAGGTGGCTATGTCAAGAATGTGTGAGCATAAGTGTGTTTGATAGAATGTGTAGAAGTGTGCTGGGGACGAGGGGGTGGGGGTGGACAGTAGAAGAAAGAAAAATGATTATAATTTTAGGGGAGTGATAAGTAAAATGTTGTTTCGTTCAGGAGGTGTTGATGGTTTGAGAGTAAATTGAAAGTAAAAGGGGTTTAAATATCTACATATGTGTAAGGATGTGTAGATTGTGTAAATTTGTAAAGCTGTTATTTGTGGTTTAATAGTTTTGATTCGTAGTGGGTGATTCATGAGTGAGTGAATGAATATATATGTCAGAAAGGAGTTAGCACATAAGTGTGTATGTGGGGAGTTGTATATATATATATATATATATATATATATATATATATATATATATATATATATATATACAGATTAGTGATGGAAATAAAAGTTGTACAAATACAATATTTACATTACCTGTAATAACGGATTTTTTCCTCTGGTGAAATAAAGTATATTTTATACACACACATATATATATATATATATATATATATATATATATATATATATATATATATATATATATATATATATATATATATATATATATATATTGTGTGTGTGTGTGGTTGACTACCAAGGATTAAAGGTCAGCGTTTTGTATTAATTTTTTATTTATTTTAGTTGTGGGTTGTTTGAGAAATAAAGATACGAAAAAAGTGTATGTATCCATTCTGAACAGAAAGAAGGAAACAAAAGAATGAACAGAGAAGGAAAGTGTGTGAGGGTGAAGAGTGTGCCTGTGTGATGGATAAGAACTTAGAATTTGGCAGTTAACGGGAGAGAACCCTCAGTATATTTATTTAGAAAGTTTTTATCACTGATATAAATAGATTTATAATAAAAGGAATAATAGGTATGCATCTACGTTTGTATTTTAATATCCCAAGGGAGTTGTACCTTTCATTATCCAATATTGTTTCTGGTTTGTTGATGTACTATTTGTATCCGTGTTAAAACTGTTGTCGTTTGCACAGTTCCCAGTTCACTACGTTCCTGAATCAGTCATGTCTTTTTTATACTCCTATTGTAAGCTATATTCATTTCTGCTGTGCTTTACCGTTTCGTCCATTTGTTCACAGACTTTACATTGCCTGACTCTTGTTTATCTTGGCTTTTAGATAGTTCGTTCTGAATGTGTTGTTTTGTGCGGCGGTCAATCAGGATTCAATTACTTTGTTGAAGTGTATTTATTGTCGCCATGACCATGAGTTTTTGTGCGTTATGTCTTTGGTCTGTCTTACAAATAGTGCAAGTAGCAGATTCTCTTCATATTTTGCTTTTCTCGACAATATTATTATTATTATTATTATTATTATTATTATTATTATTGTTGTTGTTGTTGTTGTTGTTGCTATTTCATAGTAGTCCCAACTTTTGGATGTTTTTAGTTGGATTTTTCTTTTTGAACATCAAGTTAATTCCCTTGACTTTAGATATTCAAGCTGTACTTTAACACTTTCGTGTGCCTAACAGGCAAGCCTTTTGCAGAATTCGAAAATAAATGGTCTCGTCAATCTGTTTAAGCCATGTTATGGTTCCAATTACAACAAGAATCGCTTTGACTTCTTTACATTCCCATAGTCTAACTAATTTCCATTTTAGGTCTTGATATTTTGTTTTCGTGTTCTTTCTCTTGCCCTCTGGTATCGAAGGGCCAGGCTATATCAATGATTAAGCAAGTTCTCTTATTTTTGTTTAGAAAGACGATTATCATCATCATCATTATTATTATTATTATTATTATTATTATTATTATTATGATTTACTCACTACGAATAGTATCAATGATTGTTCATTAGTAATAACCAGTGGTGTTCCCTGGGGTCTGAGTGACAACAGGTCTCCCAAGGTGCCCAGCACGTCGCCTCTTTCGATAACTTTTGAAAGTCATTTTGCATTATAGCAACAGCCGGTTTACATAGACTTATCGCTGGCACCAACCGTAGGTTTTCTATAGGATTTTAGTGGAGGCCACACCCCCCCCAAGGTTTGATTACATTACAGTGTAGAAATCTTGTTGGTGCTCTTCCTTTTATTTGTTACAAGCTGAGACCGATGTGTGTGCATGCGACCACAGTATTATTATCATTTACTCTCTAGGAGTTTTCACACAAATCATTATAAGTGATTGCTCCAATGGTCTGTGTGAAAACAAGTATCCCCAAATTTCCGGCACACCCCGCCTCTTTTGATAACCGTTGCAAAATCAGCATAGATTTACCAATTATTTATCGCTAACAACGACCGATGGTCTTCTCTGGAAATTTAGTAGCAATAAGAGTCCCCCTCTCCATAATGTTTCAGTACTCTCTCTCTCTCTCTCTCTCTCCTTTTTCCATGGAATGTTTGGTTGCTGCTTTAACTTCTTAGTCTTTCCATCCTCCTTCATCTTTTACGACCATTCGGTTCAGTTCTAGCAGAGGCTTCTGATATTATTCTTATTCTTATTCTTATTCTTATTCTTATTCTTATTCTTATTCTTATTCTTATTCTTATGCTTATTCTTATTCTTATTCTTATTCTTATTCTTGTTATTGTTATTGTTATTGTTATTGTTATTATTATTATTATTATTATTATTATTATAGTTATTATAATTATTATTATTAGTAGTAGTATTATTATTATTATTATTGTTATTATTATTATTTTTATTATTATTATTATTATTATTATTATTGTTATTATTATTATTATCATTATTATTATTATTATTATTATTATTATTATTATTGTTATTATTATTATTAGTAGTAGTAGTAGTATTATTATTATTATTATTGTTATTATTGTTATTATTATTATTATTATTATTATTATTTTTATTATTATTATTATTATCATCATTATTATTATTATTATTATTATTATTATTGTTATTATTATCATTATTATTATTATTATTATAATTATTGTTATTATTATTATTATTATTGTTATTATTATTATTATTATTATTGTTATTATTATTATTATTATTATTTTTATTATTATTATTATTATTATTATCATCATCATTATTATTATTATTATTATTATTGTTATTATTATCATTAGTATTATCATTGTTATTATTATTGTTGTTATTATCATTATTATTATTATTATTATTATTATTATCATTATTGTTATTTTTATTATTATATGGCAGACAATGGTTGTTTATGTGCGTGTTATAGAAATCGATGTTAGCAGTTAAACATTAAAATAAGTATAAATACCCGTTAAAAAGACACCACTGAAATTTTACTTCGATTCCAGCTCAGATCACTCGAGCAATTATCGGTTAGGTCCAGAAGATAACTGAACCATATTAGAACGTTAAAAACGAAATTCATTTTCTTAAATTGATTTTTGTCGTGTCACAAAACAATAATAAAATTAAACAATAAATATCACAGTGAAGAATATATTTAAGAAAGGCTTAAACATTTTTATTAGCATTTTTAAGATTTAAAATAATTAAATATAAAATTCATTCGTTTCGATTCGTTAAAACCCTTTGCCGTTTTACAGCTTTCTGTAAAAAAAATGCAAATCAACAAGTAGTTTCTTTTCAAAGAAAACAACACCAGGCTCAAAGAGAGATATCACTTTAACTTTACTTCCAAGGCAACAATTAGAAACTTGACTGTATTTGAAATTATCTGCGACCAGCAATATATCTCTCCACGGACAATTATTTCCAAAATCTAAAATACAAATTATCATTGTTTTTTCTTGTTTTTTTAGTTGAGTATTTTGAATCGTGCTGTATATCTTTAATTCTAGCTTTCTAATTTTCCAAAATGACCGACCCTGAAAGAACAACTAACGAGTATTGGCCTCATAACCGAACAGGCCACGCACAAACGTCTCGCTTTGATTAATTTATTCGTATCCTGTATCACCTGACTGTAGATAATGCTGAAATTAAACCGCCTTGCAAAGACCGATATTAGACATATTTGAAGTCTCCAAGGCAACGATTTGAACAACAATAGACACCAATGAAATGAACTTCGAACATTTCATAACACGTCGATTGGCAGCGGGTTTACATTTTAGTATCAAAGAAAATAATCGCTGATTAATTACGACCTTAAATATTTCACAACTTGGGATTAATTGCTGACTCTTTAATATTGGACAATCTTTATGAAATGGATGGCAGACAAACATTTATTTAAGATGAAGACACATTTTAAAAATTGCTTTTATGATTTTATTTACTTACAACCACATAAGTGCACTGTTAGACACAATAACAGTTTTTAATGCGGAGAATCTCTACAAAACACACACGCTGGAATGGGAATTAAATTAGTCTGTATAACCTGAGAGTATTGTAAATCTGGGGAGACTTGTTGGCACTTACTTTCTAGGGAACACAACCTGTTGTTGCCAGTAAACGATCACTTGTCATGACTCTTGTGAGAACTCCTAGTGAGTTAAAAATAATAATTAATATATATTCATTAATAAAACTTTATCAAATATAACACGAATCTCTTTAAAACAAGACATGTCTTAAACCATACAAATCCAGTCAATCAAGCCGCACTCATCGAGGACATTGTCAAGGAGATTCTGTTTCATCTTTTCGCTTCTGCATATAATTAATACTTTTGTAGAATGATCAGTAAAAATTCTGATACATACAAAGTCGGGCAAAAAAGTGGGGACACCAGCATCGATTGGTACTATACAAACGAAATGTCGAGGAGGGAAAGCAATATCCAAATGCTATTCAAAGGGAATGGAAAGTAGTTGAATCCTGAAGTGGCTTATTGTCACTTGAATTTAAGAGAAAAACACAAATCCCGTTGTCAGCGATAAAATAATGGTAAACGACTGTTGCGAAACCGGAAATTAATTTGCAATTGGAATGAAAAGCAGCGGAAAGTACTAGCAATATCGGATGATTTGTTGCCATTCAGACTCCCGGGAACTCTAGCTGTTTTTGTCAATGAATTATCACGTATAGTAACTCGTTTCAGAACTCCTAGTAAGTATAATATAAATGATAACTAAAATAATAACACACAAATTTACAGACGTACACAGACGCGTATGGTTACTCCAGCCTCGACTGGTACCGCACAAAACTGTCATGAAGTCAAAGAGGATGGGAAAACCGAGAAGGGAAAGTGCTGACCAGAATTCCACTGAAACTTTGGCAGGCTTATTGTCACTCAAATTCCAGTAATCAACGATCGTTACTAGCGATAAAGGAATGGTAAACGGCTGTTGAGATAACGCTATGTGATTAGCAATGGTTATCGAAACAGATGGAGACTGCTGAAAACCTGAGGAGACTTGTCATCACTCGGATTCCGGCGAACATCACTTGTTATTGCCAGTAAGCAGTCACTGATAACGACTTTCGTGAAAACTCTTAGTCAGTATATAATGCTATTAATCCATAGAAAATAAATAAATAAATATTATTAAAGATGCTATTTATTGTCTCGATCGCATACATACGTTTTTTGTTGTGTACACGTATAAATCATACATTTACTTTCGCCAGTTTGTGTTATTCCTCTTTTTCTAACGTTCGCGTAAACTTTAAAAGCTCAATGTTCAACCAAAAATCAAGAACGCTAATTTGAAATTTAGAAAAGCGAATTTGCAAATTAAAATGTGATTAATATGAAAAAGATATAGTTTTAATTTCGAACGAAGAATGTAATCACGGGCGTGCAATTAGTCTCTTCAAGTCGATATCTTGTTCTACGAACGTTTGGCAGAATGGTGTTGTACATTAGTGCATATCCTCACCAAATAGCGGAGTAATTGTAGACATCGCTTCATCGATTGCTCTTCTCTGGCGCAGACTAATCTGTACTTTATCTGAATGACCCTTGCTGGCGGCAAAACCATTTTAGTTTCAAATGTTTCTGACAACTGGCGTTTACATAGCAACTTTTACTACGACGTTCAAGAATTCCTTGATTTGATTTAGAAGATAACTATATGCGGGATTGCAGATTATAACGACGCCAATACAGTCGTTGTCTTTAATTTCTTTCTTCCATTCCACATGAAAAAGCACCGTGTCACAGACAATAACAGACTTAAATACTTCTCCGTGGTGTTCTTGACGGTTTACAGCATCTGTCCCTAGTAAATAATCCTCTTTCGACGCCACGGTAGACCATCCAACTTTATTGTAGAAATAACCTGTATAATACTGCTTCCGTACGAGGCTACCTTGGCATGATATAATTATAGAAGTAAATTTGTTTTAGCCAGTTTGTAAACCCTTCTCACCTTATTAAGTTCTTGAAGGGCTTACTTTTTAGCTAGTTTGTTTGAAGTCCAGGGAAACGCTGGGGTCGGATCTCTTACAGGCTTGGTTTGTCTGATAACTGACACATTATGAAGGGAGTTAAGTATCCTTGGTATGGGGTAAGGTCATAGTGCTTTTCTAGTCGGCATTTTTCCAGATGATAGTACGGGAGACCAAACTCAGGGTAGCTTCTTGAAAGGCTTCAGCACCAGCACTTGCTAAATGTTGGTGAATTCTCGTGCTATTTTGCGCATATATGTTATCAGCTGAGTTCTTTTTAACGTAGTTCACCCCCAAACAAGGCAGGCCGCCACTGTAGACGTAAGGGGCTACTGAGAAGAAAGAAAAGGGTGGAAGGTTGGGGGGTCAACCTAAACTGGGATCTGTTTACATTAATTTTAAATGTCTGCATGTCAGTACTGTCGGGGAAACAGGGGACAGGGAGTGAGTTCCAGATGCCAGGAGCACGAGGAAAGAAGCTATTTGAGTAGAAAGCTCCCCGGCATCTGGGGACCCTCACAGTGAATGGGTGGGATTTAGTTGATTGTCGAGTTGGTCTAGACCGGGATGACTGGGTCCATTGTTGCTATACTAATGTTTTTGCTTTAGGTTCGATTATTTTTCTCTGAATTCATCACCGTCACTTAAAAGTCTACCTTGTTTTGAAGAGATTCTATCTACCGATACTTTTCGTTCTTTTTAGCCCGTTACACCAAGTGGTCTAAACATTCAACAAAATTATCTCAACCTATTAGTGTCCAAGTTTAGTTTTTTTTTTATTTATTACAAGAATTATTTTGTAAATACAATATTATATTTGAGCAAAATTATTTTCAGGAATTTACTTGATATATAGGATAGTTAGAACATTCATTTACAGCATATATACAAATGTGGGTTTGTTATAATGACTACTTACGCAAATAATGTTTTGAAAAATAGATGAAACTGATTGTGTCCTAACACTCTAGAGTTTCAAATTATATGAAAACTAGGAGATCAGTGTTGCTAATATACATCAGCCCGTAAGTTTAATACGGGAGTGGATCAAAAAGTTCGAGGATTTCTTTAATATCTATAAAAGTATCAAGTTTAAACAAGTTAAAACATGCCAAAACATTTCACTATGTGTTTACCTTGCATTTCGTGACCTGCGATCAGTTTTATACAAGCGTCTGTATTGTTCATACCCTCTAAAAGATAAGCTACTTTTTAGATCATGAAAAACAGATATTTTGAGATGAGGTTGAATATCAACATGTTGGTACACAGATCATTGTGGATTTGGAAAAAAGTTTATGGGACACGTGCTCCAAAAAATGACTACAGCTATAAAGTGGATTCAGCACTTCAAAGAAGGAAGATACGACTCTGAAGACAACCTTTGCTCGGGAAGACCAGGGACCTAAAAAAAATGGCAGAACATTTAAATGAAGAAGATCGGCGAATAACTATCAATCAGATAGCTGCGTCCCTAGACATGTGCTATTAGTCGGCAATATCAATTTTTCATGATAATTTGGGACTGATCAAACTTTCAGCACGATGGGTCTTAAAAGCGTTGCGGCATGAACCTACAGAATATTTGAACTGATCTCTTCTTAACATTAAACAAAATTGAAGCAGATGAAGAGAAATTTCTAGCGAAACTCATCAGCAGACAAGAAACTTGGGTTTACAAGTATAACCCTGGCCCAAAAAACGTAACGGATATAAGTGCTAAGTAATAATCAGTTCTCGGTGACAGTCTTCTTGAGGTTGATCAATATTCAGTGAGGGCGATACTTAAAATATACTTACTAATTAATTAAGACGTCTACTCAGTCATGGCTTACGAAACGAGAGCAAGCTACCTTAGTTGATTAAATAAATAGTTTCGTTCGAAATTCCGTACAAATTCCAGAGTTAGACAAAAAGATTCCCGAGTTCGACAAGATGCCCATGGAGAAGGTCGGAGGCTACATCGGGCGAAACGTTGTGAAAATAACATCCAAGATGAGAACAGTAGTCCGAATAATCCAAATAATACAGATAATAGTGATGTTTGGATATATTCATTCTGAACGTTATGGAACTGTCTGGAGTTTCTCAAAGTTGTTTAAAACACTTAATTTCTATAAATCAGTAGACGTTCTACTTATAAACGATACTGTATAGAGAAAAATAGTACACCGCGTTTTAAAACCTGGAAACTCGTTTTCACCTGCCTCCCAAGTAGGATCAATATGACACGAAGTAAAGCTTGAATTATTAATACAGATAATTAAAACCCACGCATATTATTTATGTGAAGATCCTTCATTACTATAATGTTCCAGCGTCTTACTTTTGATATGTGACGTTGGCGACAGTCATCTTTGTCATCAAATCAAACTTTAAAGTCTAGTCATAACGTAACATTGGTAAAACGAACTCTTTTTTTTACTTATTATTAATGGCTTTGCGATCTCAATTTTCTGAGAGTGGCAAAGTTTATTAACTTTGCCACTCTCAGAATATTGAGATCACAATTCGGGATGCTTTTAGGCGGATATTGTATGGGTTGTTTATTATTTTTTAAACATTTATTTACTCCTAAACGAGGACTATTGACACTGAGATGTAAGAGGCTACTGTGATAAGGGGCCAGATGTATAGGGGTCATCCTAAATTGGGTCTTTTTTCACATTGTATTTAAATTTCTGCATGTTGTTTCAATCGGGGAAACAGCAAGCAAAGAGGGGATTCCAAAGCAAACGGTCTGAGGAAAGAAGGTATTATAGTATAAAGTTTTCCTGTATCTGGGGACATCTACAGTGAAGGGGTAGGATTTTGCTGCTAGTCAGGTTTGTCGAAGATATTAACGTTGAGACAGGACAAGTGCAGTAAGTTTATCCGAGCAAATTTCATGCAACTACTTGAAAAACAAGCACAAGGAAGCAACATTGCAGCGATTAGACAGTAGATAGAGCTTGGTAGACAGTGAATAACCTATTAGGTTAGATATTTATGTTTATACCGTGTCAAATAGGGAGAGACTAGTGGTTGATACACCAACCAGATAGGAAAATGGTGACTTTATAGAGATATAGACTACTGGCAGGTAGGAGAAGTTTTCTATCCCGGTACTATGATCAGTGCAGAAGAGATGTGTGCAGGCGAGAAATTGCTTCTAAAACAATAACGTAGTCGCTTGCCTAAATATACTCGCTGAATAAATTTGCATGACTCTTGAAAAGGGCTAGATATAACACAACGTTGATCTTAATGTAGGGTATGGTCATTATAGATGCAGAAAGGTGTTCGTGGCTCTGTGAAGGTCAGGAAGGGTCACCAATAGAACAGCTGTCAATTAGAAGACATAAATCGGTCATGTATGTTGTGAAATGAAATTTATAAATGTATATTGTTAAAATTATACGTTGCTACGAAGACCATGGAATATGGGGACACGGACTCGGTTCACACGAGGACTCAACATATGTATAGGTCTATAGTAGTAGTAGTAGTAGTAGTAGTAGTAGTAGTAGTAGTAGTAGTAGCAGCAGCAACAGTTTTACCTATAGGTGTGTCTATAGGATGTTTCGTGAAATTTTCGTGCAATTATTTTGAATGACAAAGAGAGGGAGAGACAGAGACAGACAGACAGACAGACAGACAGACAGACAGAAATGCACAATTATATTATTATAGATTTTGTATCGTATCGTATCGTGAGTTTTCTGTAATGAAAAAAATATATAACTTCTTCCTTTCAGAAATTATAAGAGTCACGTGACACCCCTCATGGATATTCTTGACGTGAATACATTTTACGGAATTGCATAGTAAAGCCATTAGGCGAAACACTCTGTATGGTATTCTTTAACTAAAGGATACCAGATCGAAATTATTCATCTAATAATTGCCTACTACTTTGTCTGTCTATCAGTATGTCCGCAGGTCTGTAGTAGTAGTAGTAGTAGTAGCAGTAGTAGTAGTAGTAACAGCATTACCTCTCGGCGTGTGTATAGGGTGCTTCATGACATTTTTGTGCAATTATTTTGAGTAGCGTTGGAACACATAAGTGATCAATAGAGAAAGAGGGAGAGTCAGACAGACAGACATAAATGCATAATTATTATTATAGATTTTTGTATCGTGTTGTATCGTGTGTTGTATCGTGCTTTATTTTCATAAAAACTTATCGCTTCATCTTTTCACAAATTGTGAAAGTCGGGTTACATCCCACATGAATATCTTTGACGAGAGAGATAAAGAATACATTTTACAAAATTATTCTAGGCAAGCTGTCGAGGGAGACTCATTGCCTTGTATTCTTTAGCTAAAGGACACCAAATCCAATTTCCCATCTTATGTTGTCCTACTTTCATCTGTTATCGAAGTTAAATGATGCCAAGCCAACAAATGGTTTGACGTCCGTACAGCTTCGATAATGGGCGTAGTATTCTTCTCCGCAGCTGGTAATGCAATTCACTTATCTTTCAGAAACCGCGACATAAAAAGCTACCGGATAGAAAGCCTATGTAAGGATTGTTGAGGCGATATTTCTGAAGAATCGCGTTCGACGATAAATGCACGCTCTCACCCATAAAGAATAGAACAGCATGTTGATTCTGCGACTGGCATCTGCGGCCAACTTTAAGGGGAATCACATTCGTACTTAATAGAGTTCGCATTTTATTTGTCGGTGACGAAAGAACAAAAACAACAGAGCGTCATACAAATTGTAATATTTCTTTATTGTTTTTCTTCCATGCACTTTTGCGAATTAAAGTTTTTGAATAGTTTAAATGATTTCGTAACCCGACATCTTCAATTCAAGGCCGAGCAAAAGAGGCGAGGGAAGGTGTATCATAGTTAACAACGCGAAAAGTAGAGAAAAACAAATATACAACAAATAACTTTTACCAAACACAAGTAAATCTTCTCTTCTACCTACCTGTGCAAGTTACATGTATCAATACTGATTGTAAGATTTATTATCTATGAATTTGTTATCGTAACTTTTAATCTACCGTTAGTCATCTTCCAAAATGGCGCTCAATTTATTCGGTAAGTGGTCGCTAATTTCAGGCTTAAAATATAGTTTAAAAAAAAATTACATCGTGCTGTGGGGATTGCGGGCTAAGCTTATGCCACGAGTGTCGCATGAATTCTGACCAGTTGATTTGTCAATAGTTCTTCGCTCACGTTGTGAATTTTTGATCCGGAAAACTGAAATATTGACACTGCTGTTCTGGAACATTTTAAGATATGTTTTTTTGTCTGCTTTGCCAGAGAAAGTGTTGTTTTGGTTCCCGGGGAATAAGGATGAGTTTACTAGTAGAAAGGAGAATGGTTGAATATAGAATTTACGTGATATTTTTGTCTTTAAAAAATATATTTTATTATTAACATTCCATTTTGTCAGACAAATGCTGATACATGCTGCAATCGGCTGTCAGCTGCAAAACTCTGTGTTCAATGAATCTTTTTAAATGAATCGTTTGAAATAGGTATTGCTTCGACATCTAATGAACCTAAAAGTGCTGACATTCGGTAAAAAGGGAAAAAGCTAAACAAACCTAAAAATATTCACCAATTCTGGTGTATATCATTCTGAATATATTTAAATGGGTGTCTGCAGGATAAACAACGTAATTTACAACCGAATAATGTTGATTTTTTGGTTCTTCGTCAGGTTATTGTAACATAGACTGACCATCACCTTTTTCTGACACAACTAAACAAGTGCCTCGAAAAAATGCCAAATTACATTAAACTTTTTGTTAACAAAAGCAAAAAAAGCACATTCTCCTGAACTAACATTGAACATATCTCTTCCTAAAATGGGGTTGGTCTAAAAAAAAAACGTCGACCAGTTTAAATGTGTTGGTAGTAAAGTGCAAAAAAAAATCGCTCTGAGAGTGAGCAAAATGTGCGAATCAGCAAGGTCTGTGCCGAACAGCAAAAGATGAAAGCAATCTGCAAGTCAAATCTGAATATTGAAATAAAACGTGATTTTGGAGACATTATTGTATATGGAAGTTACATATGGACTTATATAAAAAGATTGGAGAACATAATTTGATGAGTCGTACACCAAAATGCTAAGAGCTGCTCTTAACATCTCCCCGAGGCAGCATCTTAGAAGAGGGCAACTCTAGGGCTACCGTCTTCGGACCTCAGCACTCATCAGAGAGATAAGAACTAGATTTATTGCTCACTGTTAGAGGGCTAAGGACGAGATCATCAGTGATGTTCATTTGTGGATGCCGAAACAAGAATTTTGTTTAGTGAAGAGACATCAAGCAACTAGGAAAGAGCTCACAGTCCACCTATGAAGACCTACCTGGTGTGATGGAGGATAGAGTAAGATGACGTGAGAGAGTCACAAAAATCCGTGACTCTACCACGGTGTGATGATGATAATAATGTTGATGATATGGTTCTTCATTTGGTGCAGACATTTAAAGATCTTCAACGTGCATGACATAATTCATGTTTTCTCTGTAAATCTGTGGATTTATTTCGTGTTATTTCAGTTTACATGGTGATTTTTTTTCCAATACCTACAAGAGAGTGAATTCCCGTTCTAATAATTAAAAGGAGTGAAACGATGACTACAAAAAATATAACTACAAAATTTGTGGGAAGGTACATCATGTGATCTCTGACGTACAATCCCGATTAAATTGCTTTTCAACGTGAACTCCATAAATCATGTAGCCTAAAATACAGGGTAAAATAAAAGGTAAATGGCACTATCGTATACGCATGCGCGTATCTTGACGGGATCTGACAGGAAGAAAAGATGAGTATACATAATGAGCGTACGATTATCTAGAAAAGGGGGATAGTATGTGTGATGTGTGCGTGCGCGTATGTGATTCTGAGTTAAATAGGAAAAGATGTCTAGATAA
>OY744519.1:35062800-35090300 GCA_963556195.1 Sepiola atlantica | reverse complement strand
AGTTCGCTACCATTTATTTAATAATAAATACTTAATCTGTTCCGGCAGTGTAGTAGTAGTAATATATATATATATATATATATATATATATATATATATATATATATTCTTAAATAATCAACTCAAAAGGGAATAATTCTTACTTAAAAAATATATGTTTTTCTCTTCTGCCCTTAACATAGAAATATTTGAGCGTAATGAATCCATGAAAACGCCAAGTAAAGGTTATTTAATAAAAGGAAATATTATTTATTAAAAAATAATATATATATATATATATTTTGATATTGAGCACTTTTTATAAACCCGGTTAAAATTCTCTGGATTACCACCCTGTGGATATTTTTCACCTGGATTATTACCATTATTATATATATATATATATATATATATAGAGAGAGAGAGAGAGAGAGAGAGATAGTTATGCATTTGTTATTTTTTTTACTGTCAATGATTAAAGCGTTTGTATTTTTTCACTTCCCGCTTAGGAAGTGAAAAATACAAATGCTGTTATTATCGCCAGTAAAACCAATAACAAATACATAACTTAATATTTAGGCGACAAAAATTCTATATATTTCCAGACAAGACGCCGTATTTCTGTGGTTAAACTCTAGACAATGCAATCGTGGGTTCGATACTTGACTAAGTTAGCCATGCTGATGACTGCTGATGGCCAAAGACAAAATTCCATGTATTACATTTATGTACGTAAAAATGTTATATATATACATATATATATATATATATATATATATATATATATATTTGTCTGTGTATGTGTAAATGTTTCTTTCATTTGCTTACTATATAACCATGAAAAATGCTTACTTTTATTTTAATCAATAATAAAACATACTAGTTTGAACTATTGTATATATAGTATAGACGAACGACCAAAAGACATCTATTTGAATGCCTAATTTGATAAACTATTTTTAGAAAGTTTATTATAAATGAGTGTTAGGTGTTATTCATTTGTAATTTATTGTACTATTTGTCATATATATATATATATATATATATATATATATATATATATATATATATATATATGCGATAGTTTTTTCGATATTACAGCAATTAGTTACAGTTATTTAATAATAAAGGTATATATTACTAAAACTTTTCTCAAAATATGTGTTGCTTAATTTTCAATGTAGGTTATTTCAATTAAACTAGCATCGCTATCAATAACGAAAGATATACCGGCGAGGCAAAAACAAGAATTGTTTATAGAAAAAGTACAGAGTATGACTTATTGGTTACTTGGTTTTTCTCTCTTCCGCCGTCGTTTCTTTTTTATTGTTTTAAATCTACTTAAGTTTGTGATCCTGATGACACACATTGTGTATTTGTTTTTAAACGTTCTTTTCCAGCCTTCTCCTTCTGATTCCATTTTCAAAATGTTGTCATTCGTTTCTAAATTGTAAGTAAAAACAGAGCAACACTTCTTAACAATTGATGTTTCCTTTCATTTCTTTACGGTCTTATTTAAAAAGATAAAAGTTTTGCTTAAAAGTTACAAAAATTATATGAATAAATGTTAATGTGTATCTATTTATATTTATAAAGGCGTAAGTTGTTTGTGTCTAAAATGAAACTCATGAATGAAATCTTTATTATTTGAAATATTTGTTTTCAATTATAACAAATAGCGAACTTTGCTAAGCGATAGTCAGCTAGCAAAGCCAGCTTGTATATATATATATATATATATATAACTTCTTTGTAGAATGGTAGGAAAAATCCCAGCAGAGTGCTCGATTAATTAAGAATTAAAGTTAAAAATTAAGAGCGTAATATTTATTTATTCTGGTACAGAAAAATTAGTACAACATTCGTACCGTCGGTTTCAAGCACATTTCCAAAAACAGATGACAACAGAAGCTGAAGAGAGCCGGATGGGTAAGACCTTCCGTGCTTGAAACCGACGGTACGAATGTTGTACTAATTTTTCTGTACCAGAATAAATAAATATATATATATATATATATATATATATATATATATTTATATATATTCCATGATAAATGCCAGTATACTGAAATCATCTGTCCTTAATAGGGTTAAGATGAAAATTCATATACACTAAATGTACAAAAGCAAGGAAATTCCCTAATTTTTACACTTTTATTGTCATTAAGGGTATGACTACATATTAACCAAACCATTTCATTATCACATCACTACAGTATACATCTCTATGCATGAGTAGATGAAGTGTGTGAGGTGCGCTGAAGAAAAATTCCTACCGGTGAAATACATAGTCCTGTTGTGCTCGCATACCCTTAATGACAATGAAAGTGTAAAAAATTGGGTAAATTAAGGGCAGATGATTTCAGTATACTGGCATTTATCATGGAATGTCACTACTTTTGTAATGGCTATACCTCAATACAATGGTCATTTTTTAGGATTTTTGGAATTTTCTGGAAATCTAAGGTATATGGTAAACTGAAATTAAAATGCCATCAACTAGATCCTAGAACCTCTATCTATGCCAAAAATCAGCTGAATCCATCAAATAGTTGATGAGATACAGGATGGCACATACGTACGTACACACGGACAACATGATTTCATGATTAAACTTTCTGGATCTCTGGGTTACCTTGACTAATGATCCTGAAATTCTACACACTTATAGAACCTATCAAATAAAAATGTTGTGCAAAGTTTTAACTAATTTGGTTTATTGGTTTTTGAGTTATGATTGATCAAAGAAATGAGATTTCCAGCATAGGCCATTCGTATAGTCTATTAAGGAATAGAGCGCTCTCCCGCCTCCCTTGATATATATATATATATATATATATATATATATATATATATATATATATATATATTGAACTTAACTTTAAATGTCCCAGGAAACAGTGAATTTGTATTATTTAGATTCTTCAAACTACTGTTCTCATCTTTGGTATTATTGTCACGAGGTTTCGGTCGATATAATCTCCGGCCTTCTTCAGGTGCGTCTTGTTAGAATTCTCGAATCTTGAATTAAAACTCTAAGATTTGTACAAAATTTCGAACGGGAGTTTTATTTAATCCAAAGAGTAAGCTTGCTTTTATTTTATCAGCCATGATCAGATAGTAGTTTTAAGTCAATCTATAATTGTATTCTTAGTATCGCCCGTATTGAAGATTTAACAATAAACTTCTACACCTGTTACTTAAAACTGATTATCACTTAGCACTTTAATCCGTTGCGCCACGGGACAATTCTAGTATGAGTTTAGGAGACTTAAACCTATGCTTGTTTTAGATGTCTAGTCTTATTACTACTTATTAGAATATATATATAGTTTAACACAATGGACCTGTAGAAAATGTGCAGGTTACATCAACCAGAACGTTGTGAGATTAACATCCCGGAGCACAATAGTCAGAATAAACTAACTAATACATACATCCTAATTATTGTTACATGATTAGTTATACTCTTGAAGAAGTTGAAGGAAAAACAACAACTCATAGCGGATGATTCAGTGACTAGGACAAACCGATAAAATACTTATACTCGCCGTTTTTCTAGCTTGTCATTGATTATATTACCCAAATAACACGGAACATTGTTGCGATGTTGCAAACACGTATTAAAATTTGTAGATATACGACGTCAGATTTTGAAATATGCGACTTGCGAATACTCTGTAAATGTTAGACAAATTCTCTAATCTGAAAATATAAATATAGTAGCACAAAGATTTATTTAAAAGACAGAAAAAAATAACAAACATCTTATTTGTACTTCAAATAATTACTAGGCAACTTTTAATTCAAGGGGAGAGAACTAACATTGCGTTTAACGTACATAGCAGATCTACGCCTAAAAACTGAAGACGTCTATTTAAAAAAAAGTTTACTTTGCAAAGTTTGTGACTAATACATTATAATACACTGAAGATTTCAAAATAACAAAAATTTAGATCGAGGAGTGTCCAATGTTGTCGAAAGAAGGTCATATGATCTTTGGTGTTTTTAACCTGTAAATGGTTTCAAATGTTATGTCACGCTTGTTATTTGGAGCCAATTAAAATAAAGATCTACCAACAATCACCTACTTATACTCAACTTTCCCCGCTTTCACTTCATATATCTCTCTCTCTCTTTCTCTCTCTCTCTCTCCCTTTCTCTCCCTCTCTCTCTCTCTCTCTCTCTCTCTTTCTCTATCTCTTATTTTTGTTCGATAAATCAATACGCTTTCTTGTGTTGGATTTTAAGAAAACCGAATCAATATTTTTAAGACGATCACCAATGATTCGAGTGTGGTTGTATGTTCACCTACAACTCTTGCATTTAAAATAAAATAGTATCATTCATTAAAAAGAATTTCGTGTGCGTTATTGACTTAATGGATACGGGCGCGGATTATAAAATTGATTAAGTTCAGTTGAAGCGTAGGCGCATCCGTTTCGTTGACTTACATTGGTATACTATTGGGTTGACAAGGATATAAACATATCTCCTCACCAATTAATTGATTAGAAACATGCGCTCAATCAACTGTTTACGATTAATAGTTCCCAATGCGTTAAATGTTTTGGTGTTGGATAAAACCCCCAAAATGATATGCCGTAAAATAGACAAACTACATCTGTAATATTGCGCTGAGAGTTCTTTGATTCTCATTCGATATTCGGTAACCATTTAGTTGACAGACTATAGTAGTCGACTCTCGTTGATATGTCGTAAGTAAGTTTTCAATAAGCATTAACTTCTAGTTTTAAAGATGTATGTAATGATAACGTAGCATTTGTAAGAGTGTTGATATTCTTCTTATGTTTTGGCTTTGTGGCAGGAATGGGGGAAGCAAATATAAAGAACAACATACGTTTGGACCGGACGTTCACAGAATTGAACTATTTTAAGCACGGCGATAATATACAACAGATAAAAGGTACAACTTGGGAATTTCCACCGGTCCTGCTCGTCTATATAATGATACACTAAGATATGTTATGTTCGTACGTACGTTATCACCTTCCACAACAATTTATGTTAATGAGATCCTCCGATTATCAAAGATTGAATACAATGCAAAAGTATAATTGAATATGTAAGGGTAATGTTAATGTAAGAGTTCTGACCGTGTCCATTTTTAAAATGAATTGTTCTAAAATTGAATTCTGTTGTCCAGTTTTAAGTTTAAAGGCTCACTATTTGCATTATTTTTACTTTAATACACGTCTACGTATTACAATTTTAAAAGAATAGATGAAGAAGTAACATATTCGGTTTAGTTATTTACATTTTAGCTAACAATAATGGTTATTTTTACGGAAAAAGAAAGATGCAATATAATGTTGTATATTATTAAACCGTTAAATACATGAATTATTTCAAGGGATATATTAGGATTAACAAAAATTATACCGATTAGAGGTGGCGGTAGGGAAATGATTAACGACGCGGATTTACGAACTGTTGTGCTAAGTTAGAAACTAGTCGGTATCATAAAATCGCTTTCACTTATAGATGTTGGCAACCTTTACCAACTCCCTCCTGTAAGTAGTCAATTCTTTAAAAAACGTAAGAGAAAAACTAATTTCACCAACCTAATCAAGCCGGTCTAAAAAATCGTACGATTCTGATCCACACGAATTTTATTTTTATACGGGTATGAATTTCCATGGGGTCACGCTACTAGATAAATAATACTGGCGAAACTTGAACATTTCATATCTTGCCAATAATCTGTGTCTGTCGACATTAAACGACTTACGCGTACTCCTCATTGTTAGTCGTATAAATAATTGTCTCAAATGATGAATACATTGAATTATAAAAATACTCCTATATTTTCTTGATATTTTTCAATATAGCACTCACTTTTCTAATGTACAGCTTGTTTAAAAAGAGAAATAAAACACTAGATTTGAACACAAGCATTCGAAATTCTGAACAATTTAGACACGTTAGATCGCGAGAAACGAGATAAGTCTAAGCATTCCAACCACCAGTCAGGCTACCACAGGTTTATTATGAAGTGCCTCTTACAATGGCATTGACGCAAGCAACACTAATTATAGGATGCAATCACGTGAATGTGTGCATAAGTAATGAATAGGTACCAATGTTCCAACACGTCAGCCGGTACATAAAACGTTGTTGCGTAAATTCATTATGCTATTATTAATCTCATAACGATTGGCTGCACAAGATAAGAAACGAAAATAAGGAAAAGATGTAATTATTTTAAAGTCAACTAGCTACACTTACCGATTCATTGTATAGGTATAATCGAAATTATATAACTACTAGCAGAAAGACCTGACGTTGCTCGGGATTAAACGAAGATAACTTCTATGTACTTGCTCACTGTGCTCATCACACCGTATTACTAACTTTCTTTTTACTATCCCCTCCTCTCGTTTCGCCCCCCTAATATAGTCGGGCGTTGCTAAAATGTTGGAAAACTCTTTGAATTCGTGTCTTATACATATAGTTTTATATATTTCATTCAAATTAGCTATACATATTTGAAGTTGTACGGGGGTTCTATCTCCATGGGTAAATTAAAGGTGGGCCACATAGATATTCGGCACACCGAGGATAACGTAAAGATTCTGGACCACCTCCATTGTCTTCTCCCGGAGATGTTTATACATATGATCTAAATTTCATAAAAATAGGATATATTTGAAGTTTTAAATTGAAATACGGCTCCCATAGCTCCCTTGGGTTAAGAGGAACTTTAGAGATTCGAGCCACTTCGATTGTCTTCCCCAGAAAATGTTATACATATGATTTTAATTCCATAACAATAGGATATATTTGAAGTTTTAAGGAGGTTAGACATTTATAGCCTCCTTTCGGGTACACTTAGAAATTCGGGAACACTTCCATTGTCTTCCCCGGTAAATTTTTCATAAGAATACATTTTACATTTTATGTAGATTCACTTATCTTTCTTTCTATAGGGAACACATAAACATCATACACAGGCATTGAGAAACATTAGAACAATTCAAGGGCTAGACTATCTCCCCTTTAGTTTTGAATAGAGGCTACCCCCCCCCCCATTTTAAAATTGTTATTTTTAAATAAGTATTGACTCTGTTAGTTAGAAGCAACTGAAATCCTCTATTCTAATATTTTGTGGAATGGATTCAGGTTTTCTCACCTCTAGTTTTAAATAAGGGTGTAACAGCAAGCAAACTGGAGCAAAAGTCTCGGACACGAATTATACTGATGAATATGGATTTATTTGCGCGCACATGGCCAACGCTGAACTA
The DNA here is from genome assembly GCA_963556195.1 of Sepiola atlantica. NCBI lineage: Eukaryota > Metazoa > Mollusca > Cephalopoda > Sepiida > Sepiolidae > Sepiola > Sepiola atlantica. The sequence continues at coordinate 35,083,056 of OY744519.1, read as the reverse complement.
TAACATCTTTTAACCGTAAAACTGGAAATACATGAAACTAAATAAGTCTTACAAACATGTTCTAAGACAAAACAAAGCAAATTATAAAAGAGTACAAATTCAAATAGGTTTAGAGAATTATGCGTTGCTTACCTCTAGTTTTACCAAGCTACTTGCCCCAGAGCCGACGTCTATCACAAGCGGAACAAACGTCCGATTCCCATGTTGACTGATTCGAAAAGACCGCCCCTGGGCAAGCAGGCGGTTTAGAGGCACGACAGTTACCCCGTGCACATGTCTTCCGGAAGAGGACGGTGCTGAATACAAACTGTCGCCTTCCTGAATTATGACCGGCCAACATGTGAAACTCCTACGTTTACAAAGGGCTAAGCCCTCCTCAATATGTTAAAATAAGCATTTACTCACTTAGTAAAAATGCAGAATAGTTAAAAGTTAAGAAATTGTAAAAAAAAAACGTATAAGCTTCAAGCAGCCGGAACGGACGAATGATATTCAATAATCTGAAGTATAACGATCAGTTAACCGCAATTATCTTCTATTAACAAAGAACACGGTGATGTGAGTAGCGGTTAAAGTAAATAATTAGAAGTACGTGAAAAAGGCGGCCACTTTCTCTTTGAAAGATGTGTTGGGAAGAGTAATGTACAGTATATAGACCATAACAAATATTGAATTGAGAAGAAACTAACGTATAATTTCTGGAAACACGCATGAGGATTTAGGCTAATTGCTTAACGGAACAGATTAGCCTGTAACTTTTTTTGGCTATTATAGATGTATCTGGAGTGGAAAATCGACTTCATTTATTATATAGATAGATGTAGAAGTGATATCGGAAACTCGAACGTATTTTTTAAACTAAAAGCATTTGTTTTACAAAAAGGCATCGAATTGTGAAAGTATCAGTGGAATCGGTGTATTCCCTAAAATGGAAGCTATGTTAATGCATAAAGTCAAAGTTTGTAAAATATTTGTGTTTATTAATTAGGCCAAGAACTTATTGGGTGATGTGTTGATATATAGAAATAAAAACATAAACACTTTAGCATTAGGTAAATAATTCAATGTTATACCAAAAATAATTAACAAACTTGATTCATATGGTAGGTTTAATTGGTGTAATAAAGAAAACTGTAAAAATTATACCTCTGGAAAAGTACGTGAAATTTATTATCGTCTGCGTTTTTTTTTTCATTTCGAAAATTCATTTAAATGTTATATATATATATATATATATATATATATATATATATATATATATATATACATACATACATCACAAAAGTATTAATCATAAATAATTATAACTCACTGTCTTGTGCAATTAATTCGTCAGGTATTTGGGGCTTTTTAAGAAGCATTATATATCATTAAATATATAGTTTTAAAACTATACATGAATATATTTTTATTTAAAATAGAAATGCAGTAAGTTACTATTCGATTACAAGTTACAGAAAATTAACCGAGAAATTGCCGTCTGTAATTGTGCTGTGGCTAATTTAAAATATGTTTATGTCATCCAATATGAACCCTTGTTGCTATGGTGACTGACTAGACAGACGAGTGTCATTTATTTATTGTCATCACCATCTTACTCTCCTCTTTCGTATTTTTGTCTTATTCTCTCTTTTTAGTCACAACTTAATAAATTCAGCGTCGAAGAAAACAATATTATTCTGCGCCTCTATTAAATATTCCTTTCTGTAGCCATGTCCATATTTTTCTCTCGCACAATTTATTTTTCTCATCTTATACATACTCCTATCAATAATATGTAGTTTTCTTTCTTTCTGTTTTTACTTTTGTCGACTTGACTTCTGTCTGTATTGTTCCTCTCGACGCTGTTATTTTCTGTTGCAATCGCTAATAATATTATTATTTTACTCACTCGGTCTTTTCACAGCAATGATTATCAGCGATCGCTCACTGAGACTTACTAGTGGTAGTCCACTCAGATTTCCAGCACTCGTCACCTCTTTCGATAACCTTTGCAACGTATTACAGCCGTTTACTATTGATTTCTCGCTTGTAACAACCGTTTGTCTTCTCTAGAATTTAAACGACAATAAGCCTCTGCAAGGTTCCAATAGTCTAACAATATTACAGTGGAGGTCTGGTAAGTGCTCTCCTTCCTCGGTCTTTATATCAGCCGAGACTCTTGCTACTTTTTTTCTTCATTCTATTTATCTGTGTCTGGTAAAGATGTGTTTGTTTCTGTGGGATGGTTTCCGCATTCCAAGATTTTCTTTAATATTTCGGCTGTTTTCATAATTGTCGTTGATTATATAGTCTTACTCTTCCCGTTGATTCCAATTTCTTTTAGTCTTTTTTCCAGTTTTTTTTTTCGGGACTGTACGTAGTGTTCTTACAACTATTGGTATTATACTGATTTTCTTTCATGTTCCATATTCCTGTCAGTTCTCTGGCAACTTCCATGAATTTCCCTCGTTTTTCTGCCTCTTTGGTCTTCACTCAGTGACCTACTGTGATAGCGAAATCTACTCTTATAAACTATTATTACTTCGGATATCCTTGCTTGAATGCATGTGTTTGTTTATAACTCCGTGTCCCAAAGAATTTTGTGATTTTCGATTTCAAATACTGTCTTCGGTTTTTGTTTTTACAATTTGTCTGCGTGTTCAAAGTGCAGGCGTTTGCCTAGTTCCTAGTGGATTGCATTTCCCACGCATTATCATAATTATTATTTTTTTTATTTATTATTATTATTATTATTATTATTATTATTATTATTAATAATAATAATAATAATAATAATAATAATAATAATAATAATAATAATAATAATAATAATAATAATAATAATAATAATAATAATAATTGCCACGAAAATTATGGACAGAGGGTCGAGGAGGGAAAGCGCAAACCAGACCTCCACTGGAAGAGCGCGGACAGCTCTGGGACCTTGGGGGGCTTGTTGCCACTCGGGCCCCAGAGGGGACCAATGGCCCTGATCAGCGGGAAATCGTTGGTAGGTGGCTGTTGCGATTACCGCAAGGTCATCAGCGGTGATGAACGAAAAGAGGTGGAGCATACTGGAAGTCTGAGGAGACTTGTTGTCACTCAGACTCCAGGGAATACCACAGGTTGTCGACAGTGGGCGATCACTGACGATGACCAGTGTGATAATTCCTAGTGAGTAAATAATAATAATATTCTATAATTCAGATCTAACTTGCGTTATCAGCCGTTATAATTTCAGATGTTAATATCGATTTTTGGTAAATTTAAACGTCATTAAAACAAAGAAACCCTTTTCAAAGTTGGTTCGATAACTTTTAAAATATTGCGATCTAGGGATTAATTTGATTTATCGTATCGATTTTACTACCTCCGTCTTTTTTCTCTCTCTGTTGGCTCTTCTTTGTCTTTTTTTCAATAGACACTTTTAAACTTAGTGCATAACAAATGTATTTTTCAACCGCCCGCTTCATTTCAAGATTTATTGCATATATACAACAAAGTAATCTAGAATGAATCATCGATAATATAATACGTCGCATCAAAAGTTAATATCGAGCCGACGTGAAACGAAATTGAGTTTATGGCCTGTATGTTGCATGAACAATGTGGTATAATCAGGTTGACACATTAGTTCCCGTTAAATCACCGAAGTTAAGCCACGTTGTATCTGGTCAGTACAAAATGCGTGGCCATTTGGGAATACCAGGTGTTTTCCGCCTAATAAACCGGTATCGTCCGGGCCTTCGGGTCTGGATTTACGCCGGTCTATTGGTTGTCGGTCCTGTGCAGTTCTAGGAGGTACACCCTCCCAGGCTTTGCCTCCCCTCTTTGGGGAATAGTAAGTTCATTGCTTACTGCCTGAGGCACCCCTACCGGGGAATGCCGACGAGGCTGCCCAGGCAATTTTTAAACAACCAGAGTGCTCAAATTCTCGAGCGCTGGTTCTTTCCCACTTTCCCGACCTTGTGTCACATCTTACCTTGTGTTGGCAGGAAGATAAATAGAACCAGGCGTTGTATGTGGGAGACTCTCCGCTTATCCCGACAATGTTTCGACTCGTCCTGGACTTTTTCCTTACACTAGACTCAAGCAATGCTGGTTCAGAAGACGTATAGTGAGAATTGCGGAACCTTTGCTTCACAACAGACTCCCTGCAAGGTACACTTACAGGGGTATCCAATGTTTAGCGAGACTGAATGGAGGCTTAAGTTTGCGTGAACATATAATAAGAGTCAGACTATAGTACAATCCCTTAGGACACATTTCTGTTAGTATTAAATTAATAACAGTAACTGCGAGATTTTCTATAAGTATAATAAACGTGGCAGTTGTCTAATTGGTGTTTTCATGAACTCTTAGGGCTGCCTTACACTGCAGATCTAAAATGGAAGGCATATACTTTATTCTACTAAAGTCGCTGATCATTCTATCGCTCAAAGTACCTCCTAAGTTGAAATACTGCTGCCATGGCACTCTTTCTTTCCATCGACAGAGTTTAAAATTCATATTCTGTTCTCTACATCCGCTTTCTTACAGAATTAGATGTTGCTAATTTTTCTCTAAACTATCGTTATTTTCATGGAAGATGGTCGACTCAGGTACAATCATTGGCTCCATCTTGTAAACTATTAACAAGAACCCGTCTACCTACCACAACTGAAAAGAACTTTTCTTTCTTCCTATGTGTCCCTAACATCAAACGGAATTTCCATGAACAATTTCTTCCAAAGATGTCCTATCTGTCGAACTCGTTACCATGTGTTTGCTTACCTGTTGGCTACACATTGGTCATCTTTAGATCAAATGTTAATAAATGATTGACATACACCTACCTAATAATTACTCAAAATAAAGGACACAGGCTATTATCTTACTTGTCACTGCTACCAACATCAAATGTGCCTAACATCAAATGGAAAAATTGTCCATAGGGATTCGAAGAACTTCCTACCCGTGGAAAACGTTATCGTGGCTTTGCTTCCCTGTGTGTTACATAGCTGTCATCGATCTGTATTTATAAGTCATCAAATTTTATTAAATAAATTCATTTTTTTCAATCTTCTCATAATATTAATATTTAACATTCAACTGACTATATACCGAGCTCATTAACGTAAAATAGAATAAATCATTCTCTGTCTCTCTCTCCAGATGTAAAATCGTAGACGTATATTCAATTTCTTGCTAAAATTGCTCGAAATATTATTAAATCATGCTACCGTTCTAGAAATACCTGACTTCTGATGTATATTTTACCTATGTAAGAGTCAAATACGTTCTAAGATGGATTACTACTGCCACATCTGGCGAGGTGCTGCTCAGAGCTATGTGTCTTGCTTTGACACGGTTCAAAGTCGACTTCGCAATCTAGTGGTGGACAGTCTCTTCTGTTCTCTACAGCTGTTTTCTCCACAGCGGAGACGTTGCTAGTCTTTCCTACTCTATCGACATTTCGAAGTCCTCGACTGATTCTTTGTCGTAAAATATTCACAAGAACTCACTACCACCATTAAAGATAACTTTTCTTTCCTCCCCCATGTGCTTAACATCTAACTGAATTTCCGTAAACCATTTCTACCAAGAACTTCCTATCTATGGAACATGTTGCCTTGGGATTTCTGCCCTGTTGTCTACAACATGGTCATCTGAAAATCTAATGTCAATAAATGCTTGTCATAAACTTACGTCATAATTACTCAAGTTTACCTATTCCATTCATTATTCTCAAAGTCTCATAATATTCTTCATCATTCAACTGACAATCTATCCATATCATAACTCTTATCCTCGAGGGGCTGTTAGTCTTAATAAATTGCGACTCATCCGTAAATAAATAAAGCATTCACTGTCTGTTTTATTAGTGTTTTTTCTATCTCTATTTCTTTCCTCTACTCGATTTTCTGATAGCAAAAATGTAATGATTAAATGATGATAGTTAATGCCTGGTGTTTCTATATATTTAAACCGTGGCATTTCCATATTTATTTAAATCTATTAAACTAAAAGCACCTGACATTGAATATGTCATAACATTACCTTAGTAAAAAGAAATCCGTATTATTGTAAACAAATTAACACATCTTACATTAATTAACAACACAATTCGTACAAATTCAATTATATATATTTTTAATTTACAAGCATCAAAATGTAAAAGTATAGAGGATTTTAAAATTTGTACTACGATAGAGTAAAGTCCAGAATATTTCGGTTGAGATAAACTTAGATAGAGGCGGATCATATATTGGCAAATAATTGCTTGTGCTGAATACAGCTCATTCAAATGAACCGCACCGAGCCTCCAACATGGCCTCCAAGCGAAACCTGAACCTCGACTATGCGACTTTCATGGTGTCCTTCGAAAAATGTTTGAACACTTATTTGATCCTTGTAATTAGCTCATCTTTTGAGTTGAAGGCGGAACGGGAGGTGTATTTCCCACTTGCGTGCGACACATAATAATTAATGAATTTGACATCACGCTAGATTTTGAGACTAGTGATATCGTGAAAGTTCTCAAACAAACACTATTAAGCTTTCCCGAAGGTATACGGTGCAGCTGAGTCCTGCCATCACACTTATCACCTTTCTTTAGTTACATTCGCCAGTGTTTGACAACAGTGAACAACAACTCAATATAGCCATTTGAATTGTGTATGGTTTCTTTGCGAAGAATTTGGTCTCCATGACGCGCGGGACTCTAGGCTAGCCACCTTGTTCTACGCGTTATACAAGTTGTTCTTAAGAAGACCCAGGTTTAACTTGACCTTGTTCGGGAGTTTTTTTGCTTTCTATAGAGCGGTTCTCTTGGGCCTTCGCGTTGAATAGTATGACCTTACAACCCTTGTATGAGCATTAACAATGATCTTCGTGTCATGCTTTCTTCATAGTCTCCACTCTGATAATCATCTCGCATTGTCTTGTTGCACGTTTTGCAGGTTCTCGACGAGTTTCGTCGTGCGAACACAGTCAGAACGCCGGCTGTTATCTCCCCTGCTTGCTAATGCTTCCAAATCGCCGTCGCAATTCTCTAGCTTGCATTTAATGGCTTTCTAAGTATTCAGAGAGCACTGATGTATTCTCAAAATTCTGTATGTTGTTGTCCTTTCGATATGGCTTGTTGTGTGTGCGATGCAAATGCTTTCATACATGTGACCAATATAGCAAATAGTATTTCTTCAACTGAAATCCTAGTTGTGATGAAAGCTGCAAGAATTTGTTAATGTAAAATGAATGAATTGTTTTGACGTGAAGTCATAACGCATTTGTGAAAACCCGATTGGAATCTAGTTAGTAGTTTGATTGTATTAGCTTATATAAATGATTACATCGAACAATCTAGAAGAGTTTTACTTTTATAGCTAACACGCTGATTGGCTAATTGTTACGTAGGCGTTTTCTTTGCACATGCGCATTATAATTTTGTTAATATCGAACGGATAACATGTATAATGAAGTCCCCATATCTGTCAATTTTCTTAACATTGTATAAACTATTTCAAAACTTTTTTTTCTACAGAAATTAGTGATCTAAATATTTTTTTTTCAAAAATAATAATTGATTTTTCGAGATCTGCGGTAAAAAAAAAAAGATTTTTCGCCACGACCAAATGTTAACCATATGGACGTTTTTCTTTAGTCACGCGATATTAAACGTCTTAATTAAAATAATGACAGCAGCTGGAATGCTAACAGTTTACCTTATAATATTGAATTTCACGTTCAAAGTTTTTACTGCTTTACAAATGGTGTGTTACCCTCTAATGCGAGATAATCAAATAACCTCACACCTTGTCGAATTCGAATATAAATTTGAAAAAATACACGTAATCGTCTTACTCGTTTCTTAACATTTCTCATCTCATTCCCACAAACTGATACATATAAACTACTTAAGACATTTTCAAATTTGTAGAAATTAAATGACTAAATATCTTTATGTTTCGCAATTCTTTTAGATAAGTATTGATAATTTGTATTATTTGGATTATTTTGGGATGTTTCGACTGATGTCCAATTCGATCTTCTTCAGTTGTGTTTTTTTCATACTACGTAATTTTTATGTCGAGTTTATATCTGTTGTACCATGGGTTCTTTACGAATTATTAACGAATTATATCCATTAATGGTTGACGGAACGAGAGAAAGCAACTCCCGTATATAAAATAAAGGGCCCCGTTCGTAATTCCGTACATATTACCGAGTTCGACAGAAAGACTGCCGAGTTCGACAAGACGCACCTGAAGAAGCTCGGAAGTTACATTGTGAGAAGAACATCCAAGGTGAGAACAATAGTCCGAATGATCCAAATAATGTAAATATTTTTATTTTCATATATAGGCATTAATTTTCAGGATCTGGGATTAAAAACAACGATTTTTCTGGACATCAAAACATAGGATTTTTTATGTCACGTGATATACGACGCTTTAATTTGCTGTCCATTTCGTGATTGATAAAATTGTCTCAGCATTCAATCTAAATTCAAATTTTAAAGTGTTAACTAAAAACTTAAATGGAAATCATCATCATCATCATCATCATTATCATCATCACCGCCATCACGGCCATCAACGCCATCATCAGCAGCATCGTCACCATCATCAACAACAACAACATCTCGTATTCGAACCACAAGTGTGCTTGAAAATTGCCACATGCGGCTCGTTAGCTGCATATTAAACTTGTATACGTAATAGTGTTAGGTAAAAAGTTATCTACATTTCTGATTTTAAAGATGTATGTTTTTAATATTGCGTCATCGGTTATGAAGGCCGAGAGCCACATAAGGATATATGTTAATGAAAATAAATGATTGTCAGCCAAAGGATTAGGAACATGGGTTTACTGATCGATGGTATGAACTACATTTAATTACTTAAGGGGCGGTTAATGATAATAATATACTCACATTGGATTTGAATACGGCGAAATTGCGATAAACAGGGAAGCAGTCGCACATTAATGCTATTCACTGGCGGGAAACTTTTATTGGAGAAAATAAAGGTATATCATTATGTGGTATTTCTGATGTGCTTAAATGAATGAGACAAACACTGATGTATGCAATCGTCTGATGGCGTAAACGAATGGGTGAGTGATAAGAGTGGATGAAGCACGGGAAGTGATGGAGGTTTATCACTCAAACTCGATAGCCACTCGACTCTTTCGATCTTTATTTGGGTTGATCGCATCCACGTGTAAACGTCAATTTTGAGAGTTCGGCTTCGATGTCAATGCAGCAACGCTTGAAGTGCATTGCGGTGTAGTTGGGTCTGCAGTTAACCTTTGCAGTTAACATTTCAGAGTTTTTTGTATCAAATCCCTATATATATTTTTTCTCCGAAAAGTTGTGTTTCCATGACTATCAACCGTGTCAATCAACCGCCTTTTCTTTCTTAAGGCCGAGTTCGTGTATATGGCATGTAGCTATTATTCCTGCAGGGTGTTATTATCTGTACACCAGACCTGATATTCAAATATTGAAAAAGATGACGTAATTTTAGTTACTGACAAACTATAGGTCCCTATTACAGTAATATACAGTTTGGTAGATTTATTGCCACCACATTTCTTTATAATCATTTACGCTGAGTAGGTTGGTGCATTTTATTCAGATTACTTTTGTTTATCTGTTGTTCCTTTCATGCGCATACCGTTCGTTCTAAGCCTCATTCTGGATCTTCTTCCGATGTCTACTGTTTTATAAATGGCGGTTTATCCTCTAATGCGAGATTATCAATCAGCTTAAACCTAGTTATATTGGAATATTAATCTTGGGGTGACCTAATTTTGTACGAAGTGGAAGCAAATATTCTAAGATTTCATGCTAAATAAATATTAATGAATAGTAACAGAATTATGGATGATTCTACGTACAAAACACATCTATCATAAATTTCTGAACGGTAATTGCATATCTTTTTTAAAGAGATGTCACCATTTCTGGGATCTAAATATGAATAAACTGGTATATATATATATATATATACATGATTGGAAATAAAAGCTGTTTTCACGGCGGAGTGGTAATGCTGTCGAGATCATAGTTTAAATGACAAATGATCGACACATCGCCTTTTGTGCAAGTTTGTATATATATATATATATATATATATATATATATATATATATATATATATATATATATATATATATATTGGATTTGCATACGACAAAGTTGTGATCAACAGGTAAGCAGTCTGACAGGATTAAAAACTTTTATATTTAATTAAAACTATTTATATATATAACATTTTGCTACATTCCAAACCAAAGACTAAGGTGTTATTAATCTTACGAATATTTCTATTAAAAAGGACCTTTAGTACAATTACAACTATATATGCTCTGTTGTTATCTGTCAACAATCATCAAGCTTGCATTTTGAAGAGGTTGGTATACATAAAGAATAGAAAGTATATGCTAATACATATATATTTTACACACCTATATATATATATATATATATATATATATATATATATATATATATATATATATATATATAGGTAAATATAGATATAAATATAATTGATGCATCAATGGATTTAAGATAGATTTAAAAGATATTTTGATCCAGTTGTAGAAAGAACGAATCGTAGAGTATTTATTGCTAGACATATATTTCTGAGAGTGAATTAAGTGCTTTATATTTATAGAAAGTTCTCTCGTTAAATATCTTGAATTTTAAAATTATTTTAAGTATCAAATTTTAACAGACACCAAACATATAAACTTATTATGTAGTGAATATCTGCAAAAAGTTAGAAAAGATAAAGTAATATACAATGATGGAATCGTTTTCTGATTAAAAATATCCCATGTTAAATTAGGAATATAAATCAATTGTGTTTTAATCGATGACGATTTAAATTCAGCAACGACTTCCTGGAACAATGCGAAAACGTTCTCTGTGCGTTTCTCCGTTGTCTTTTTACAATTATCTTCTTTCTCCAGCTTTTTTGTTCATTTACTTTTGACATCTGAGGATGATTCGACGAAAAATCGAAAACGTTCGTGAAACCTATGGAACATTTATTAATTTATCTGAATTTAATACAAAAAAGACCATCAGAAAAATTTTAAAAATAAAAAAGGTATAATTAAACAGACGAATTCCTTTATTTTTACAATGTTTGCATAAATGAGAAAATTCTGCCCAGATATACACACAATATATATATATATATATATATATATATATATATATATATATATATATATATATATATATATATATGTGTGTGTGTCTGTGTGTATATGAGGTTGAAAAAGACTAGATATACATTCGGATTGTACACATTATAAGTTATTTCGACCTTAACTAGGTCTCCTCGGATGTGTTTCCAACCACAATTCAAACCTAAATGCAAAAATTTTAACACCTTTATATATCTGACAATAATTTTAAAATAAAGTAAAAATAAAGAATAAAATAAAAATGAAAAGAATTTCAACGATATTCTATTTTCTGATTGGTCTCTATAATATATAGAAGGGATGGGAAGGGGTGATTATGTTAATTATTAAATTAGGATGGTGGCATTAACGGAGTATAAAAATATGTAAAATCAAAGTACAAAAATAAAATAGGTTTCTTATCTTTACAAGAAGTTAATCCTCGATTTAAAAGATGGATTATAACTGATTATGATTAAAACCTAAATGTGTCCGTTTAAAAGAATAAGAATTTTTTTAAATTATGTTACAATGCGAAATATATATATATATATATATATATATATATATATATATATATATATATGGCTTTGATATAGAATAGAGTATATATCATGTGTGACAGCTTAAAATAATTTGTCACTATCAGATATAAAGCATACTTTACTTTCGAAATCAGAAGTTGTTAAATAAAAAAAATGCACGTAAAAAGTATGGAAGAATTTACACCTAAAATCCTGTTTATTACTTCCGAACTGAAATGCGTCCTAAAGAAATTTTTTCAGTAGCATCAGTAAAAGATGTAGATATGAGGATTTCTAGGCAATTTCAGAAGAAGAAGAAGAAGAAGAAAAAGAGAAAAAGAAGAAGAAAAAAGGCCGGTCCAGGAAACTGCAAGAAGGGAAATAAAACGGAATATTATTAACGTGGACGACAAATAAGGAAGCCCTATAAAAATGGTAATGGAATCACTAGAAATACAAAAAATACGAAAATACGAGAATATGTACAATACACTACTCGAAATGTATCTCGAATAATAAACGTTAAACCTCAAGATAATATAATTTACTGAATGCGTCGAGTGAGGAAGACAAAAATAGAATAATTTTAAAAAAAACATGGCAAGAACTAATCTCCTAGAACGCAGAAAGAGGAAATAATGAACATTCTGGAACGCGTTCCTGCAAGACAGACGAAAACGTCACCTGTAAACAAGTTCGTTCATACCAAGAAAAAGGACCAAGAAAAGATAACGGTTGCAGACAAGTAATGGTTTATTCGCCTGGGATCATATGTTCTAAATCACTGTCTAGTAGGAAGAGAGCGCATTCCGAGCTACGGATTATTTGGGGGCCCTTAGCTTTTTTAATTTATCGTCGATATTATAACATTCTCTACACTTGGTGTTTCGCTCACAATCTCCCAACAAACTGCTTACCCATCTTATCCCCTCTCACTTCAAGCCAAATGATGTACCGCCCGTTTCCAGTTAACGGCAATGTCGAGATGACATTGAATGCACTCGCTGACCCTCTGATTCCGCCCCCACCCCCAAGTACGTGTCAACTTTGGTCTGCGAATCTAAATCTAAATCACTAGATGAATACTAACAAACGTACCCCCCGTTACTATGGGTGTAACGCAGGGCCAGATTTATTAAGGGATGTGTGTTCAGAAATTTACGTCGTATCCTCACTGCTCTTTTATTGTTGTTATATTGGAATTGTGTTTGAGCGATGCGAAATGTTCCAAGATAAAGCTTCTAGCGCCCTCCTGCAGCGAAAATCTCAAATTTCATAAATATGTACTTAGTAATTGGTCCTCCGATTTATAAAATCGGGGGACTTATGTTTTGAGGCATGTCCGTTCGTCTGTCCGTCCGTCCGTTCGGATTTTTCTCCGCAACCATCCATTGAATTTCTCTGAAATTTTGCATGAAGTTGTAACTTTAGTCAGGTTAGAAAGTGACATTCTCTGATTTTTTTTAAAAAGTCTGGTTAGCCTCCCAGGGGGTCAAAAGGCCCCGATATGGCAAAAAATGACATTTTTTGCCCCATAACTTTTCATCGATCCATTCAATTTATCTGAAACTTGGCCAAATGTACGGGCAATTGTTCTGGATATAAAATGAGCATCCTTGACCTCAGAAAAACTCTGGTTCGCGCCCCCAAAAATGCCCCAAATTGCCCAAATTTATTGCATTTTACACTCGCCACATCGAGTCACATACAGAGGGGGACCACGTACGCCCAGCTTGTTAGTTTCACTATTTTGTATAATTTTATTTTAGCAAGTAAGAATTTAGTACAGAAATTGAATATACAGGATATTGGAAATCAATGTGATTATTTCGGTATTATTTTCTATATGTGCATATAGGTTGTGAACCTCTTGCCTGGGAGAGCTGCTTTTATGAAACAGTCCATTACTTGTCTAACTTCCTTCCTGATCAATTTCTACATCTGCGTTTGATTAGGTTTTTACTGATCATATTTGTTAACCTGTATTTCGTCTGTTGTATTTTGCTACCTGTAATATGAAGGGCTAACATTCGCAGGATACCATCCGGGTCCCTCGTGTTTGTTATCAAAGGATCTACTACCAATCATGACATTCAAAATTTTCTTTCTGAGCCTTACAGCTTGTATATTTGGTTGATGTAAATTTTTCTACCATTTTGTTGATGTATATGGCAACACAAGGTCCAACTATTCGAGATAAAACTTACTAAAAAAGTTAAATCTTACTTAAATAAGAAACGCGCGAGTAAAGTTATACCAAATAAATTATTCGAGATAAGTTTTATTTAAAAAAACAAATATCCTCTACTCCCTCCCTCCCCCCCCCCTCTCTCTCTCTCTCTCTCTCTCTCTGTATTTTTCTCTTAAATATGCAAATAAAGCATATGTGTTCCCATAGATTAATTTGTCCCCCTATTTATAAAATCGGGAGACCTATGTTTTGAGGCATTTCTGTCCGTCCGTCCGTCTGTCCGTCCGTGTGTCCGTCCGTCCGGATTTTTCTCCGCAACCATCCATTGAATTTCTCTGAAATTTTGCATGAAGTTGTAACTTTGGTCAGGTTAGAAAGTGACATTCTCCGCATTTTGAAAAAATATCTGGTTAGCCCCCACGGAGGTCAAAAGGCCCCGAAATGGCAAAAATGACATTTTTTGCCCCATAACTTTTCATCCATCCATTCAATTTCTCTGAAACTTGACCAAAATATGGAGGCAATTGTTCCTAATAGAAAATAATTATCGCTGACCTTGGAAAAAATCTTGCTCGCGCCCCAGGGGGTCAAAAGCCATTTAAAATGGCAAAAAAATGACCCTTCCTCACATAACGTTTGATCCATCCATTCAATTTTTCTGAAACTTGGCCAAAATGTAGGGGCAATTGTTCTAGATATAACATGAGCATCCTTGACCTCAGAAACATTCTGGTTCGCGCCCTCAGGGGGTTCAAAGGGGGTCAAAAATGCCCCAAATTGCCCAAATTTATTGCATTTTACATTCGCCACATCGAGTCACATATAGAGGGGGACCACGCATGCGCGGCTTGTTCCTATTTTAATCACAAAAACTATTAAGAATAAGGGAATATTTTATGTATCTATTAAATGTAAACAACAATATGCTTTTTTTAATTTGTTATTATCAGATAAGATAAGCATCTTCTTTTCTCACAAAAATTAAAGTTCAATACGTGATTATCCCTTTTTAATTATTACGATAAAGGTTAAGCTTCCCTTCTTTGCTTATTTTAAATTAAATTTGCATAGGTGATTATTGAAGTAAGCCGGATACACGTACGTTCGCTTTTGTTGTATGAATTACTTTTTGTGGTATTACGTACAAATCGTTTCGTGTGCAAATAAATAAATATGTTTTCTGTGCTTTAAACATTAAGTAAAGAACATGTTCACACAATATCATTAATTAATCCTTAAATATACTAATTATCTTTAAATGAAGCCTGCAGGGTATATATTGCATTTCCAAAGGTTGCTGCGTACCATTTTCTCTTTCAGTTTGCGTCGCTAATGGCGTCGGATGTTGATAAAGCGAACCAAAGTAGAAAATACAATTTTTGTACAAAATCTAAAAAAGTTAAATTAATTTTCCTTTTTGAAGATGCGCTCCAGGCTATTATCTTTAATATAAACTGAATAATGGACTCAAAAGAAGCCATTTTAATTATTTTTAGTACATTTTTAACAGTTTCTACGCGCAAAACTTTGGCGATACTTGAAGAAGGACAAAACGTCTGACCATTAACATATTCCCCTCCCAAGTCCTTATTTACACTCTACTTCGTAATAGTAACTATCACATTTAGTGACCTCTACAAGGGTATACTGCCGAGTTGAAAAATAATGAAATATCTAAATAATTATAGCTATTATATTTTATCCTTGACAATTTGGCTAGAAGCAAAGTGTGGTATCTGTTCTGATACTACATTTCATCTTCTGTCTTCGGTCAGTGAAGGCGAAATCGTTTTAGACTGAGACTTTTTTTAATTTTAAGCACGTAGATGAAGAAAGGCAAAGTCATTTTTCTTAGTGTAACAAACACGGGTTCTTTCTGTGAATGTCTTACGAAGAGGCTGGATCAAATATTTATTCCGTGGGAAGGAAGCTATCGATGACAAAAAATGGTGAAGAGACTGACTAAACTTTATATATTAGATAATATGACTATTGTTCAAACTTTTTTTAAAAGAAAGGTAATAACCTTAACTTCGATTCTTCTTGCCCTCTTCAAGTAATTTGTTAAAGAAATTGATAAATGCCACCCCATTCTAACAATCTATATATGTAGCGCATCATTCTTAAAATATGTAATGTTTTTAGTCTTATTTTCATGACTACATCCTACTGAAGATTATTATGAACCTGGGTTTGTACTCAGGAGAGATAGAAGATAATTGCATGTTATTTAGACTATTCACAATAATAAAAGTCAGATCTATATAGGAATGTGCTTGCAGTAGTTATTAGGAGACTTGACTAGTGTTCAGAGGAGATGGCGAATAATAATTATTGGATATCTGCGTCATCGGTACTAACTTATTTGAATACATATACTCGCGTAGAATAGCTCGAATCTGAAATTGTTCGTACCAAAATAGAAAAGAACCTACTATGGCTTGTTAACCAATGCACTTGGAGACTTATGCAGAATATCCTTTTGGTCGTCTGAGAAAAATGCTGGAAGGATAAAAGTTCTTTCATAATTTATTCTTCTTGCTGAATTCCTCTGCTGATGTCGTTTTTTTGTGTTATTTAATCTCTTAACGTCATTCTGTCTGTCAAAAGCGATTTAGGCTCCGGCTATTTGAAGTACTTTTGCAGCCACCTCTATTCTTTTGGCTGGATTCCTTCTTTGTATTCTCTGGAGGATCAGCTGCACGCTTTTTACTTCACAATCTATTCTTATTACACATATATATATATATATATATATATATATATATATATATATATATATATATATATATATATATATATGTGTGTGTGGGGGGGTGTGGGGGTGTGCTTTGAACATTATTATTTGTTTTTAAAACTGGGTTTGATTGTGTTTTGTTTGTTCGTTTTTCTAAACATTTGTCGGTGTTTGTACGTTTTATGTCTGACGATTTAAAATCTAAGATCGTCCTTGTGCCATTTTCTTTTCTTCGAATTGCCTTTAGATTTTTTTCCGACTTTCTGATGTTATAATAGACAGCCTGTGTTACCTCAGCTAATTTTAGACACGTCTAGAAACATGCTTAAAAGTTTTTTTTATTACGAAATAGTTATTAACTAATAGAATAATACAATCTTGGATTTAACACTGTAGTTACTTATTAATCTATCTCTCACTTACTCCCTGTATATATATATATATATATATATATATATATATATATATATATATAGAGAGAGAGAGAGAGAGAGAGAGAGAGAGAGAGAAAAGAGAGAGAGAAGGAGAGAGTAACAGAGAAGGAGAGATAGAGAGAAAGAAAGAGAAATGTATTAATTAATTTAGGTGCATATGTACGTAGATTAATTAATATATATATATATATATATAGAGAGAGAGAGAGAGAGAGAGAGAGGGGGAGGTTGTGTAGCATCAGTGCAGTTCCAACGAGAGAAAAAAGTATATTTAAAGAATTGTGGTTACCAACGCTAGTACAAAAACTTTTTCAATAATTATTTATTATCTTATCATTTTAATATTTTAAGTTTTTTTAAATATAATTTCATAACGCGTTTCGAGAGTACACGAAATGTATTAGTTTCTGTAGATGTAAATCCGTTGAACCTCCAGTGTTTATAAAAAGTGCTCAATAACAAGTAGTATATATATATATATATATATATATATATATATATATATATATATATAATAAAAATAAGACGCCCGATTAAGGGAAAGTAAATGCAATATTATGCATATTCCTAACCGTTTAAGATGTAGAAAAATACTAAAGAAACTGTTCTATCGGCAGTAAAAAACCAATAACAAAACTACGTATATATATATATATATATATATATATATATATATATATATATATATATATATGTATGTGTGTGTGTGTGTGTGTGTGTATATACGTATATATGTAAATATTTTGATATACAGGGTGGGCAAAAATAAGGGTCCTATTTTTTAAAATTCATAACTTTTTTATTTATTTTTTTTTTTTATTTTTATTTTTTAGAATAAGTAAAGGACCCCTTCCGAAGCAAACATGAGCCGTATTAGCCCTAAAGAACGTACCATCATTTAGAAAACATTATTTTTGCTTAAAAAACTCAAAACAGTGTAAAAAACAATACTTTAGTTTTTGTAAGTTTTAAGAAGTGTTTTTCGGCTAAAATTTGTTTTGTTTATTTCAAAAAATCTCGGAAGGGTCAGTCTACACACACATAAAGTTTGGTGTGTTTAACTTTTATTTTGTGAAAGTTATTCAAATTCAAGTTATTCAAATTTAAAGATAGGACCCTTATTTTGGCCCACCCTGTATATATATATATACATATATATGTATATATACATGTATAGTAAGTTGTAAGTTATGAAAATATATTCATGGCAATTAACCTACACAGACGCTTCCGCGTTTCATCCCTGGGGAGAATCGTCAGGCTAAAATGCTGGAAAAATACTGAAACGTGACATAAAAAATGATATCTCCTTATAACATTTTATGTTTATATATCAAATAATATATATATATGTATATATATTTGCATATATATATATATATATATATATATATATATATATATATATATATATATATATATATATACAAAATAAAGTTAGTTAAATTGGCAAAAAACAATATGTATTGAAGCATCAAGTAGTTAAAACAAGGAATATAAAAATTAACTACTTTCTTTCCTAAACCTATGGATTTTGAAAAATGCAATATTTTATCACCAGGGATTACACAGTAAAATCGTATTATTTGAAAATATTCAAAATATAAAAATACAAATATATACGTAATTTTTAAGCAAGAAGAATAAACTTTGATGGAAAAATGTAACATATCCCTAAATGATATCCACGATATTATGAATGTTTTGCAAATATAGTAAAAGGTAGACTACCTTTTAATTGCAGGAATTCGTATAATTCAAAAAGGTCCGTCAGGAAAAAGTAGGGATTCAGATCCGATGTCAAAGATCATTGACAAAAAATGCATGACCCATCAGATGGAATATATCGTTTTTATATCATATATATATATATCAAGTAATCTCGATATTTCCACTGAAACTCCAGTCACTATAAAAAAAATAGCATAACACTTTCTATGATAAACTGTACCGCTAAACAATTAGTCAAGTTCTAGAATGGAGTTCCTATAAATTCTGCACTAAAATCATAGTCATTTCATAATTATTATATTTGATCCGTCCTCCTATACCTTCCCCGAAAAAACTTTCAAATAGAAGTCAGCATGAATTTCACTCGCTACTATTTGCTACGAAATGCGAAGCACATGTTTTTATTAACGAGATTTAAAAAAAGCAAATAGAGAATCGAGAGTCGGTCCCGGAAATTGCCGATTTGAAAGCCACCTTTTCTTTTTTGTGATGAAGTTGTTTTTGGCTCAGCATTTTTTTCTGAAAAATTTTAAATGTGCATATTCTTTTGCTGAAAATACAAACCAGTAAATTTCAATTTTCTGTTTACATTGGAAGTTTTTTTAATTCAAAATTTTCTTTTACTTCTGAATAAATACTGTTTCCTGTTATCAACATTTCTCTTCTCATCACCCAATCAAATAATCAACCATGCTGGCCTTCTATAATTACGTTTATTTTACGTGACAAAAATTAAAGTAAGGTTTTTTTTTCAGCCTATTCTATCAACAACAATTTAAAAATACTCCTTTATTTTGGTTTCGGCATTACTCATTATCAACTTATATTTTTAGTTTTAATAAAATAACACTACCAACAAAAGCATTTAAGTGATGTGGTAAATGCTGACGGTGTAAACAGAATGCGATTCAAATATTGTCTATAGGCCATGAACATGGTTTTATGTTGTTGTTGTTTTAAATATTATTAAATAAGGAACCATTTATAGTTAAAATCTATTGGGTATTACGCATCTGATTAAAAACACGCTTGAAATGGATAAATATGCGATGATAATCGAGATAACTCAAGTTTATTAACATGTCTTTGTAAATAGAAAATTGTAGGAGGTTATTGTTCATCCTTAGCTAGAATATTAATATTTGATTGTAAACACTATAACTTTCCGCCCTATTTTCATTTCAGAGTTTCAGGAAAGTTTCTTAACTATATTAACATTAAAACGGTTTATATTTATTTAATTCTATGATACAACATAAGATTGTATTATCACATGTTTATATATTTCTACACAATACGAACCGAACTAAACCAACTTGGAACACGAAAACTTAAAACTATGGTAAGGTTTGATTATGGTTAGGTTAGTTAAAGGTAAGGGTAAATACTTTTATAAAACACACAGTTTCGTATTGTGTAGATCGTTCGGTGAAGTTCGTTATCGTAACTTTTATTTAGCCAAACACGAGTATT
>OY744519.1:34997800-35057800 GCA_963556195.1 Sepiola atlantica | reverse complement strand
TTTTCTTTTATGTTGTAAAAAGCTAGCTGATATGTTACGAAAAGTGGATCGAACACAAAGTGTAATCATTTGGATGCTGTAAGTTCAATCCTTGTATAGGGCAGTCTATTTCCACGTGTTTTAGAATCACACCAAAAGATAAAGAAAGAATATCCTAGAAGAAACTGGTGATGTAAATAATTTATTATTTGAATATAAATAAATTGTAATTGTGATTTAAAAATATTGTTTAGGGTCCAGATTTAATCATTGAGACGATCACCAGTAACAAATATTAACGCTATTCTAAATTGGTGCCGTAACCAGGATACACCATGTTTATTTTATTTTACTTTTCCACCATTTCTACTATTTATAATGGGATATCTGCGTGATTCTATCAGTTATTTTATAGCCTACGAAATGTAAGTCATTTCCCTTGGGAAATCAGGATGGGACAGACACGTCGCAGGGAAGAATCTGAAGTTCAAAAAGCAACTAATCATAATAAATCACTATGAAACTTTATTGAAAACCTCAGGGAAATAATTGTTGCAGTATTTGAGAAAATATATCGTTATATAATCTAATAATAACAATAATAACATATTTGGTCATTATATTCGAAAAAACCTTTGTAAAGATAATAGTACGAATCAGAAGTAAAAATTATCGCAAAATCCCAGGTAGACAGATTGAGACATCCATTCGCCGTGAAAAGTTTTGGTTTTACAAAGAATACTACTACTACTACTACTACTAATAATAATAATAATAATAATAATAATAATAATAATAATAATAATAATAATAATAATAATTGGTTGAGGTCTACTTAGTGTTGAAGATGTGAATATAGAAGAAGGTTGTCTGTATAAATCTATTTCTGAGAGTAATGAGATTCTTCTTCGTGAAGTAAAAAGAACGAAATACTAAGAACTGGGGTGAAAAAGAATCAAAGGTTACAAGAGAGAGGGTTAAAATTATTTGGAAAGAAACTACACGGTGTATTCTTTAAAAATACTGCATTTTGAGATAATGAAAGCTGGAATTGGTTGGTCATGGGTGATCTCAAGGGATCTACTGAGAGCACCTTAATGGCATCCCAGTAACAAGCCACTCGCACTAGGTCCATCAAACATCATATTGAATAAACTGCAGAATCACCGATATGCCGATTGTGTAATAAAGGGGAAGAAACCTTAGCACATATTGTATCTGAATGCCCAATGCTAGCACAACACCAGTATAAAAAATGGAGACACGACAATGTCGCTCAGGTACTACACTGGAATATATGCAAACTTTATGGATTGGACCACAATGAGAAGTGGTATGAGCATAAGCCAGAAGTAGTACAGGAGTACGACTATATCAAACTTCTTTCGGGCATGCGCATACAGACTGATAAAGTTCTTGAACATTCAACCCCCGACTTAATATTTCTAAACAAAAACAAGAGAACTTGCTTAATCATTGGTATAGCTTGGTCATATGATACCAGAGTGCAGGAGAAAGAACACGAAAAAATAAATAAATATCAAGATCTAAAATGGGAATTAGTTAAACTATGGAAATGTAAAGAAGTAAAGGTGATTCGCGTTGTAATTGGAGCGCTTGGAACCATAAATGGCTTAAACAAGTTGACGAGATAATTTCTTTTCCAATTCTGCAAAAAGCTTGCATGTTAGGAACAGCGAAAGTGTTAAAGTACAGCTTGAATATCTAAGGTCAAGGGAATTGACTTGATGTTAAAAAAGACAGAAAACTCCAACTAAATACATCAACAAAGTTGAGACTACTATGAAATAATAATAATAATAATAATAATAATAATAATAATAATAATAATAATAATAATAATAATAATAATAATAATAATAATAATAATAATAATAATAATAATTATTATTATTATTATTATTATTATTATTATTATTATTATTATTATTATTATATTAATAAATATGTAGTCGTAGAGGGGCAAGGAGGATAAAAGGACCGAGGATAAAGAATACTAACCAGATGTCTATTGGAAAGGGTGCGGAAAGAACTGCAGCCTTGGGGAGGGTTATTGCCAGTCAGAATATATAGTGAACGGCTGTTGTGACAACACAAATAATTATTTGTAACGGTCATCGAAAGAAGTAGGCAGTGCTGGAAATTTTAGGCGTCTTGTTGTCACTCAGACTTCAGGTCACCCAACTTGCTGTTGCTAGTAAACAGTCGCTGATCATAACTTGTAAGAACCAGTTATTAAAGAAGAAAAAGAAGGCAGAATAAAAGGCGTAAAAGACGAAGAAAAAGCAGGAGAAACACAATCACAATGACTATGAATATGAAGACATTCATGAACTACAGAAGCAGTAAATGTAGATTCTGTGGACAAAATGACGAAAGGGTAAACCACATAATAAGCAAATACAGAAAGCTAGCCCAAACAGCTATAAAATAGGCATGAGCGTATTTGAAAGATATCTGACTCGATGCTGTGCAAACAGCTGGACTTTGAACAGCCAAAGTACAAGTTCAAACCCGGGACAATATTATAAAAAAACGAAATCCATAAATTATTTTGGGGAATGGAATGAAAATACATTCAAGCAAGAGAACCAGACAGATCAATAATTAACAAGAAAAGAAAAAACATTTCAAATAGTAGATTTCGCCTTCCCAGCAATTCAGAGAGTGAAGCTTGACGAAGCAAAAAAATCTAAGCATAAAGCCTGCCATGTAGCCGAGGGAAATATAAAACAAAAAAATCAGCTGTAATACCTATAATCATAAGACCACTAGGAATTGTCCCGAAAAAAAATCGAAAAAAAGACTAGGACAAATTATAATAAAAGGAAGGACTGACACTGATTAAAACAGGCGAAATATTAAGAAACATCATAGAGCGCGGAAACTTATCCATAAAGCCAGGTAACACCGCTCTATCACGGGTAAACTGAAATAGAATAGCATTACATAAACGTAACTAGAAAAATGCAAATAAAACATACTAAGACGAACACAAGGAAATAAAAAGTGTCAGTGTATATATATAAGAAAGATTTCATAATCTGACCCCCTGCATTACAGAAAAAACGCAACAGAACCGACATCTATTGGTACCATAAAATAGTCACTGGAGAAGCTCGAAGAATACTGGAACTTATTGTCATTAAAATTATAGAAAAAAGTCAACAGGTTTTCTTAACGAAAATTCAATGGTAAAAGGCTGTTACAAGAATGCAAAGCTATTCACCACTGATGAAACAAAAACAGAGAATGCTGGAAATCTTCGTATACTTGTTGTGACAGATTACATGGTACATCATCGGTTTTTGCCAGTAAGCAATCATTTTTAGAACTTCTAGTGAGTAAAAAATAATAATACAAGTTTAAAGAAGCTTAAACAACCTAGATATATATATATAATAAAAAATATGCATCACCCACCATAGTCTATAGACAACACATCAACAGATTAACATCTTTTTATTAATCTTCATAATCATTTGTTGTGGATTAAAATTTCAAATAAGTTAGTTTCCCCTTTCTTGTTCAAAACATAACGGAATTTATGAACATGGAATTAAACAGATTATTAGCCCCCCTCTTAAATAAATGTCCAGAGACCCTGACCTAGTTTAATACAACAGAAAATGGACATGGAGTATTTGAGAGGATGGAAAGCCCGAGGCTTATTGTCATTCAAACACCTAAGAAAGTCATCGGCCGTTAGCAGCGAGAAATCAATGGTAAACGGCTGGCGCGACAACGCAAAGTAGGTTACAATGGTGGTTGGAAGAAGCGGAGACTACTGAAAATATGGGGAGACTTGTTCACTCGTAGTCAAGGGAAAATGACATGTTTTTGCCAGTAAGGGATCACCATGAAGACGTGTGAAAACTCCATGTGTGTTAATAAGAAGAATGAGAATAAAAATAAGAACACGAATAAGAACAAGAATAAGAATAAGAATAAGAATAAGAATCTATTCCTATTCTTATTCTTATTCTTATTCAAGAATAAGAATATGAATAGGAATAGATGTCGCCATTGTATTGACTAGATGCTTGCTAAACAAAGATCAAATCATAAATATAATTGTTATGACCGCTATCCCCGACAAGTATTAAAAAGTAGAAGCGCATACCGTTTTAATTGTATATGACTTTAAGGTTTATATTAATTGTATAATAAATGCAAATGTTAACGATTGAGAGACAGTAGTGTAACCTTTCAGAAAGAATATAGGTTTTCATAAGTACTTTAGTTAATATGGTTTAAGAATATATAATGTTATGGGGGCCAATCTCCAAAACCCTCGTAGAAGTTTGTGAAATATTTCCATTTCATAGACGACCGGTGCCCAGGCAAACCCCACGATATTTTTGTACCATCTTTGTACAGAACAGATACTACATTTTTATCCTAGTCCAAAGGCCAGGAATGTGCATTTTAGTTCTAGTTTCACAATCGAAATAATTGTTACATCAAATGATTTTTTTAATGAGCGGTCGGGTGATCATTTTAAAATGGTAAAATCGGAATTGATTACCTTAGCGACATCAGATATATCGACCATAACAATCTTTTGTTGATATCATTAGTAAATGCGTGTTAAATGTGATAACATACGTAGGAACATGGAATGCCTTAGCTTATATCTCTATCTTCATAAAGTTAGCTATGTTGTCAATATCTCTATCTTCATAAAGTTAGCTATGTTGTCAATATCTCTATCTTCATAAAGTTAGCTATGTTGTCAATATCTATATCTTCATAAGGTTAGCTATGTTGTCAATATCTCTATCTTCATAAAGTTAGCTATGTTGTCAACATCTCTATCTTCATAAGGTTAGCTATGTTGTCAATATCTCTATCTTCATAAAGTTAGCTATGTTGTCAACATCTCTATCTTCATAAAGTTAGCTATGTTGTCAATATCTTTATCTTCATAAAGTTAGCTATGTTGTCAATATCTTTATCTTCATAAAGTTAGCTATGTTGTCAATATCTTTATCTTCATAAAGTTAGCTATGTTGTCAATATCTTTATCTTCATAAAGTTAGCTATGTTGTCAATATCTCTATTTCATAAACTTACCTATCTTGTCAGTATCTCTATCTTCATAAAGTTACCTATGTTGTCAATATCTCTATCTTCATGAAGTTAGCTATGTTGTCAACATCTCTATCTTCATAAAGTTAGCAATGTTTACATATTTGTGTGTACAGGATTCACTCCAAAAGTATTTAACCGATCATTATGAATTTTAGAACACGGCTGCTAGACGTAAGGTGTTCAACTATGGGCTATATATAGTTTAATTTATTTTATATAAAGGGGTATCGTAAAAATTGAAATACCTCTGATTTTTGTGAAACTTTAAGAATAAGTATTAGACATCAATTAATAAATGTATCCCAAATTCCAGTTTCTTTGGAGTATTTTAAAGGGTTTAAGTGGGTATAATATTGGAAATACTTTCCATTTAAAGAAATACAAAATAACAGATTTGCATTGAATTTGATCCATAGTAATTAGACACTAATGAAGCAAGATTCTTAAATTTCGATTTCTTCTTTAAACCCCTTAAATATAGGCCTTAGATTTGAGACAGTTTCTCGTATCAAAATCGTGTGTTTACACGATTTTGATCAAAATTAGAATATAAAAGTGGTGCAAAACATTTGGGGGGGATTATTAATTGTACCCGTTTTAGGACGGCTATTCTACTAGTTATATAGATAAAGATAACGAATATTCTACTAGTTATATAGATAAGATAACGAATATTCTACTAGTTATATAGATAAAGATAACGAATATTCTACTAGTTATATAGATAAAGATAACGAATATTCTACTAGTTATATAGATAAAGATAACGAATATTCTACTAGTTATATAGATAAAGATAACGAATATTCTACTAGTTATATAGATAAAGATAACGAATATTCTACTAGTTATATAGATAAAGATAACGAATATTCTACTAGTTATATAGATTAAGATAACGAATATTCTACTAGTTATATAGATAAATATAACGAATATTCTATTAGTTATATAGATAAAGATAACGAATATTCTACTAGTTATATAGATAAAGATAACGAATATTCTACTAGTTATATAGATAAGATAACGAATATTCTACTAGTTATATAGATAAAGATAACGAATATTCTACTAGTTATATAGATAAAGATAACGAATATTCTACTAGTTATATAGATAAAGATAACGAATATTCTACTAGTTATATAGATAAGATAACGAATATTCTACTAGTTATATAGATAAAGATAACGAATATTCTACTAGTTATATAGATTAAGATAACGAATATTCTACTAGTTATATAGATAAAGATAACGAATATTCTACTAGTTATATAGATAAAGATAACGAATATTCTACTAGTTATATAGATAAAGATAACGAATATTCTACTAGTTATATAGATAAAGATAACGAATAGTCTACTAGTTATATAGATAAAGATAACGAATATTCTACTAGTTATATAGATAAAGATAACGAATATTCGACTAGTTATATAGATAAAGATAACCAATATTCTACTAGTTATATAGATTAAGATAACGAATATTCTACTAGTTATATAGATAAAGATAACGAATATTCTACTAGTTATATAGATTAAGATAACGAATATTCTACTAGTTATATAGATTAAGATAACGAATATTCTACTAGTTATATAGATATAGATAACGAATATTCTACTAGTTATATAGATAAAGATAACGAATATTCTACGTCTACATTACATAATGATTTTGACGTTCTCTAAAATAAGCAAGCCAAACAATTTAAAAACATTCTTTTCTTTTTTTCTTCGTTTATTTCTACTGTTTATATGTGTTATTGTAGAGAACTGAACATGTAGGGTTAAAAGAGAGGGCGTCTAGGATGGTATTGTATATTCCTTTGACTTTTTTCTTTTTTGGATAATGTGTTGCCCTGTCTATTTTTGAGTGTTCTCGGGATGATTGCTTCGAACGCAGAATTGTATTTATATTCTTTAGTTTACATTTTGTTAGAGGTTACTTCTTGCTTATTTATCTGCTCTGTAGGTCAAATCACTACACACATAACAATAATCATGCCCCATTTCCAACGTACATTATTTAAGATCAAATAAGCTTCTTATTGAAATCGGTAAAGTGTTTTTCTCGACTGTTATTTACAATGTACTTTGAAATATTTGCTTTTTAATCTCAATTTAAAATGGAAACAAATATTTAATTTCATTTGCTTACATTGTTTTATTTATATTTGAAATAGTTTCTCCTACATTTTTAATTGAAAACTCTGTGATCTGATTGTCTAAACTTATCTTACACAATACTAGCAGCAAAATCCCACCTCTTCACTGTAGAGGTCCCCAGATGCCGGAAAATGTTCTACTCTAATAGATTATTTCCTCGTGCTGCTTGTCTTTTGAATGCCCTCCCGATTTCCCCGACTGTACGAACATGCAGAAAACTAAATGTAATGTAAACAAACATTTTTTCTGTCCAACTCCCCACTTAAGATGCTTGCTCCCCTATAAATCTGCCACCTATCACGATAGCCCTTTACATCCCAGTGGCAATGTGTCTTGTTTGATGTAATTAAAAGTATGAAAAATTGTGTTTTTTTAATTCTGTTATCATTCTAGTAGATATAAGGCATCCAGCCTGCTTTGATGTCTCGGTAGTAATCCCCTTTTCTTCTTTGATTCCTTAAGTACAGAATCCCCCCCCCCAAAAAAAAAATGTCACGTATAGAATCGTTAATATTATTCCCAATCTTTTCCGAAATTCAACCATATTTTGTACAAATAAACTTCACTTTATGTCTGACTTATTCATCTATTCCACGTATGAATGTTCAACACATCTGCCTAATATTTTTCAAATTGGTATTAATCAGCAATCCTAGCCAGATGTGATTAGAAATACCAACGATATTTTATTATATTTGATAGTAAAAGATGACTGATACATACAAAGCTGTGGTATGTTGAACAAATGAATTCTATAACATCACATTCATAAACAGTTTTAATTCTTTTTCATCTTCATTTATCGTCTATACAATAAAATAACACCGATATATTCCCCTACATTTGCCATCGATAACGTCCATCCTAAAATATCAATACTTCATTCTGAATAGCTATTAACTTGTCTCTAAAACTGGTTGATGTTTCTAAAAGCAATTAAATGCTATTCGATTGTATTTCTTTGTGAATATACTATATCCTACTCGGTATTTTATTGTTATCAGCAGCAAATGTAAAGTAAAAAGAATCGTCATCTTTGTATTCAGCAGCAAATAAAACTACTAATAATAAATACAAATAATAATGATACATTCTCTTATTTAGACGAATAAATAATTGTTAAATTGGTGACTTAGACGGTTATAATCGAGGTGATGGTCACCGTCGACATGACATAGAATATTAAGCACAAGTATGTTTAATTATATAATTGTTAATAATAATCATATTTCGTTAAATATGTATTGTATCTTTATTTAAAATAATCCATAAAATATTGCAATTCTCACAAATAAAATCACTTCATAGTAACGATTTTCTTTATTTTTTAATTTTTCGTCGAAGGCACTGTGTTCTACCATCATATATAGTGGTCGACTTGAAACTGCATCAAGCAGTGTATTGTATACAAGTATTACAACACAGCATATGTATTGGATAGATATCTATAAAAGACAAGCCAGTTTTTACTTAAAACAGCATATCATATCGAATGAAAGCTGAGAGTATCCACACATAAGCACTGTCAGTAACACATGTACTGCCCGTAGTCATGTTATGTTTTCCATTACCGATGTCGGTATAAACTCTTATCTCCCGTGTCGTCGTCGTAATCCAGATTCTATTCGTCTGCTGATAAACCTACTTGGACGCCGATCTTTATAAAAAAAAAAGGTTTAATAAAAAGAGTAGAAAAATCACAAAAACATCATAGAGACAAGTTACTTTCGTGCGCGTTGGTGAGAGAATAACAAATAGATAGATAGACGTATAACTAGTCTTTCTACAGCAAGTTACATTGTGCGTGCCCCGCCCTATTTAGGATGGCACCTCAAACACGTATTTCCTGCTTAATGTCTTGCCAGCGAAGAGACAGAAAATATATTTACAGAAACCACGTGTTTTCGTCGACTTCCGTGTTATGGGGTCACCTTTTACCCTTTAGGTGTCACTCAAACGTTTCTATTCAAACGACGATCCTCGTTATGGCAAATGAAAACAATAACAGATTCTTTTCTGCGTTACAACTGTTGCATGTTTTTTTAAAGTAGAAAAAATGTAAATCAAATCGTTCGACCAGTCATCAAAGAATATCAAATCTGTGTTATTCTCATAGCATTGTTGCCATTCGTGTCCTCAGCGAAGACATACAAGTATTCCTTTATCTACTGTCTAAAATCGGTCGGAATACGTTTGACAATAAACATTTCAAATGACTCCGATGAAGCAGTAAAACACCCCATAATTCTTGAAAGAGCAGCTTTCAACAAAAGCGGGCTAGTTCTCACTGCAAACCTCTTATATGATATTGAATAAAAGCTGCGATTATTAACACATAAGTACTGTCAGTGATGCTATAGAATCTTGGGTGTGTAAAATAGACACAAAATTGGGAAATATCACTGTCTTTTATAATATATAAATGAGAGCAATGTTTAGAGTATAGTTATTTGCTCGCATTAGAAAATGGGATATTTATTTACTCCTCCCGGAGTTAGGCACAAGGCCAGTTTTATCTTACTCCCACAGGTAAGATGTGACCCAAGATCGGGTCGAGCAAGTGGGGTTAAAAGCCAGCGCTCGAGAGGTGAGCACTCTGGCCCTTTAAAAATTGCCTGGGCAGCCCCGTCGGCATTCCCCGGTAGGGGCGCCTCAGACAGTAAGCAATAAACTTACTCCTCCCCAAAGAGGGGAGGCGAAGCCTGGGAGGGTGGATCTCCTAGAACTGCACAGGACAGGCGTGCAGTATCCATCGGAACAGATACTACACTTTGATCTTAGCCAAAAGGCCGAGTATAGTTATTTGCTCGCATTAGAAAATGGGATATTTATTTACTCCTCCCAGAGTTAGGCACAAGGCCAGCTTTATCTTACTCCCACAAGTAAGATGTGACCACAGCTTGGGTCGAGAAAGTGGGGTTAAAAGCCAGCGCTCGAGAGGTGAGCACTCTGGCCATTTAAAAATTGCCTGGGCAGCCCCGTCGGCATTCCCCGGTAGGGGCGCCTCAGACAGTAAGCAATAAACTTACTCCTCCCCAAAGAGGGGAGGCGAAGCCTGGGAGGGTGGACCTCCTAGAACTGCACAGGACAGGCGTGCAGTATCCATCGGAACAGATACTACACTTTGATCTTAGCCAAAAGGCCGAGTATAGTTATTTGCTCGCATTAGAAAATGGGATATTTTACAAAAAAAAAAGCTCTTTCTTATATCCTCTGGAAATCGCTAGAACTAACGACGCACAATAAGATCAGCAATCGGTGTGATCAAATGTTTTCTTATAACGTTTAATGGAACGGTTCACAAAGAGAGACAAACCTCCGAGAAGATGGTGTGATATCGTATGTTCTTAGACTTCTACATAAATCAGTCAGCTAAAGAAAAAAGTGCGGCCCAGAATGTCTTGGAGACAGTTAACACATGATATATCGTATTATGTAGCATGTGGAGCAACCGGTTAAATAATAGTGCTTTGGCATTAAATATTACAACAACGGTTACTATGCAACAAAAGAGACAACAAAATCAATCGTATTCAAACGTAGTTTATAAGTTTCTTTTTTATCTGTGTTAAGAGTGATTGCGAGATAAGTTTTATATTCCGTTGTCTACCGTGCAGCGTTTTTATGTTACTTTTCTTAATTTTTGTGGTGGTTCATGTACATTGTCTTATTTTAATCGCCTATACTTGAGAAGACATAATAATGAGTTTTAGCAGACGGAAAAACAAATTACGACAATACATGCCGTAATATATCTAATGCTTTCCATACGAACGCCATCTAAAAAGGAACGTAACTCTGTATGTGTCAATAGTATATTACGTTTTTGTGCTGCAACAATTTTTTTGGAGAAAAACATCATAGTTCATTGAGTTTTTTTATGATCTTGTCATCGATAGCTTGCTTCCTACAAAATGAATATTTGATCCTGGTTCGTCAGTTTGTAGATGGATCGTTGTAGCACGTTATTAAGAATAATAAAATGTAATTCGATTCAATTCATTCCAGAAAATACTTGGACCGGATCAGAATGATTTCACGCGAACATAATCTTTTAAAAAAAAGAACCTAACTCTGTATTTCTTAATACAAAGTTTGTTTTCTGTTTAGAATTAAAAATAGTATTTGAGGAAAATGAACGTCATCTTATATAAATAGAGATTTTGTTAATTAGTCCCATTTTTTCCGTCAGTCACAATTTTTTAAAACGTAATAAATACATTGTAGAATGTGTTGCATTTCGAAATATCAGAGATTTTAACCACTTTTAGAAATGGAGAATATTGCATTAATAGTAAATAATAAATTACCAGCAAATACAGTGGATGCCATGACCGGAAATCGAAATCAAACATTCAGTCTGAGGTTTTATTTGAACGTTCTTATGAAGAAAAGATTAAAATATTACCATAACGAAATAATTATAGATTTGTCGTAGCGTCATAGATTTATCATTTGCGTCATGTTTCAAAACATGAATTCTTATATAAGCGATAATAAAAAATAAGTAATTGAATAGGTTAACGATAGGAATAGCATTGGGCATTATTTAATGATCCAAAACAATTTATTTTATTTTAACTACGTATTGGCGTTAAAAACAATTTAATATTTAAAGTGGTCATTTGCTTTCCCATGATAGCAGGCCCATTAATTCTAGAAATTTAAAAGTTTTTAAAATAAAAACACTACCGGGCATGCCAAGTACGTAGAGATTGTTGAAAATATTTTTCTGTCAAATGATTATTTTCTAATTTACGTTCAATTAACTGATACATTCAATTTCACGGGCTAGAAACAAACACTAAAATCAACACTTATTAAATCTAACTTACTCCGACCATTCACTCTTTTAAATACTTTCCCACGCACTTTTCGAAATATCTCATTAATATAGAAATCTAGCGTATATCTGTAACTGGAACTACGTCATATTGATCAAAGATTTGTTTTATTGTGAAATATTGGTACGGCTCGTACTATCTACGTACATTCGACAATATATTTAATTTAAAAAAGGTTATCAGTAACACGTATGACTAAGCCCCCTAAAATGCTAACCAATGAATGATTAATAAAATTTAAAATCATTTCCCCAATCAAATCATATGTGTCAGAAATAAACTTTAGTCTCTGCCGACTTGTCCACCAAGTTTCAGTCATGAAAGTCAAACAGTCTTTGTTTTCTTGTCATTCAATAATAGTCAGGTCACTGCTGATCGTTTAATGGCTAGTATTAATTTACTCCTCTCCAGGAGTTAGGCACAAGGCCAGTTTTTATCTTACTCCCACAAGTAAGATGTAACCCAAGGTCGGGTCGGGAAAGTGGGGTTTAAAAATTTGCCTGGGCAGCCCCGTCGGCATTCCCCGGTAGGGGCGCCTCAGACAATAAGCAATAAACTTACTCCTCCCCAAAGAGGGGAGGCGAAGCCTGGGAGCGTGGACCTCCTAGAACTGCACAGGACAGACCAATAGACCGGCGTAAATCCAGCCCCGAAGGCCAAGATAATACTAGTCTATGGGGTGCAGTATCCATCGGAACAGATACTACACTTTGATCTTAGCCAAAAGGCCAAGAAGTAGACCTGATTCTGAATGGGCTTAATACTTACCGGATTGTTTTTCTTCTTACGGATGTCTGACATAAATGCAGACTCCAGAATAACGTTATAAGTACGTTGATTCAAAAGAATCATCAAAATATTTATGCAAGTACCCTGTGTAATGTAGTTGTATAATCTATAGTGTCATAGAGGTGTATCTACAAAACCCTCCGAGGTGTTTGTAAACAAACAAACAAACAAACAAATAAATAAACAGACACGAAATACAACTTTATATATAGATCGAAAGAAATTGAACAGAATCAATGGGATATCTTATTAACATAATGCTTTTTAAAAGCGTGTTTTTTTTTATGAATAATTGCCAATTATGAATAACTATAAGGAAGGTCCGACATTGCTCTCGCTTAAATGAGGATCACAAGGATGTACTTATTCACTGTTCTTATAGTCGAAAGAATCTGGAATGTTAGGAAACTCTCTCAATTAGTGTCATATAATTATGGTTTTAATTTCATTAAAACCAGATATACGTATTTAAAGTTTTAAGGAGGTTATGTCTACTTGGGTAACTTCGAGGTAGGGGACGTATATATTGAGCACATAGAGAGTACCTTAGATTCAGGACTATTTACATTGTCTTACCCTGAGCATTTTATACACATGATATAAATTTGATCAAAATAGAATATGTTTGCAGTTTTAATGGAAGGTCGGCTTCCGTAGCTTCATTAAGTTACCAGGGCACTTAGAGATTCGGGACTTCTTTCTATAGTCTTCCCAAGAAAATTCTAAAGATGATTTAAATTTAACAAAAATAGAATATATATGAAATTTTAATGGGGTTATGGCCTCATAGAACCCTTAGGGCTGCACTTAGAGATTCAGAAATACTTTCATTGTCTTCCCGGTAGATTTTATGTAGATTTTTTAATATTTCTTTCTATAAGGAACATACACACAAACATTCAGTTTTATATATAGAAATAGATTTGGTCTTTAACATCTGTACCTAAATTCTATGAGAAATTCATAAAAACATGATAAATTTTACTAGTTTTAAATATCTACGCCCGTTTTTTAGACAATAATGTGGCGATCAACCGAGGAACTCGATTATAGAAATATACAAGCTTTAATAAAAGACTATTTATTAATATACAACATATAACAAAAAGTTAAAATCAATAAAAAAAAAACAATGTAGATTACTAATACATAAATCCATGCTCGGCCGAGCATAAGTAGGAAAACAATCTTTCTAACCAGATGTGTACGAAACTTAATAATTAAAGTTACACAATAGTCAACCAATGATTGATACCACTGTCAGTCGCACGTACAACTATTTATATGAAATGGCGGCCAGTCATTACACTATCCATGCAGGCGTTCAAATCACGATGTTTAGAAAAGGAAATAAAAATAAAGCAAATACATTTTTCTTTTTAAAAAATCACTGGTAATGTGTGCAAGTGAATCACAACAGGATTTTAATAAATGCATTTTATATTAAATACGGTGAATTGTATTTCGAAAACAAACAAGATTAACGCTATTATCTTCTTCTTTCGTGTGAATCTAATGTTTCTGGTGTTGGCATTAGTTCCCCGATGTTTTTCTAGTTAGAAATCTTTCTGGAAAAACGTCGGGTACTTACGGGAAGGTTGCAAACATCCCTAAGTGTTACTGTGTAACCGACTCTATTTGAACTCGGAGAACCCAGGTCTTCAGTTCGTGTCGTTATCCACTTAACCACCGTCACTTCCCAACGCTATTATAATATGCATATGAAGAAGTCTCTAATAGTTTAACACCATGTACAAAATTACAAATAAATGTTTAGTATCTTTTTTTCAGTAAGACGAAGATGTGTGGAAGTAGAGTTTACTCTTCAGTGCCAAAAATGAACGTGCTTAAACTCGTTTCTGCGCACACCGCTTTGCGCACGAATCGTCCAGAATTAATAAAAAAATAATTTTTAAATAATTATATTTTGAACCAATCAGAGAATGTTTCTGAATTCATAGAAATTGTCTTTTCGGGGCCACCTTGACCTCATATAAATCAAGAGCATGTTTAGCTCTTATCCACGAGATAGCTAACATCGCCCCTCTGTAGGGT
This sequence comes from Sepiola atlantica, assembly GCA_963556195.1. Classification (NCBI taxonomy): domain Eukaryota; kingdom Metazoa; phylum Mollusca; class Cephalopoda; order Sepiida; family Sepiolidae; genus Sepiola; species Sepiola atlantica. The sequence continues at coordinate 35,042,839 of OY744519.1, read as the reverse complement.
CTTAGAAATGCTGAGAAACGCATTTTAAAAACTCACGCATACATAGCCACACTGACATAAACGCAAACACAGACAGAATGCATCAACTCTATCATTGTCTTACGCATACGCACACTAAAGGCGATACACACTGTTTGAACCCCCTTTCAATGTCGTCTACATATTTAAAATAAACTTTTAAACTTAACCATTTAATGCTTCATACAATTCTCACTGAACTTTTTAATACGAAAACAAATGATGATTGACTTTATTTAGTAACTTTCAATGAAATCTAATTTATGTAATTGAGCGAGGAAGTTTTGATTACGATTTTTCAGACCCGTGGAAAATTCACAGCCCTTAAATTATCGAATCAGGCTTCCTCGATATCTCAATTAATGAATCCCTCTTGTTCGGCAAAGACACTTAAATACGAACAATTTTTCTGTTTTCCCATCTTTGTAGACTTCCATTTTAAACATAAATAAAATATCTTTTTTGTTAATTAATGCTTTTGAATTCATTATTTTTTTTGTTGATCATATAACAGTTTTTTCGCACTCTCACACATTTGAATGTTAATTAAAACTGTTTTTCTTTAAAATGTTTCTATAAAACTCGGCTCTCCCAAAATCTTTCCCCCAAAACTGAAACCCTAAATAGAATGTTCCAAAAACTGGTGAATACCCGACGTGATATAAACACGCAAAACCTAAAAATGAAAGCTACAAAGATGTTGCTGAATTACGTCATAATGGACATGGCATGGCCTTGAATGGTTTCCTAAATTTCCACAGAGTTCCAGTCATAATGTTTATCTTCCCTTGTTTTATCGCCGTTCCTTTAATTGAAATCGTAAAAATTTATTGACCGGATCGAATGCATAGAGGAAAAGTGGTGTTATTACATGCAATAAAACTAATAGCTTTAATTGGTTGGATGCAAATGTAAACATTATTTGCTTATTAAACGGATTTTAAAATCTTAATCTTCACAATTATCTCAATGAACTCCTTCTATGAGCCGATGATTGCATTGACATCATTTTGGCAACCTAGGGACTGACTTGACTCATCAGATCCTTGTTGCTCGGAATGATGTATGATTGAACTCGGTTCTAAGACGCGCACCCTTCCAAGCATTACCTTCCCCTTCGAGATTGTGGGTGTTATTGCGATCGCTTTGGCCGTTTCCTACTTGGAAATGCTGATGGGTTCGTTCTCGGCTATTTTTGTACCCGATCAGAGTGCTAGCTGGCTGAGCTGGTTTTCTCTACCAACCGACTTTCTGTCACATCTTTCAGCAGTGGGAAGCAAGTAAATCCCAAATCCTTCCCTGAGTGAATCACGAACATTTTTGTGAAGATTGCTTGCAGTAAGTATATTGTACACTATAAAATAGACTTATAATAGAGATTTCATTTTGTAACGAGATTACTCCGGGGTGATCGGAAAATAGGATATTAAAATATAACTTAGATGATGACGAGATGCAGGCCAAGTTTGCAGGTAGACGTCGCGTTTGGAATGCGGTTGTTGTTTTGTATACATAGTTTCCAGGTTTAAATAAGAATGTTTTCATTTTGGGGTATGATGATGGCGGAATGTATCAAAACAATTGCAGAATTACGTCACACATCGGGAGAGGATCGCAAAAAAACATGAGAGAAGAATTAGTGATCGAAGTGGGCAGACGTTCCGCTTTTTCTTCGTCCAGTGTTTGGGAAGCTGATTGCATCTGCAAGACAGGGATGTATAAAAAAAATGGTCGACATTATACTACAAATAAATTGTAAGCTATAAAGCAAACCCTTTTTTGTATCGATTCTTCATATTTGTTGCAGCACGTTTCGCACTTGGAAACCAGTAAAGAACGGTGGACCATGTTATATTTATAGATTAAGACATCAGTCGATTACTGCGTTTATGTGGGTCCACCTGTCAGTCTTTTCTAACGTGTACTAAGCTTGAAATGTCAGAAAGAAAGAAAAACGATGTTCATCACGCAACAGATAGACGATGCTAGACATGTCTGTAATATCTGAATAAATAAAGTAGCGAATAACGAACTTTGAAACGTACTGAACTCTTTTAGTAAAACATTCTCTTGTAGCCAGAAGTTAAATGTACTTGCATCAGATTCTGATTGCCCGTAATACAACAAAAACACACTAATTGATTTTAAGGACATTTAAGATTGTTTCTAATCGAATTTAAGGACAGAATGTGCATCGCCACAAAAAAACAAAAAGAAAATAGTCATCGCTTCAAAGGTTGTTACTTATATACAAAAAAAAGTACAATGTCGACATCCACGTGCAGTAAAAAGCTGTAAAAACAATCTGTAATTTTGAAAGTCACGGTAGACGACAGATTTTTATTTTTTTTACTTGTAAAGTTTATTTAGGAACTGTTTTCGAAAAGACACCGTCTATTTCACTTTCTTTGCGTAACTTTGTTAAACAATTACGGTTCTCTAAATAAAACTAACTGAAGAAACAGATCACAAGTAAACAAAATACTTTCTAAGAAGAGAATGTTATCAGTTTAAATGGGAGGCGCCTGCAATGATGTGCATATCGACCTTGGGTCAACACCTGGCGTGTCAAGTTCGAATTATGTCGCTTGCATAGCATCGCTTTCGCATAGATTTTGAAAACCTTTACGTGTGTATCTGATCTTAGAAGGATTTGGGGAAAGCAATGCCAAAAACAGAATCAAGCAAGTCAGTAAGTGTGTATCATGCTGATTCATACAAACAGAATAAGTTTAAACTGTAATCTGAATCTTGGATAGAAATGACACCATTTTCTTGAGTTAACCTCGATTGTAAACATCTATTGGTTCCACCTATTTTTTAGCACTATTTTTTATCTATATATTTAAGTTAACGTGTTTTTATACACCTATTCGTGTTACCCTTAGTTCTTATTATAGCACTCAACGTACCCATGTGATTCTCGGATAATTTTGAGAACATTTTTATTTATTTTTATTAAATTTCCAAATAGTCCTTATATCACATAGTATCAATTTATCGATCAAAATAACGTGTTATCGCTTTGGATAATTAGATTTGAACAATTAACTGCTTACATAGATATACATTCTGGATTTATTCCCATCTTCATTTTGATATCAAGATTGTCATGGGTAAAATTTAAGTTAGTAAATAGCAATAATACATTTTGAACGGATTAAAGTGTTCTTTATGTCTTGTGTTACATTCGGCCTGAGCAGGTTAAGTCGGCTTCTTGCGAAAGTAAAAGTTTCTAGGCAATATTAAATTCACAATCAGTATCCAGTCACATGAATATCCAGGTCAAGTGAAATGATTTTTTTGACACCCAATGGTCACTCACCTGGTACTGAACAGGCGCAACGTCGCTTAATTTTAACTGAGAATCTGTCAATTCATATATATATATATATATATATATATATATATATATATATATATATATATATATTTGAATCAATTTATATATATACATATATAGATTTTTAAAATTAATTAATTAATAAACTTATTTGCTGTATACAGACTTTTATAATTCATTTACAAATTGACATGCGCGTTTCTGGCTATAAGCCGTCATCAGCATGTTTCCCAGGGCAGTGATCGAACCTTCGATGTTAATATTCATAGACTAGCGTTCTAACCACTAGACCTGAATGACCTGGCCCATTCGTGCACGACTTCTTATCGCCTATAATGTTACGTAGATTATTTGTTATTGCTTTGTTTTTTGGCGATAGCGACCGATGTTCTTTTACGGTGTGTTTTTATTTTACGCCACCCTGAGCGTTTTGTTTTTATTATCTTTAAGAATATGCAATCAGCGCATTTTTCTTTTTTTAATTCGCCCTTAATCGGACGAGTCATCAATTGTATATATAGATTTTTTAATTAATTAAAAAAAACAAGACAAAAACAAAGAATTTCTCTCTTTCTCTCTCTCTCTCTCTCTCTCTCTATATATATATATATATATATATATATATATTTAAATAAATTTTTCGTGGTACAAAATTTAATAACGGCGAGGAATACGGACGTTTGGGACATTTTTGGGAGGGTAGAATGAGATTAAACAAATATAAAAACGAGAGAAAACGATTAAAAAGAAATTAATTAATGTACTGAACTTTTTTTAGGTTTTAGGTTTTAGTCGTATTTAATCACTTCCACGTTTTACTCTGATGAGTGTGGACGAAAACCGGTTCAGTACATTAATTAATTTCTTTTTAATCGTTTTCTCTCGTTTTTATATTTGTTTAATCTCATTCTACCCTCCCAAAAATGTCCCAAACGTCCGTATTCCTCGCCGTTATATATATATATATATATATATATATATATATATATATATATATATATATATATATATATGTGTGTGTGTGTGTGTGTGTGTGTGTGTGTGTGTGTGTGTGTGTGTGTGTGTGTATATAACGTTGCCTAACTTCGATGATTTAACAAAAACTTGCCGGGAACAAATAACTGCAATGTATTTTGTTTGAGTGTTGTATACTAGAGACCCACCTAAGTATTTCCCGGTAGTAATATAGTAATAATACAATATTACATTTCATAAATAGTGTATGTTAATCCAAAAGTGTTCAATACCCTTCGTAGAGCTGGTGTTTTTAAACGCCTCATTGCTCGGGAGCTATGAACTCAATGCGTTTTGTGTTGTCTACTAGATAATGAACTTATCGTTGGGGGAGACAGAGGGGAGACAGATTAGGCGGAGGGAAATAGCGAGATAAAGATAGAGACATGTAGAGAGAGAGAAATTTAGAAAGGAACATGTTAGACACTGTTTAATCTCTTTTATTTTGTTGTTTATGCTTCCTGGCACCGCTGGATAACCTTGCTAGTAACAAATAAACGAATGTAGCAAATAATAAGATCAGAGATGTATCTCATGGCTACTCAAACTGTTTTGGCCAAGATCAAAGTGTAGTACCTGTTCCGATGGATGCTTCACCCTATAGACCGGTATCGTCTTGGCCTTCGGGACTTGATTTACGCTGGTCTATGGGGTTTTTCTGTGCAGTTCTAGGAGGTCCACCCTCCCAGGCTTTGCCTTCTCACCCTTTGAGAAGGGGTTAGTTTATTGCTAATCACCTGAGGCGCCCCTACCGGTGAATGCCGATGGGGCTGCCCAGGCAATTTTTAAACCCCACTTTCCCGACCCGACCTTGGGTCACATCTTACTTGTGGGAGTAAGATAAAAACTGGCCTTGTGCCTAACTCCTGGAGAGGAGTAAATCAACATTCAAACTGTTTACCGTCGGTATAAATAAACCTCTGCAATCAAGAGCTGACACTCATTACATACAGTGGATACAAAGTTTATACAAGACAGCAAGAGAAACTAAATCATGTCGTAAATAGTGCGTGGCTTGCGTGATAAAACTCTATCCTTTACAAAGCCTTACAAAAAGAAGTTCATTTGGGATTAGATCAGGCCAACGGAGCGGCCAGACGACGGCCCCTTGACAGCCGACTAATCTGCTGGGAAATTCTTCACGAAATTATGCACGCACAGTAAGTGCAAAGTGCGAAGATTTCCTATAGAAGTGATCGTCTTTATATTGTTTACGTTCTTTAGTATTATTATACACTTTACAATGTTCAAGTAAAAAATAAAGACTGTGGTCGAGGGCGACTCGAAGGCTCTATTTTTATTAGCTTCTACACGAAGGTGTAGTGAAGGGCGTCACTATTTCCCGGTATTACTCCACTTAGCCTTGATCCTCACCTTATAATGATGAGTATTAATCAGGGGGCATGTTTTTAAGTCTTTAATATAACTCAACAGAAGATTGAACCTTGGTATCCCACGCCATTAGCGAACATTCTTACTATTATACCAACTACACAAGTGTGTTGATAGTTTTCTGTAGAATAATGGGTGTGTCTACTTTTGGACTCTATACTTACTTTTTCCTTCGTCTCTATTATTTTCAAGTCTTGATTGTTTAAAATATAATTTCCCGGATCTAACTGCATTGATTGTACTGAAGTTTTTGAACACAAATTGCCATGTGTTAAACGGTTTAAATCTAAATTTATCTACAAAGAAGGGAATACATCTTTAATTTGTAACATTGCTTTTGAACCTTACTTTTATCTTTTATATATCACATTTCAGCTACGACTCTATGAACTTCGAAAAGTTTTTATTTTATAAATTTGATCACACCTTTGTCTTTAATGCGCGAGATTTGCTGAAATGTTTAGATCAAATATTGTTGTTCTGATTTCAATATCATTAAAAACAAATATTAAAAGGTATTTTAATTTACGAAGAAGTAATCACTTCTAAAGACTAAATTCCACTCAGGGATAAGAGTTAATGAGATAAATATGTTGATGAATTGAATAAATAAAATGTGATTACTTATGGGAACGCGTTATGATAAGTATATGCTGACATTGACGACCCTCTTGTATCCCGCAGTGAAGAAGTTCTGTGATAACGTTTTCCACAGATTGGAGGTTCTCGGAAAGAAACTGCGTTCATCGAAATTCCGCTTGATGCCAGGCATGCGTGTAAAAAAATAAAATGTCATTGCAGTTGGTACTGTACGAGGAGTTCTTGTGAATATGTTCCAATGAGTAAATGACAATAGAGTAGAAAAAACAGCAATATATCTTATAATAAGAAAGGGGAAAGTTTGGGGGTTTCATAACTTTCAAGTAATCCCATAACTTCTGCCCTGATTTTAATTCTCTGAGATTTGATAGTATGTAAAGATGTTAAACGGAACAAAGTAATATTTTACATTATGTATTTGGATACATTTAACTTTATTTTAATGAAATAAAATTTTACAGTAAACATTAATTAAAATTTCACCGTTTAAAGCCATTAAAATATAACAGAAAAACACGGAGCATTTGAGGTGCATAAAGCTATATGAATTTCCGGCAAAAGAACTCTGCAGTAGGAGCGACTCTAAATATTCACTCAGCTTATAGATAATAATGCCTACATGAAAGAACACGCAGAAAATGGTTTACAAACTTCAGAAATAGAAATGTCGCCCTTGAAGACGATGACCAATCAGGACGTCCACTTGAAGTTGATGAAGAGCTCTTTCTAGCATAATTTAAAGAAAACTTTGGATAAGTTGAGAGATTTGCAGCAAAGCGTTTCTCAAGGAAAGTGTAATAATATGGTGCTGACGTTGCTTCTCAGGAAGTGATGTAAAGAAACAGGAAATAGCTCTCTAGAGGAGAAAAGAACAAAATACATCTCTTTCTCTCTTGCACTCTATTTGGTTTAAGACACTGGTTTTGGGAGACGCAAATTTTGGAGACTCTGGTGAGTCCCCTTCCCGCTTCCAACAGGGAAATTGAGACGCAATCATAGAAATGTAAAAAGAAGTGATAAACCCCTGAAACTAAGATAAGTAAGTCGTTCTAATGTTCTGTTTTTAATATGTCGACTGTAACACCCAGTTCACATGTATTGGCAACTGAGGAGAAATACACAACCACTACTACTATTACTACTACTACTCCCAGTACTACTATTACTACAACGCCGACCACGACAACTATGCTTGCTTCACCTACAGGCGTAACATTTGTCCATTATCATCTTTAACATGTAGAGATTCCTAACATTGGTAAATGTGTATCTTACTTGCAGATCTTATTTCGCGATTGAGACAACTAATATTAAACGTTGTAAAATGTAAATATATTTAAAATGTCATTCAAATTGGAGGTCAAGAAAAATGAAATGATTGTTCATGCTCCCTAAGGAGACTCTGCATATGTAGGGTATGATTCTTATAAATGTCATGTTAGTAGCTGCAATAAGCTAACTGTATGTTCCCAGGGTAGGTCAATCTCACTATCCTAATCCTCTTAAGATAATATTGAAGTAACGCTCTTTGCTAGAACAACCCCAGTATAGGCACGCAAATTTTCGAATGTTTGCTTATTTTAATCTGACTAGTAAAGCAAATGTTTCCATGGAAACATATTATCTATACTGACACTTCCCAGACATACAAAAAAGAAACGCATCAATTGTAATAGTCATTATTCATGATTTGCCTTGTCAAATTTCACACAGGCTTCGTTTCTGAATCGTATTACGTTCTGAATATGGAGCAAGTATTTTCCCCTCCCCCTCTTTCTCTCTTTCTCTTTCGCTCGCTTCTTATCTCTCTCTCTCTCTCTCTATATATATATATATATATATATGTATATACATATATATATATATATATATATATATATGTATATACATATATATATATATATATATATATATATATATATCTTCTTTTCCCCTCACTCCATTCTCTCGCTATATATTATATATAACCTCTCTCCATAACCCTGTCTCTCTCTCTCATTCTCTATCTCGCTCGCTAATTATCTATCTATCTATCTATCTATCTATCTATCCATTTCTTCTTCCCCCTCTCTCTCTCAATTCTCCCAGACGCTCTCTCCCTCTCTCTCTCTCTGTCTCCTTCTATATATATATATGTATATATATATACATACATATATATATATACCCTCTCTCTCTATCCCCCACTATATTTATCTATATATCTATCTATCTATCTATCTATCTATCTATCTATCTATCTATCTATCTCTCTCTCTCTCTCTCTCTCTATATATATATATATATATATATATATATATAATCCTTTATCTCTCTCTCTCTCTCTCTCTCTGTATTTCTATTCCTTCACACTCTCTGTGCATATATCTCGCTCTCTCTATATGTCTTTCTTCCTCTTTCACTTTCTATACAACTCTCTCTTCCCTCTCTCATACTTTCTCTCTGTCTATGTATTTATCTGTATCCTTCCCTATCTCCTGTATCTATCTATCTATCTATCTACCTACCTACCTACCTACCTACCTAACCCCTCTCTATATATATTTACTCCCTCCATCTATTTTCTCTTCTCACAATTGTCTTCTACTCTATGTATATACCCTCTCTCTCTCTCTCTCTCTCTCTCTCTCTCTCTCTCTCTCTCTCTCTCTCTCTCTCTCTATTTATCAAAGTTGTACAATTCTCGAGTCAGCAAGTATATGCGTCAGAATGATGCAGCAACGTAGGAATAAGACGAGGTATCACGTTAAGAGTAGATTCTTTTCAAAGATAATTGTTTTTCGAGATCTCCCGTGTCTTCGTCAATCAAAATACGCGATTGTTCTGAATTCTTTAGATGATGACATTTTTTTTAGATTTATTCGAACTACTAATCTCATCTTAGTTGTTATATATAAGTTTCGACCGATGTAACCTCCAACCTATTTTTTGCATCTTTTTGGACTTGGGAACGTAAGATTGAAACTTGAGAATATTGATGTGCAACTCGGGAATCTCTACTGAATATCGAATAGATCGATTTACTTTATACGCGGTAACTTATTGCTCTTGTTCCGTTATTGATGACTCGGTAGACATGTCTATTTTATGGGGTTTTTAATGAGCCAAGATTTACCAAAGCCAAATGCCACTCGAAGATAAGGGTTAATGAGATTGTCAGTTATATGAAGAACAATACTATGCGAGGATTGCAAACCATGGTAGATAAAGCAGAATTTGACCATTTAAGAGGATAGATTACCAAAAACTTGTTGACATTGGACTTAAAAACGACCATGTTGTAGTTAGCAGAGATGCAGTCTCGTCGTATTAGATTCCACAGATGATAAGTTCTTGGAAATAAACTCTGTTCATGGATGTTCTGTTTGATCTTAGGTGCACAGAGGAAGAACTTGCTTTTGCAGATATTGCAAGGGGATAAGATATTGCAACTTAGTCGATCACCTTCCATGGAAATTAGGATAGAATATAGAAATACTAGCAACGTCATTTTTATGTAAAAATTTATAGAGGGAAGAGAAGTAATCATCTCCAACTAGATTGTGAATTTGATTTCGACTGTAGTAAGCAGTGAAACTTCGGCTTCTAGATTATTGTCATTGAGAAATAATTTTTAATCAACACGCACCTGTTACGTCGCGCGTCCATGTTAGTAATTCTAGTACGACCTTTGGTAGTCTTAAACCTAATATTGTCTAGATGTGTAATATTAATAATTCTTAAAAATATTTTTACCCTTACTCATATTGCAATTTACTTACTATTCCTTTAATCTACTGTTCATAATTATTGCTTCTTATATATAGTTAATTCTGTACTGGGTCGTATTTGGGGACAATGTTCGCCCAATAATCGCAGTATGAATAACGCTAAAAAACAAGATATATTATAACACGTTCTTTAATATTGGTCTCTTACATTTTTATGTCCAATCAATGTAAAGAATGTGTTCAAAGTTGTTGTTTTTTATTGCAAAAAATTAAATTCAATAAATTTAGCAAGAACTAAAAACCTCAGTTGGCATGTGGGGATGATAGTAAGAGCTTACTTATCTTAGTTTCGCTAGGTTTATTACTTAATTTTACATTTCTCTGCTGAGAATTGTCGACCGCTATTTTTGATGACGGGTCTAAAAAGAGCTAAATGAGATTTTTCACAATGTAAATACAGTCAAACCTCGGTTCATATACGTCTCGGAACTGGAACAATACGGATTTCGAACAAAAAATTCAAACCTCGGTTTTTTTAATTAAACTTCGATTCGTGAACCACACTGACGGCAACCGAAGCATATGAAGATAGTGAAACGTTAACAGTTCTGTGCAGGGTTGCCATTCTTAAAATCCAGATCTGTTTTTTTTTAAATCAATCTGGGGTTTTATTTTTTTAATCTAGGTTTTTCCTCATGAACTATATTTTTAAATATTTGTTAGAATTTTAAACAATATTATGAAATGTGTAGTAAAATGGCCAAAATATACACCCAAGACCAATGTGTAGTATCTGTTTTGACCAGTGTGATGACGCCATCATTTAAGGAGATTCTTCGTGCTTTCGGGGCGCTTTTTATTCAGGATGAAAATCGGAACTGTGTTCTTGCTTAAAAATAGCATGATCGAGCTATTTTTTCAGCAAGAACAGAGTGCTTCATTTTAAAGACTTGAAGTCACACTATAAACTGACCATGTTCCTAATTTTGCTACTGTGGAAGTCAGAGAAACAAATGAAGAGTTCGAATGCAAAACGCGATAAACGCCATTTTCAAAATCACGAAACTGTTCCTACATTTTTGTTGCATTTCAACACTCGACGACACCCAAAACTATGTGTTACATAATATGATACTGAAATAATTTATTTTTGATTTAAATTAAAATCTACTTTAATTCTAAGTCTAGATTTGATGTATTCGTGTTTTTATTGTTTAAGGTCTTGGATTTATCGCGTTTTGCGTTCAAACTCTTCAAATCCAGCCTTGGACTAGAATCAAAGTAGGACTTCTGCCCTCAGTTAAAGTCCTTATAGACTGGGACAATTTTTATTTTTTGTCTTAATTTGGAGTTTCAAGTTTTGGAGGGCTATATTTTTCACGCATTGAAAACAAACATTATGTCTAATTGTGCCGTTGTGTGGGAGACAAGAGAATCTTGGGTTCCATGAATAAAATAGCAAAAGATATGTTTGAATACATCTCCGTAAATTAAGTATAGCAAAATATCACGCTAAAATGCTACAATATATTTCTTCGGGTGTATTGTTAAGCGTGCCAGAGCGACTAAAATGATTTGGATTAATCGGACCATTCGGACTATTATTCTGAACTTGGCTATTATTTTTATTTTTTTTTATTTTTCTTAAGATATTTCACCCCAAACAAGGCAGGACGCCACTGTAGACGTAAGGGGCTACTGAGAATTATGAAGTAGGTTTAAGGTGTCATCCTAAGTTGGGAAGCTGTGCAGCGAGATGTCTGTTTACATTAGTTTTAAACCTTTGTATGTCAGTAACGTCGGGGAAACAAAGAGCAGGGAGGGAGTTTCAGAGGCCGGCATTTTCGCAACGTTTCGTCCCATGTAACCCTTAAGCTTTTTCAGTTACATATCATCGAACTTCTGAATATTGATGTTGAACTCGGGAATCGATGGAGAATTTCGAACTGAACCGTTTTAAAATTCCGTGTAGCTTCTCTAGTTCGAGATAAAGATTCCCGAGTGCAGAAAGATGCACTTAAAGCAGGTTAGAGTTTGCATCGGCCGCAAATTGTTAAAAATATCATCCAATATTTGTATTGTAGTCTTATATATTTAAAAAGACACGATGTGACCATGTTTGGAATATTGTTACCACATCTATGCTTGTGCCCCGACAACACCGACAATAAATTTGCATCATTATATTTTTATACATCAGCATGTGTCGTCATTTTTAAGCGTAGCATAAATACAACAGGATAAACCCTTCTAGAATAAGGCAATTTTTTTTGTGTCCCAATCCAGAATGCCCCATTTGGGGGAGCTGTATTTTATCCACATTTAAAAGCTTAATTTGTGTTTTACTCTGCTCTCGTTAGGAGGGAAGTAAATAATAACAGATCAATCTGTCGATTGACAGACAAAGTCACTAATAGAGAGACGTAGGCACATTTTAAAAAAGATTACGACTTATATATCAATATCTCAACAACTTTCTCAAAGGGAACGACTTCAACTCTTGTACTTTGAAAGCCGAACGAAGGCAACGAATTTTCCATTAAGAGCATTTCTTTAAAGATTTCAGACATGAACAAAACCACAGGAAATGCGTATACGGAATTTTCCATTTGTGAAGGGCGACGGAACGCTGTTAATAACATGCGTAGAAACTTGTATAAGAAAGACTCTTTAAACAGAATACTCCATACGTATGAAAGATGGTGTCCTTGTAGTGATTCGCTAAGAAATCTATGATAAAAATCGCATATTTGTGGGGACACAAAGGCACAGATGCGACAAACCATTGCGGAATTTCCAACAAACTTACATCGATTCGGGAATACGTTTCCTAATACATTTTAATTTTGAATAGTTGATACAAACCAGTAAAAAATAAGTCAGAACACAACATCTGCATGTTGTGTTTCTTTTATATGAAGTATCGAGCCATAGAAAATTTCAAAGCATCAATATTGACTCTATTTGTGACAACAGCCGCGAAGGTGGCGGTAGGGAAATCATGATGTGCGGCGTTCGAGTCTTATCGATTGCATAGCACCAATATTATTTTTATTTACTAACTAGCGGTCTCATATCCTAGTTTTGCGCAGGAAAATTGTAGCGGAAAAAACAAGAATCACAACTCTCAGAAATAAATTGAACGGAAGGAACAAGAATACTAAGCATTTATATACGATATAAAAATATTCGTAAGTAGAACTGTGGGTATTCCTAAAATTAGAACAATATTCTAATAAGAAAACAGAAAAAAAATAATGAGAGTCCGTTTTGCAAAGGAATATGTAAATTAGTAAACATTTTGAACTTCGCTCGCATAGACATGACTGACTATATAAATAAACTATTTGTCTACTATTGTAATTATAAAGGTGGGCGTATAACCTAACTGTTAGTCCAAAAAAGTGTTCAACTATGTATATATAGAGATGATTCGATGGTAAGGGTTGTTTGATTAATGGACATCGCTCCAGATATTTCATGAGGCCACTTTATGTTAGGAGCCAAAACATTAGCACGTCAGGGTACAAAACTATCCAATGATTTATGTTGGATGGATAGATTCCAACCTAGAAAACAGCATTCTTCTCTCTTTATCAGAAACATCGCTGATGAAATGTGAGGACTAATAGACAAAAAAAGGAAACGAGAGTTACGAGGTTGCTGAAAGTAAACCAAAAGTTCCACATTCTACTTTCCTAATACGAGGGATAGATTGCCAGTTGAATGATGAAACATATTATGAGAGGATTGAAAGTAATTAATTGAATAAATGAAATTTGAATACTTAGAAGAATGATTTATCACAATATTTATTGGCATTGTATCTGTAGATGACCTTGTTGTAGCCTGTGCAGAAACAGTATTGTGGCAACGTGTTACACATATGGATATTTCCTATAAAGAAACTCTGTTTATGGAAATTCCGCTTTGTGTTAGGAAGACGTACGAAGAAAAGAAAAGTTTTACGCAATGTTGGTAGTAAATCGAGCTTTTGCTGGATAAGATTTACAAAGAGGAACAAGAGATTGAATCTCGGTCGAGCAATTTCTATAGAAATAACAATAGAGTTTAGAAAGACTAATAACGTCTCTTCTGTGTGAAAGAAGCGATAGAGAAGAGAAAAGACTACGCCCACACTAGATTGCGAAGTCTATTTTGAACTGTGACAAAGCATGAAAAAGTGCTCGGGGCGGCATCTTCTTATGTAACTACAGTTCTTCATCTTACAATATATCTGACTCCAATATAGGTAGAGGATTGCATCAGGATTCATGTACTTTCTGGAGTGGTTGAGTGCTTCAATCATTTATCCAACAGCATTAGCAACAGATTGAATACAAGTCTTCCATTTTTCATCTACAGATAATAGAAACTTCCACGTGATCTCTCCTATGCGTGGATAATTTTATTCGTGAAAACAATACAAAAAAGTCACTGCCGATTAATACACATTGCGTTTTCTCATAGCTGTCGTTTGTTTGTTAAGCGACTTGAACTTCTGCATAGAACTCACGAAGATTGTGTCATAGGGTTGTCCGCCCTGCATTAAGCCTTCCTCGTTGATCACATCTATTCGTTAATCTGCACGATTGCAAGTTTTTACCACTGAAAGCAGCAAGGCTCAGCAGTTGCATATGTAGTCAGGGAAGATTCATACCAGAATACAAAGGAATAGTGCAGAAGAAACGTTTCTACTTGAATTCCATCGATTTGTAGTTCGGTGTCTGACACGTTTTTGCTTGTAACATGCAGAAGCAGAGACTACGACTCCTGATACCGACTCCTACTGAATGTCCACCAAAGTCATTTTAGCCAGGTTGCGACGTTGAATCCTCCTGAATTCTTCCCATAGCCCTGTCAGCCGGTTTGCGACCCTAATACAAAACCTGTCCGTCATGAGTGGCTCTGCCATAAACCAGAGTTCCAACAGCATAGCGTTAAAATAATTGAAATCCATTGTTCATCACTGCAGAGTCGTTAAAAATATCCAACTATAAATTTAAAATATGTTTTCAAAATTAAAAAGAAACGCCACTTCAAATTTTAAAAATTCAACGTGAAATAAAAAAAATGGTTCTTGACAGGTTCTTCAACTCGTAAATTTCTATTTCTATTCATGATACAAACCGCAGATAATAGTTCCACTTAATCCACGATATTAACACGATCCGTATTCTTCTTCAGGATTAAATTGTATAGGAGAATGTTTTGACATTTCAGAGAGGGTCTTCTATTTCAACCTATTGTTTTAATCCATTGTCCTTCTGACCTTTGTTTTTCAAAAATGTCAATACGTCCTTCCTTTTCACCGTTATCTCCAATGGCTATATATTTCCTTCATCGCCCAAAGAGATCTCAGACGTCGGAGAAGGTTAATAACGGACTTTATAACGCTTTCCAATGTGAATTAATCTTGGAACAATGTCTTATTTTGAATCGATTTTATCATTACATAAAAGGGAAATTAAAACTAACAACAGTAAAATAAAGCTCTATGAACTTTCACTACGAGAGCTATAAAACTTTTGAATCAGCTTATGTGGTTTTTTGTCGGAATTATACAGAAAGCTTGGAAAATCACACAGATATTACAAAATATCTGCGTGGTTTTTCCAGTTTGCTTGCTGCATCAATCTGACACACGTACACACTTCGAGGTGCTTCTGAGAATCATTTAGCTCTCATAGTGAAGGCTGATGGCGCTTTTTATTTCAATAGTAGACTATTAGATACCATTACTTACTTGATATATCGCGTGGAAAATAAAACCTCCATCAGTATTCGTTACGAGAGTTATAAAATTCACGAATCAGTTCGTGTATGAAAGACAGAATGATGCAGCAATCCCGGAAATCCATAGAGATATCACACGATATCTGCGTGGTTTTCCCAGCTTGCTTGCTGCGTCATTCTGAAATACTGCTTCGAAAATTGTATAGCTCTCGTAATGATAGGTGATGGAACTTTTTTTTTAATATCAGATTTTTTATATACTTTCTCGAAATATCTCTTGGCTTCTCTGAAAAAAATAACTAAAATATACTGGGAACATCTGAGGAGAAGGTAAGCAAACGAAAAGGTATTGCAATCTTAGCGTAGTAAATGACTCGTTTGGTCGCCCCAGTCATGACACAACCTCCGCTGTTTTCTATTTAAATAACAAAACAGTTTCTTCTGACATTTACAAAATGAACAAACAGCTACAGAATAGGCCCGTTGCCGTCTTGATTCAAAATAGTTTGTTTTTTTTATATTTGGGAACAATAGAAATGGGTGACAGTTCGTACGCGGATATATGTACATATTCACGCACCAAGATACATCTGCATAAACTCAAATTAAAGAATATTACAATGAACAGATTTCAATTTCTCCATAATAGCCTTTACTAATAATATCCGATACAAACCATTAAAAAAACTCGTTTTAGATTGCATCTACTAGTAATATTCCTTCTATATGAAGTATCAATTTTTGCATAGTTCACTTTCTCTTCCTTTAAGAAAACAAACAAAAACTGACCTCAAGTCACCATTCACAGTGAAGTTATGGTTCCAGTTGCAAGTGCTGTTCACTAATGGCTGTAATCGTGGACACAAAAGACGTGGAAAAAATGCAAGCCTATATATCGTAGTAGTAACAGTTGAAAACGTGCACAAAAAAAGCTAAAATCTGATTCTCGAATTGTATCAACAATTCTCAAAAGAATAAACACGAATCTTGTCAACTAACACGTATACGGGTTAATAAAATGAACAAATAGGCAGTTAAATTATGATGAGTATCATGAAAGGATTGAAAATAATGAATTAAGTTAATAGAATTTTGTGACTTGTGAGAACGGTTTATAACAAGGATTTATTGACATTGGATTTGAAGATGACCATGTTTTAAACTGCAGTGAAGCAATCTAGGGGCAACGTGTTCCAAAGATTGCATGTGTATAGAAAGAAATCATGTCTATGGAAATTATGCTTGATGTTTGGCACAAGGGAAAAGAAAGAAAAGTTATTAGCAATGGTGGTACGAAAACGTGTTTGTCTGTGGCATTTCTTCGCGGTCCTCTTGGGAATCCAACAACTGACCTAAGGTCATCATTCATAACTGTTTGTGCAGTAGGCAGAATAAATCCTTAATTTTCAGAAATGTCTTCTATTGGAAAAAAACTGTCAGCCAAAATGCCTTTTACAACATTTTTATACCAATGAGTCACCACTTATCAAAGCCAAGATCTACTCGAAGGTAACATTTTATGAGATTGTCAGTTATATGATGAATAATACTATGAGATGATTGAAAACGATGGATGGAATGGGAAGAGAGTGATTACTAAAATGGACGGCTCGAGAAGTATTAATTGACATTGGACTTGAAGATGGTAACGTTGTAGTCTACAGAGAAGCAGCTGTCCTGAACATGAGTCCAATCTAATAATACAACACCAGCAGCGGTAATGACACATGTATACTTTCAATGTCATATCCCAATTATTTTCAGTCGTTCGTTTCAGCACAGATTTGTTGTGGCACTCACTGTCTTTTTCACTTTATCCGTCTATCATCTTTTACGGACGCTTAGCTTAGAATCAGTTTTTTTACATCGATATAGTATATTCTACAAATATACATACGTTGTCACTGCAGGTTGTCGTAGGTTTTGTTGTTATTTTGTTGTTAACCGAGTCGGACTTATGAATAGAGCACACAGAGATCGTGCCTCAGGGTTTCCGTTTTGCATGAAGTCCTCGTTAGTTACAGCTCTTCGTTAAGCTGCAAGATTGAATGTTTTTACCTCGACACCAAGAACAGTAATGCTCATCGGTTGCATACGAAATCGGGGAAGGTTTGGCCAGTAACACAAGGGAATCGCACAGAAGCAACGTTTTCGCGTTCAATTTATTTACGGTTCTGTGTCTGATATGTCTTTTCTTACATCATGCTGAGGCAAAGTCAACCATAAAACGACGGATCCAGATATCGTCTTCTCCTAAATTTTTACCAGAGCCGTGTTAGCCGTGGAGCTCTGACACAACCACGTTGCCACTCCCCTTCCACAGTGAGGTTGGGTTGAACTTTAGATGTCAGTGCTGGCTCAGTATTATAGTGATTGGATTGTCTTTAGAAGAGAAAAATAAAATTACGCGTTATCTGAGACGCAATAACTGTAAAAGTCTGATTTTTATAGATAAATAAATGTAGAAATTATTAATTGTTTATTTCAATTTGTTTTTACTTTGCGTGCCTATTCTCGGTACGGTTTCTTGCTTCATCAGGAAGAATGCAACATCGCTCCTGCGCTCTATCGGGTGGAATCTGACTGGACTACACAACCGGCTTCCTGAAATATCATGGCTATTTTATTGCGTTTCAATAACAATATGCCAAAGCAAAGTTCTGTATATCAGGTTGACTCACTGAGTGATTCGTGGCAGTTATGGATGTGCTACTTATGCAATACTAATTCAAGTAAATTCATGTTTATTCTCTAACTAGCTGGCTTCGCCTGCTCGCTATCGTTTTGTGATTTAATTCATGTTCTCTATTTGAAATCACTGAAACGAAAATAACCGATAAGAAAAATAAAGAAAACATTACTGCTATTGTTACTTCAAACTTAATATTTCTCTCTCTCTCTCTCTCTCTCTCTCTCTCTCTCTCTCTCTATATATATATATATATATATATATATATATATATATATATATATATATATATATATATATATATATATTATATATATATATAACTATCTCTCTCTCTCTCTCTCTAATTCACTCACATACACCCAAACACAAACTAGTAAGAGAGAATTTTAATAGCTAATTTACTCCATCCTCGAGTGTCTAAGCTCTCTCTGTACAGGGTTTTGTCAAGACAACCTGACATGGGATACTTCCTCCTACAAGTAAACCCTGACCAAATATTTTTAATAAATATAGAATTCGAATACCAAATTAAATCTCCTAAGTATGGCTAACCTAAAGTAGCTTATACTAGGAATGGTGCGCTTTCTCAAAGTAATGTAACAGTACTAAGCTGGATACTCCACCAGACTGGATGAATTCTTGTCCTAGAATCCGATAAGACCCAGAGACCATAAGAAAGATATACTATAACATAAGTAACTGGTCAATTGGGGGGGGGAGAAAATAAATGTTCTCTATTTCTTTACAAACTCAACGTTTAAGATGTAAAGGAGAATTTTAATGGAACACTTGGATACCTATGTATCTCATATATAGATCAAGTGTTAGCCCCAGGAAGGGGGTTGTTGATTTTCGAGAACTTACACTGAAGTAAAATGAAAACTACAGAAATGTTACATGTTTTAAAGCATTACAAATTATTTATTCTGCGAACAAAATAAAATCGTCATTCAACTTTTAAAATGCTTAATCCTGTAAACAGTCTGTTGTTATTTAATTCTCTCTCTCCCTATCTATTTATCTATCTATCTATCTATCTCTATCTCTCCCCTCTCTCTCTCTCTCTCTCTCTCTCTCTCTCTCTCTCTCTCTCTCTCTCTCTAGATAGATAGATAGATAGATAGATAGATAGATAGATAGATAGATAGATAGATAGATAGATAATCAATTTTTCTGCCTCGAACATACGTAACTTTTAGTTGGATAAACAGAAACTAGATTAGTTAAACATGAGTGTACGACCCTTTCCGTAAACCAATTACAGAGAAAGGTTTCACTTTACGAACAAATCAATTAAACATTGAAAATCATGATTTATAAGGTAATATTGAGTATTCGAATCAGAAGCAGCAGCAGTCGACGCCGATAGCTTAAAGACTGAATTCTGAATTGCCGATCGCTATCAAGCTTTGATAAAAAGCAGCTGCAGCAACCACTACGATGCCTACTACGTGGTTTAACCTTCTGATTTGTTCCTCTTCAAACATCTTTTCCTTCATACCGCGATACACTACGACCACTTTTATTAGTTAGCAGATATAACTTATCTATCCCAGTTCACGTCGTGACCTAGTTAGATACGTAGGTAAATATGTCAGGTCTGTCATCAATGATGGTATAGAATATGAATATTTGATAACAAATTAATAAATAGTTGCACACGTGTTGGGAATATTTTATTCTCGGACACGTTATAAATGTTATATATGTGTTTTGCTGCATCCTTTTGGCTGAGATCACAGTGTGGTATCTGTTCCGATAGATGCTGCACCCTGTAGACCGGTATCGTCTTGGCCCTCAGACCTTGGTTCCGTCGGTCTGTGGGTTTGTCCTGTGCAATTCTGGGAGATCTACTCTCCCAGGCTTTGCCTTCTCACCCTTTGAGAAGGGGTTAGTTTATGGCTAATCGCCTGAGGCACCCCTACCGGGGAATGCCGACGGGGCTGGCCAGGCAATTTTTAAAGGTCATAAGTGCTCTTCCTCAAGGGTGCTGACTTATCAAGTCCCACTCTCCGACCTTGTGTCGCATTTTACCGCTATGGGAGGTAGATAAATGAATGATACGACACACGTGGCCAAGAAAGAAAGATAAAAAACGAAACGGTCGTAAACAAATACATTTTACGTTTAGTAGCGTTATGTTAGTAACGTCGACTCGAATATAAAGCAGGTTAAAAACAACACGCGCATAAGAGTATGTGTGAAGAATATTATACGCTTTTCGTTGCTTTCTAACTTACCTACAACGTTTATAATTAAAGTAACTTAGAAAATCAGCTACTGTCTTCTTTACATTACGAAATTAATGCTGAATAATGGTGTAACACCTAAAGGAATAGGTAGTTATACATATAAACAGAGACACAGAGGTACAACGCGTATTATTATATTGGATATTGTTTGTCATGCCTCTTAAACAATTTTAATTTTAACTAGATTCTCAATTCAACCCATGTAAGCACTACACAGAACATTAACACTATTATAATATCAACGAGAAAAATACCCGTCCCAGGACGGATAAAATTAATTCCCCTTACAGATAAGTTTTGCATCACTTTTATATCTCCTTAAGAATATTAAAACTAAGATACAATGTTACTAAACATTATGTCTAGAATTCTTATTTTAATTTTCATCAAAATTTATGACATATTTTTTATTCTAGAAAATGTCTCAAATTAAATTTGAAAACTTTTAAAAGGTTTTTAAAAAAATTGAAATTCAGGATCTTGCTTAATTGGTGTCAAATTCCGATTAAATAAATTTTATGGAAATATTTGAATTTTCTATTAGGAAGTTGTGCCCATATTACGCTATCAAAAAAACATTTAAACTCTCCAAGAAACTTAAATATGGGGAATATTTATTAATTGATATCTGATACCTCGTATTGAATTTTTTTTTAATTCGGAAATATTTGCCTTTTCACAAAGGGCTTCCATCTATATTTACCTTCTTTACATGAAACTAAATTAAATTAAATATATCACATATTACCTACTTTTACTCCTGTATTCCGAAATCCATAATGATCGGTTAATTAGTTTAGGAGTGAATACTATAATATATATATATAAATATAAATACCTAACTTTTTACAAATGAAGATAATCTTCCTTGGTGTAACACACAAAGGAATAGGCTGTTATACATATTGGTATCCAAACAGAGACAATACGCGTATAATTGTATTCGATAGTATTTTTTGTCATTCCTCTTGAGGCATTTTTCTTTTTTATAACTATATTCTTAAGTCCACTCATAAAAAACACCGCAGAGAACATTAACAACATAATACTAATCTACATATAAAATAATGTTGAATAGTGTCGGAAAGACTTAACCATGGTGATGCAGCATGATGGATAATCAAGCATGTGATCATGTCAAGGAGAGACAACAATCCAACATTGTGAAACCCGATGTTACTGCGGACTAACACATAAGAAGAAGAAAAGTGTGAAACGAGAACAAAAATAATTGCAATTTATTGAGAACTCTTCTTCGCTATGATTAATTAAAAACCATTAAAAGAGTAGCTCATATTTTTTTCATTTCTTTCTTAAACCAAATTTGCTAGTTAATTTTATATATTTTATAAAAGTTTCATGACATAAAGTCTTTTAAAATGCTCTTGACATATTGACAGTCTTGTTTATTAAAAATTATTTTCCGTTTCTCTAGTTAAACAAACGTGTTTCACAATATACTTACAAATTTATAATCCAAATGCAATTTATAATATAATACTGAATCTCAACAAAAGTAGATTTGATAGGTTAGAACTTTCTTTTCAGAATTAAATTTAATTTTTCACTGGGCAATGAGAGTGAGGATTAATAGTTAAAAGATATCTGCTGAGTGACTGGGAATTTTGCCTCCAGTAAAAGACCCTGCATGTTAGATCGATCGGCCTGTTATAGGAATGGCCTTGATTCCTGTATTGTTATGTACATAGAGAGATACGCGTTTTCCACATTACCGATTGGATACTATGTTTTGTCTAAGGCCTGTGAAAATCAAACCAGACTCGATTGTTGTTTTGGTTATAGATTGTATCTTTTATTTTATTCATTGCTTGTGGTGAATCTTCTCTCTGCTCAGTCTCTTTGGTACCATATATAATTACTCTTAGACTGTTTACTTTCCTTTTGTTGCTATTTGTGTTTGTCTACCCGTATATACTGATGTCTTGATTCGAAAGCCGGGTGGAATTAGTTTTGGGTCTCTGTATGTGGGAAAGAACGCGTGTAAGATGTTTGGGAAGAGATGGGGTTAAACATTTTTGTGATATTTGAGAGTCGCGTTGTTCTCCATTGCATATTATTTTGGTTTCGTATTGATCGAATAATTCCCCTTTAAATGTCTAGAATTCTTTTGATATGGTTCCAGAGTTCTTGTTTCCTAACTCAGAAGAATATATGTATACAGATTAATACATCCGGCTTGGTGTATACAATTTTCCAGTTTCGCTCTGCACATCTATTACAGATCAGATAGAACTAACTAATTAAATATAGACTATCAGGTCGAATTATTATAGTAGCATTATGTAATTTAAATATATTTATAATACTAGCTCGATACCCGTCGACGTAAAATACAGACTGCGGAGATACTTAAATATTTCTCACCAAAATAATATTACTATAATGTATACTTTATCTAGAGTGCGCATCTTATTATAATCGTAAACTGGGTTTTAATGTGTGTATTTCATTATTATTAGATAGTGGGTCTCATGTGTGAATCTCATTATGATCGTAGACTGCGCTTTCATATATTAATCTAATGATAATCATAAGCCAAGCTATAATCTGTGCATCTCATTATAATCATAGGCTAGGCTTTCATGTGTGCATCTTATTATAATCATAGGCTAGGCTTTCATGTTTGCATCTCATTATAATCATAGGCTAGGCTTTCATATGTGCATCTCATTATAATAATAGGCAAGGCTTATATGTGTACACCTCATTATAATCATAGGCTAGATTCATGTGTGCATCTCATTATAATCTTGGGCTAGGCTTATATGTGTACACCTCATTATAATCATAGGCTAGGCTTTCATGTTTGCATCTCATTATAATCATAGGCTAGGCTTTCATGTTTGCATCTCATTATAATCATAGGCTAGGATTTTATGTAGCATCTCATTACAATCATAGGCTGGGCGTAAATGTGTGCATCTCATTATAATCATAGGCTAGGCTTTTATGTGGCATCTCATTACAATCATAAGCTGGACGTTAATGTGTGCATCTCATTATAATCATAAACTAGGATTTTATGTGGCATCTCATTACAATCATGGCCTGGATGTTAATGTGTGCATATCATTATAATCATATGCTGTGCTTTCATGTGTGCATCTCATTATAACTATAGGCCAGGCTTTTATGTGGGCATCTCATTATAATCATATGCTGGGCGTTTATGTGTGCATCTCATTATAATCATAGACTGGGCTTTCATGTGTTCATCTTATGATAATCATAGAATGGGCGCTCATGTAAGCATCTCATTGTAATCATAACCTATGAGTTAATGTGTCCATCTCATTATAATCATAGGATGGGCATCTCTGTGTGAATCTCATTATAATCATAGGCTGGGCTTTCATGTGTTCATCTTATTATAATCATAGAATGGGCGCTCATGTAAGCATCTCATTGTAATCATAACCTATGAGTTAATGTGTCCATCTCATTATAATCATAGGATGGGCATTTCTGTGTGAATCTCATTATAATCATAGGCTGGGCTTTCATGTGTTCATCTTATTATAATCATAGAATGGACGCTCATGTAAGCATCTCATTGTAATCATAACCTATGAGTTAATGTGTCCATCTCATTATAATCATAGGATGGGCATTTCTGTGTGAATCTCATTATAATCATAGGCTGGGCTTTCATGTGTTCATTTTATTATAATCATAGAATGGGCGCTCATGTAAGCATCTCATTGTAATCATAACCTATGAGTTAATGTGTCCATCTCCTTATAATCATAGGATGGGCATTTCTGTGTGAATCTCATTATAATCATAGGCTGGGCTTTCATGTGTTCATCTTATTATAATCATAGAATGGGCGCTCATGTAAGCATCTCATTGTAATCATAACCTATGAGTTAATGTGTCCATCTCATTATAATCATAGGATGGGCATCTCTGTTTGAATTTCATTATAATCATAGGCTGGGCTTTCATGTGTTCATCTTATTATAATCATAGAATGGGCGCTCATGTAAGCATCTCATTGTAATCATAACCTATGAGTTAATGTGTCCATCTCATTATAATCATAGGATGGGCATTTCTGTGTGAATCTCATTATAATCATAGGCTGGGCTTTCATGTGTTCATCTTATTATAATCATAGAATGGGCGCTCATGTAAGCATCTCATTGTAATCATAACCTATGAGTTAATGTGTCCATCTCATTATAATCATAGGATGGGCATTTCTGTGTGAATCTCATTATAATCATAGGCTGGGCTTTCATGTGTTCATCTTATTATAATCATAGAATGGGCGCTCATGTAAGCATCTCATTGTAATCATAACCTATGAGTTAATGTGTCCATCTCATTATAATCATAGGATGGGCATTTCTGTGTGAATCTCATTATAATCATAGGCTGGGCTTTCATGTGTTCATCTTATTATAATCATAGAATGGGCGCTCATGTAAGCATCTCATTGTAATTATAACCTATGAGTTAATGTGTCCATCTCATTATAATCATAGGATGGGCATTTCTGTGTGAATCTCATTATAACCATAGGATGGGATTTTCTGTGTGTATTTCATTATAATGATAGACTGGGCTTTAATGTATTCATTTCGATATAATCATAGGTTTGATATTCATGTGTGCATCCTATTATAACAATAGGCTAGGTGTGTATGTATACATCTCATTTTAACCATAGGTTGTTTTTATGTGGTGATCTGATTATTATAATTGTTAGGGCTTTCATGTTAGCATCTCATTATAATCATAGACTCAGCTTTTACGTGTGCATCTCAATATAATCATAGGCTGAGATTCATGTGTTTATCTCATAATAATCATAGACTGGCTTTTATGTGTGCATCCAATTATAATCATATGATCGGTGTTTATGTGTGCGTCTCATTATAATCATAAGCTAGACGGTAATGTGTACATCTCATTATAATTATAAGCTAGACGGTAATGTGTACATCTCATTATAATCATAGGCTCAGCGTTCATGTGTACATCTCATTATAATCATAGGCTGGGCTTTTATGTGTGTATATTATTATGAGAGGTGTTCAAGAAGTAATGCCCTTGACCCATTTCCTATAGGAGTAGATTAATGAAACTTGACACAGTTATTAGTCTTTCTCTACATAGATACCACCCAGAGTTATGCATTTCTCCCATCGTTTGATGCAGCTCTGGACACTATTTTTATAGAATACCCAGGTTGGATATCCAACCACGTCGTAACTTCAAAATTCAAGGATGCATCATCTGGGAAACATTTTCCTTTCAAAACAACTTCATGGCTGGGAAGATATGAAAGTCAGAGGGTGCAAGGTTAAGAGAGTAAGGGGGATGGGAGATGATTTCATAGCCACACGCCCGTGCTTCTGATCTGGCGACATGCGACTTGTGGACCGGAGCGTTGTCCTGCAGGAGGAGGATAACTTTGCTGATCTTGTCCCGTCTCTTGATTTTGATAGCTTTTCTTAATTTCATAAAATGTGAAGCGTAATATGCTCCTGTAATTGTGGTACCCTTTGCCAGGAGACCTGTCATCACTATTCCGTCCTGATCCCAGAAGACTGTGAGCATAACATTGCCAGCAGAGGGTTGCACCCTTTCTTTCTTTGGAGGTGGTGAGTCCAAGTGCTTCCACTGCATTGACTGGGCGTTGGTCTCTGGATCATAGTGATGGACCCAAGTATCATCCTGTGTAATCAGTGTTTTAACAAACTTTTACTCATCTTCTTGGAACATCTCCAAATTTATCTTCGGACACTCGACGCGTTCCTGCTTCTAGAAAGGTGTGAGCAACCTAGGAATCCATCTGGCAGACACTTTATTATATGCAAATTGTCATGAATGATAGTTTCCACAGACTCTGCACTAATCTTTATTTCTTGTGCTATTTGCCGAATAGTAATGCGTCGATCTTCCACAATGACAGTCTCAACTTGACGGACAGATGCCTCATCAATGGCAGAAGAGGGACGATCAGGTCTGGGAGCTGTTTCCACAGACTTCCGGCCATTTTTTAATTCACGATGCCAGCGTTTTCCAAGGTCATATGATGTGGCATAATCACCATAGGTTTCTTTCATTCGATTAAAAGTCTCCTTTGGTGTGCGTCCTTTCAAATACAAACAGCGGATCACTGCACGACTCTCAACTGGCTCAATTTCACACCTGACTCGGTTCAAACATCTGTAAATCAGAAACAACAATTAGTTCAGAGCTGTATTTTGCAACATAACCCATACAGATATAAATCATAACACATGCAAGATTTCATCTAAATCAGACAAGTCAGGGACATTATTTATTGAACGCCCCTCGTATAATGATAGGATGGGCTTGTATAGGTGCATCTCATTATAATCATAGGCCGGGCTTGTATGTGTGCATCTTATTATAATCATAGGCTGGGCTTTTATGTGCATCTCATTATAATCATAGGCTAGGCTTTTATGTGTGCCTCTTATAAAAATAGATTGGGTGTTCATGTTTTCATCTCATTGTAATCAGAGGCTGGGCATTCATGTGGGCATCTCATAATTATAGGCTGGGATTTCGTGTGCGCATCTATTAATAATCATAAACTGGGCCTTCATGTGTGCATCTCATTATTATCATAGACTGGGCTTTCATGTGTGCATCCCATTATAATCATAGGTAGAGCGTTTATGTGTGTATTTCATAATAGTCATTAGTAGGGATTTTATGTGTGCATCTCGCTATAACCATATATTTGGCTTTTACGTGTGTATCTTATTATACTCATATGCTGGGCTTTTATTTGTGCATTTCATTATAATTATAGGCTTGGACTTATGTGTGCATCTTATTATTATCATAGACTTGGCTTTAATAGGTTTATCTATTACAATCATTATGTCGGCTTTAATGTGTTTAGCTCATTGTAATCATAAGCTTGGCGCCCATGTATGAACCTTATTTTATAATCATGAACTCAAGAATAGGCCGTTCAAGAGTTTTGTAGAGGGACGGAAAGTGTCTGCTCTTTGGTTGAAATGCCTAGATAGAAAACCCGCCAAACTTTATTCGCTAGCTTGATACAATGATGCACTGGTTAGATGGAATTTTCCACACCTGAAACGCATATTTACTAGTATTAACTTTTACCTTAATATTCAGTAAGTAAAATTGTGATGATATAATACAATATCCTTCGGAACTGTACACTGGTTTGAGTTACACGAACTTTCTATAGTAGCGTCTGTATTCATCTGACTGAGCTGGCTTGAAATAAAGAAGGAAAAAAATACCAAATCTTCGCTACAAGTAAATCAACTTTATTAAACAGTTACGTTAACATACGATTTTTTTTTCGGCAGACGTATATAAATGTAATTGAGTCCAGATCTTTAAGTACCGCACGTGAATTTGTACCCCGCCTCCCACCAAGTCCTGGCGAGAGAAGAGGAAGCCAATATAGTGTCTTGTCACGTCTGCATCTCGAAAAAACGAAACGGGCGAACGAAGCGGCAATCGCTCAAGGCGGGTTGAACCAGCTCCCTCCGAATATCAAATTCACAAGCGGTCCTCAGTCGCATGTATATCTCTGTAGGTCTACATCGCTGATAGAACTGAATTATATTTGCGCGCCAAATGTATGGGTTGAAATAGACAAAAAAAGCTTATAAGTGTTTAAATTGACTAATGTATTTCTACGCGAGTTTTAACATGCCTGTGTTAGCCAACCGAACCACAAACCAATCTCTACGCAAGAGATTGCACGTAAATACAAATAAAAGTAGACGTCAGTCATGTAACTGGTACAATAGTATCAGTAAATTTTGCTAAAAAGTAAGATGAGGTAACAAAATATTTGTTGACTCTGAAAACTAGAAATTGTATTCGTTATTTACTCTAAGGGAAATATTATGTACGGTGAGTAAGAAGTATTTTATTTATTCCGTGAACTGGTAAATGAATATTGAAAAATTAAATATTTTACAATTTTAATGTTAATAATATAAATTCAGTTTGTTATTTAAATGTTAGTAATAACTAGCTGCTTTTGCCAGCTCGCTATCGCTTCGCAAAGGTAGCTACTTGATATACACAGTTTAAATAATAAAAATTGCAGTCATAAGTTTCTTGTAGAAACAAGACAAAAACTTTCGCATTTATTCATATAAATACATAAATATTAAAAAAGACCAAATAAATGAAAAGAAAGATAAAGAAATTCGCGTGATCGATGGAGTGTATGTGGGGGGTTATTTTTTTAAGAACAATAAAACAGAAAATTTATCGTCACTAAAGAAAAAGTTGTAGAAAGGGAAAAGGGAATAGAAGGGAAGGGAGAGGGGATGAAAGCGACGTCAAACTTTCTTTTATTGTTGTTTAAATATCCCTCTCTCCCACAGAGAGAGAGAGAAAGAGAGAGAAGTCACGTCCCTTTTTTGTCTATGAACTCTTACGCCTTATCGTTGGACATTTCTAGCTATTAAAGACATACTAGTTCCATTTAAATAATATGTCTTAATAATTAATCAGTTTATTTTAAGAACGAGTTTCGTAATTTATCTGATTTTTATTAAATTACTTTAATTAATAGTTGTTGATATCGGCGAAACTTTTGCAGATATAAAGGGTAAATAGGACAATAAAATTACAAATGAATAACACCAAACATTAATTTATTACAGATCAAAAATTAGATTAGAGTTTTAAAAGTAGTAATGCAAAGTAGACAGATAGATAAACGTCTATGAGGCTTTCCTCTGTACTATATATATATTAGTATTTCAAAATATAATGTATTTATTATTGATTTAAATAGCAATGACCTGTTTAGCTCGTTACATAGCAGTGATAAATAAAAACAACTTTTGCATTAATGATAAAATTTAAACTTATTTAAATTCATATTAATCTCGATTGTTCTGCTATCTTATATTTTATTAGAATTTCCCGAATTATTTGAGGCAATCAGAATGAAAAAGCCTATTTATTTCGTCTCAGTGGTATGCCGTCACATACGTCTGCTGTGTCATTAACATTGTTAATATATAAGCGTTACCGGAATACTATCGTCATATGAAACAAATTTCATCTACAAAATAAATATGAAAAACATATTTTTATTAAAATGGGGAAGTAACTCTTTGCCAAAGAGTTATCTCTCTTGCCTCAAAGAGATTTTTAGAAGAGTTATGCTCCTTGCATTTTCAGGCAGCCTTCATATTTGATTAATATGTATCGCACAGCGATCTTCAATTAATACATCTTAACAAATACGTAATTATTCTTCAGTTGTAAATACAGAATTAATGTTTATTGTTGATTTGTGTATTTTTTTTTAGTCAGTTATTCTTTATATTCATCTAATATCTCAAAAATACCAACTATTTTATCAAAACTTATTGAATACTTTTGTTCCAGATCTTTATTAGCAGCTGTGTTAATTTGATTCTATATTATATTGTTTAGATTTATTAAGGAAATGGAATACTAACGTAGATCGACGAGAAAAAAATAAACGAATACCGACCTTTTTCGTTTTAAACACAGGGAGAATGTGAAGAATGTTTATGTACGTCAATCGTGACATAAGCGATATGGATGAATTGACAGAGAGAAAAGGGGAAGGTCATGACACAGAGAGAGAAGAGACTAGAAAACAACTTAGAGTAGTTGAAATGTTGGCAAATTCACGCTTTCAGCCACACATATGCGTATGCAAACATAGACACGGGAATTCGAGTACAATCTATCCTTTAGAGAATAAATAAAAGAACAAGAATTAATGCTGTTACCACGTTATTGGCATTAATGAAATAAAAGAAAACACTTTAAACCAAAAATGATAAGCTGGTGATACCAGATCAGGCTGCCCTGTAGCTCCCTGAGACGAAATTCACCTACATTGACGTTTTTTTTTTTTTTTTTTTTTGTAAAACTTAATTATGTTCTACAAAACCAAAAACAAAAACAACAGCCCCTCTCCCTTTCTCCCTCCCCTTTTTTTTATTTTTTCTACCCTACTCCCGGTCCTGGATATGACCTTAAACTACATCCGATGGTGAGATCCGGCTTACGGACTTTGGGGAATGTGGAGCCTCCTCTTAATTACCATTGCTCCCAGGTCCACCCTGACCCGGAGTGGTAATACCTGTTAGGGTCCCAACTATGGGTTAAATAGAAACAGATATTAAAAGAAAACAAATATACTTTAACAACCAAACCAAACACCATCAATAAATATTTGAACATATAAAGAACTTGAAGCATAAAAACTTTCACCAAAATGACTGCATTCGGCATTAAATAACCTGAAAAAGGGTTTATATGCCGTAAAACAAAACAACCAAACCAAACAACCAACCAAAAATGATAAGAAGTTACGTTTTTTTTGTGTGTATTTTGTGAACTCAGAACACAAACAGCAACAACAGCGATAAGCATCAACAGAAACAAAAAACGTGGCGAGCGAAAGCAAACTAACTGATAGTCTACAACAGTCTATCTTGTTTCGATCCCAGTCAAAGAAGTTAAGGTCTGTAGTAAAACCTGCTTAATTGCACCGGGTTATGTAACATACGGACAATATACTTATGTAAATTCGTAGGGAGAAATATTGTTCCATAGTTAATACTGAGTATGTGCATTTTACTTTTCAATAGAGTCTGTTTTTAGGTTACAATTATTTAACAGCATTTTAAGTAAAATGCTGTTTACAGGTTATCACTAATTATATAATAATAACATTTTGTTACTAATAAAATAGTGTTACTTAAAATTTTACTTAATTTTTTTATATATTTTACTTAAAATTTTACTTAATTTTTACTTAATTTTAATTTAATTTTTAATTTTAAAAAAAATTTAAATAATTTTTTTTTTTACTTGCCACTGTTTTAAGTTTTGCCACTGTTTTAAATACCTTAATAATTAATTAAATACCTTAAAAACCTTTATAATTGCCACTGTTTTAATGTTTTTTAATTGCCACTGTTTTTTTTTAATTGCCACTTTATTTTTTAATATACCACATTTTAATTGTCATTTTTCAATTTTAAATACATTTTTTAAACAATAACAAAATGTTTAAAATTAAAAATTTTTAGAAAAATTTTAATTTTACTTAATTTTTACTTAAAATTTTACTTCAAATATAGTTACTTAATTATATAATAATAACATTTTGTTACTAATAAAATATTGTTACTTAAAATATGTTTAATAAAATATTGTTACATTTTGTTACAAATAACATTTTAAGTAGAATGCTGTTTACAGGTTATCACTAATTATATGAATTTAATTATGTTTATATGTTTATATGCTTGTATGTACAAGATTTAACTCGTAAACTAATGAACCTATCATTATAAATTGTTCAATACAGCTGCGATGTGTACGGAGTGGCAATGTAGGCTATACTTAGTTTAAATTAGTATCATGAAAAGGGGGCAAAACAGCATGCGGCATAATCACGTTGACCCACCGGTTTACATTAGATCAGTGAAGTTAACCGACGTTGAACCTGGCCAGTGCTACAGGGGTGACTATTTGAGAATACCAGGCGCAGTATGTAATTTTTCCATGACCGTGATATACATGTGGCTGGGGACCGCTTGTGAATTTTATACTTCCTGTAAACTTAGAAGGAAGCCAATTTAGCCCGCACAGGGCTAATACTACACCAGGTATTTACTGTTCTTTCATTTTCGTTTGTAAAAGGATAAAGAAAGCCTTTCAGGAAAATTCAGATTCTTCCGAATTTTGTGAAATTTTAATAATAGAAAATTAGATATCAATAAAGAAATATTCACCAAACTTCAGTTTATTTAGGAGTATTTTAAAGGGATTATAAGGGATTTAATATGGGCACAACCGCTCAGTTGAAAATTCAAATATATCAGATTTCAAGTAAATTTCATCTCTAGTCATTAGACACCAATTAAGTAATATTATCTGAATTTATATTTCTTCTTAAGACCTTTTAAGCTTAAGACTCAAATTTGATACATTTTTGATAATGAAAATCATGTAATGAACTGGCCCCTGTCCTCTCCAAACTTTACAATAAATGCCTAGCTGAATATTGCTTCCCCGATAGCTGGAAATTTCCTCTGTGGTACCAGTCTACAAGAATTCTAGAAATAGAACCGATCCTTAGAACTACCGCCCAATCAGTCTACTGCCGATCTTTGCTAAAATCTTTGAATCCTTAATCAATCTAGCGATAGTCCGGCACTTAGTTAATGCTAAACTTCTTTATGGCCGCCAGCATGGATTTAGACGCACGATCTACTGCAGATATCCTTACGGTCATCTCTGAATGCATGTATCATACACTCGACAAGGTCGGTAGCGCTTGATATATCCAAGGCCTTTGACAAGGTATGGCATAAAGGGCTTCTCCTAAAAATACGCTCATACGGTATTACTGGGGAATTACTTAATATAATTAGATCCTTCCTAACCAAAAGAAAGATCCAGGTTGTCCGCGATGGCCGTTCACTTAACAAACATGACATAAATGCTGGTGTACCTTAGGGATCTATCTTCGACCTTTATTGTTCCTGATCTTCATAAACGATCTCCCTGATGACATAGAGTCTGAGATTGGTTTATTTGCTGACGACACTACGTTTTACTCTCGCCATGTTGGCAAAACAGACGCGATCATATCCGAGGTAATAAATGAATCCTTAGAAAATTTCCTCCAGGCTGTAGTGGATTGGGGTCATAAATGGTTGGTAACTTTTAATGCCGCAAAGACTAAGCTTTTTTCCTTCAATAACTACAAGATACCTCTCCATCCACCGATTGTCATGGCAAATGGCACCCTGCCTGAGAGTTCATCATTCAAACTCCTCGACATAACCTTCACAGGTAACATGAATTGGAACAAATACATTGATGATATTGCCAAGGCTGCAACAAAGAAGGTGGGCTCCCTTTACCGTGTTAGTAAACTCCTCACACCTGACATTATCGTGTATCTCTACAAAGCCAGCATATGCCCATGCATTGAGTATTGTTGCCACATCTGAGCTGGTGCATCATTTACTAGTCTCTCCCTCCTTTACAAGGTCCAAAAAAGAGTCGCAAACCTAATAGGTCCCTCACTGTCAACCAATCTCCAGCCCCTGTCCCATCGCCGCAATGTAGCATCCATGTGCTTGTTTTACAAATACTTCAATGGATTATGCTGGCTACTCTGGTGCCCTCTCGACTTAAATTTACTAGACCAACTGGACAATCAGCTAAATCCCATCCATTCACTGTGGAGGTCCCCAGATGCCGGAGATCTTTCTACTCCAATAGCTTCTTTCCTCGGGCTGTTGGCCTCTGGAACTCCCTCCCTGCCCCCTGCTTTCCCGACGGTACTGACATGCACAAATTTAAAACTAATGTAAACAGATATCTCGCTGCGGAGCTCCCAATTTAGGTTGACCCCCAAATCTTTTTCCTTTTTTCTCAGTAGCCTCTTACGTCTACAGTGGCGACCTGCCTTGTTTGGGGTGAACTATGTTAAAAAAAATGTTTTAATAGATTTTGATCAAAATTGGAATAAGGATTATAAACATTAAGTTTAATATCATTATATCTTGATTTTTATCTTCGTAAGATGATATAACATTTGTGAAACATTGTTCTGTTTCGGATATTAATTATATTCGTCCTTTGACGAATATTATTCTATTGTTTTATATAATGCATGGGTAGTATAGATATATTATAAGCACTCATTAAGAGTCACACATTAAGTGTGACTTTTAATGAGTGGTTATAATATTTCCGCGTACGCAGGAGCGGATTTCTATTTAACAAAATATTATTGTTAATGCACTATTGAAGGAACCATACTCCATATTTAAAAAGGTAATTACTTGTCAATTTTGTTTTTAATTTTGTCTTTTTATGGAGGAGAAATGACCAATGTTTTTATTTTATGTTACAAAAATCAAAATGTACTTTCGCCGTTTTAGTTTTAATTGTATGGAGAAAATCAATGTCTGCTGATAATTCTTTTTAATTGAAAAATAAATAAAATTCCTATCATACTTTCTTATCTGATTGGAAACCTAACATTTTCCAACATGGCAGATATCGTAAAAATAACATTTCAATTAAGAAGATATCATTTTTTCAAAACATAGTGATCTCAATCGTTATTTGCGAAACAAAAAAGCCAACTATCAGCATAGCAACAGTAAATAGATAATTGTTTTAGTTGATAGCGAATTGGCGGAAATCTGATAACATTTTGAGAATTTATATTATGTTATTTTTTTTTAACTTTGAAAATTTATTTCCGACAGTATACAGTATGTTATGTTAAAGTGGCTTTTATGTTGATGTTTGCGCTGATATTACTGAAAAAATAATTATTTGGACCGCGGGGCTGGATATAAGCAAAGTAGTCCACAATGTTAAAAATAAGACTAGTTCAGGATTCGAAGCTGTGCCTTAGAAGAGGGACCGCTTTACATGGCCATCATTTTAAACCACTTGAC
Organism: Sepiola atlantica; assembly: GCA_963556195.1. Taxonomy (NCBI): domain Eukaryota; kingdom Metazoa; phylum Mollusca; class Cephalopoda; order Sepiida; family Sepiolidae; genus Sepiola; species Sepiola atlantica. The sequence goes on along the minus strand of OY744519.1, from coordinate 35,007,587 downwards.
TAACTAGCTATACATCCATAGAAAGATAAGTTGTTTGTATAACTCCAGCTTTCTCATGATGTATGGTTTCTTAGTTAAGCATTCTAAGCTGTGTTTTAAATTCCATGATGATCTGTTAATTAATTTAGGAGTGAATCGTGTACATATATATATATATATAAACATAGAAACATGCCTAACTATACACACACACACACATATATATATATATAAAATTGTGTGTGTGTGATGTTAAGAATAGGTATATGTGTGCGTATGTATAGAGGCGTATGTCACCAGGTCGGATATGTAGAAAGAATATGTGCGCTTAACTCAGACGTTATTATTTTAATAAAAATAAACAAAAATAAACATAAGATCCCTTTAGATTACTTTAGTTAAATATAAGATGTTAATTCCTACTCGCTCTATATTGGGTGTTCAAACTGGCTGCTACCACCACTCCCTCTGATTGTGTTCGAAGTGCCGAGGATAAATTCAGTTTTCTATCAGTCTCAAAAATGTAATTGTTAAGTTGGATGCTTGAATAAAACCGCAAGGTTGAAATAAATTATTGCATCGACAATCATGTAATTTCGTGTTATTATATTTTACGTTATTATTGCTCTGTTTACCACATTGAGCTCTCTTACCCGGATTTCTTCCTGGAATTATTCCATTATAACACTATATATATATATATATATATATATATATATATATGTATAGATAGATAGATAGATAGAGAGATAGATATGTTTGTTTAAAAAAGCCTTCCTTTTTTAAACATGAAGAGTGTCTGTTAGGATAAGGCGTGACAAGTCTAGAAGACACATACCCCATTGTATATATAGCATAACGCTTCTGTTATAGTTAAGATATACAGTTGTTTCTCTGTTTTAAAATTCCTCGATTCATTTCTGAAGAGTGAGGCTAAACGATAAATTTGTCTTCCCTTCATAATTCCAGCAATAAAATTCCGTACTTCCAAGGAAATAATGAAATGTATATATATATATATATATATATATATATATATATATATATATATATATATATATATATATATATATATATATATATATATATATATATAAATTTAGTTAAAGAACTCAATGTGTTGCTATATCTCTAAGACTGAACTGGAAGTAATTTTAAATATATGCTAACGAAGAAAAGTCATTAAATTATTAAGGTATTCTTCTGGTGTAAAAGTGATGATGAAATTGAATTTCTGAAACGCGTGTACACGTGAAGGAATATTGTTTGATGTCGAAGTTTTGGAGCATGATTACCAAATATTTTGATGTCATGAATTTTGTATTTTACTGAATTAAAAAACAAAAATATGAATATATATATATATATATATATATATATATATATATATATATATATAACAATTATTCATTGGTTGGGAAACAACAGTTTTTACTTGACGTAAAAGCAATACTCTTCTATAAATAGCAGATGTTTTAGAAAGAACAGGATGTCTCGAAACATAGGTCATCACGCCATCTCCTCTATTGGCTGTCCCTTTTGTCAGCTTCTTTCCATCATTCATTCAAGACAATAAGACCGAATCCACATAGATCTTTAAAATACTGTGATTTCTAAATACTTCTATAAACCTCTGAGGAATCCATTATATTTTTCAGAATTACATAAAATCTCATATATTGCTTCCACTAAAGACTCAGCGTCGATTCTCAAATGTTCTAAATAAATATTGTCAATCCCTTGGCTTTAACAAATGTCAACATCTTTCTGTAGTAGTTGTTATTTCACTTGTTAATATTAGATAAAGTTCTTCAGTTATGAAGTTGTTTTTTATGAAATCATGTCATTGTTGACCTCATACAATCATTCATAGAAAATTTGACTACATTTCTCTCACTCAATTTCTGAATATTTAACTTAATTTCTTTCATGCAATTTTTAATATCTGATTCTATTTTTAGTCAATTTTAAATATTCGACTCACTTTATTTAAGCATTTTCATCAATATTTGACTCTAATTCTTTAAGCTTATTTTTAAATATTTGACTCAATTTCTTTTAACTTATTTTTGATTCTTCAATATTTAACTCGATTCTTAGTCTATATTTTAATATTAAACTCTATTTTATAAGCTTATTTTTAATATTTGACTCTATTACTGTTATATTATTTTTAAATAATTGTATATATTTTCTTTAGTTTATATTTAAATATTTTATTTCATTTCTCTTGGCTTATATTTTAAATAGTTTATTCGATTTCTATTAGACTATCTTTTAATAATTGAATCTATTTATTGTAGCCTATATTTCAATATTTGACTATATTTATTTAAGCCTATTTTTATATCTGACTCGATTTCTTTTACCTTATTTTTCAATATTTTGCTACATTTCTTTTAGCCAATTTTGCAATATTTGACTTGATTATATTTAGCCTATATTTCAATATTTAAGTCGATTTATATCAGCTTATGTTTCAATATTTGACTCGATTACTGTTAGCCTATTTTTACTCTATTTTATTCCATTTATTTGGTCAATATTTAACTCGATTTTGTAGCCTATTTTGCAATGTTTAAATCCATTTTTTAGCTTATTTTTCAATATTTTCTATTTCTTATAACCGATTATTCAATATTCAACCGGATGTCTCTTAGTCTATTTTTCAATATTTATCTTAAGCTTTTTTCAATTTATGAATATATAATTTTTAGTCTATTTATTAATGTTACACTCTATTTCTTTTCACCAATTTGTAATATTTGACTCGATTACTGTAAGCTTATTTTTCAATAATTGAATCTTTTCTTTTTGGTCATATTTTTATGAATGCGTTTCTTTGATTCTGCTAATTTCAGACTGACCTATCTCCGTCAACTTTTCTCATCGCGTGTTCTTTAACAATCGACAATTTAACATTCGTTCGGTATCAAGTTCTTTTCATGTTTGAAGATTTCTTTATCAAGATCAGCAATCGATGGCTTTTTTGTTTGTATTCTTTTTCGTGTTAATTTAATATCTGAGATTATAAAATCGATCATCCAGGCGTGTTTAATACAGGAGTGATAATGTTTGACCTGGCACTTATTTTTATTCGTCCCTATCAAATTGATTGCTGAACAAATTCATAAACTCTAAAAAGCGCTAACATTATGCTTCGGGTAATTTGACCCAGACTTATTCTTCACGATCTATCGCTTTTACAGTTGAATGAAGCGAAACGTTTAATAGTGGTAGGCGTTATGTGAACATATTCCGAAATTGTTACAGAAAGTTTTTTCGTTCCCAAACTTATATTTGAAACCGTCTAATTCGAGTGATTAATTGCATGTATCATGAAGGCCAATAAATTATTCAAAACGTTGGGTAATTTTGACCTGAAGAATATTTTGGTATTTTACTACTATATTTTATTCTCTCTATCGAATTCATAATTGAATTTATCAAACAGGCTAATATTACGAAATATTCCGCGCGTTTATAAACACTGCCAATTATTTCCAACCGACTCCATCGAATAACTATTTTAGTGAATCAACAAAAATACGAAATAATAAAAACACGAATAAATTACTACCCCCCCCCTCCAAAGAAAATAAAGGAAAATGTAATCTTTGGAGGATGGTATCATGGCTACATAACATATAGTACACTACCCTCTAAAAGGAGAAGGTAATTAATGGAAATATGGTTTCATGACGAACAAATATATACAACACTTCCCGCAATGGAGGAGGTAATGTCTGGGAGAATAGTCTCATGACAACAGAAATAATACTACACCACCTCTCCGCGTCTCCCTCCAAAAAGATGAGGTAGTCCCTGAAAGTATAGTATCATGGCAACAGAAAAGCTACTACTACACCACCTCCTCCTGAATTGAGAATTGGAAGCTAGTAGATTATTCTATTACGTTAGATCGCCGAAGTACGGCAAAGTTGAGCCTGGTCAGTACCAGATGAGTGACCATTTGAGAATACCATGCGACACCCCTATGCAAGAAATGCAAAAACTTAACGTTGTCATCTACTATGAGCGAGATTTACATGCGACTGGAGACTACTTGGGAATTTCCATGAAATTGTCTACTTTGGAAGAAGCCGGTTAAGCCCACCCAGGGTGAATGCCGTACAAGGTACAGGTACAGGGTACATTGGTCTGAAATAGTATAAACTGAATTGGGCATTACAAAAACAGTACAATAGTACAATTGACAGAAGTAACAGTATAGTTTCAGCTTCAAACAGACATAAACTAAATCTCCATTAGTAATAAATTCAAATTATTTGGACTACGTTCTTCTAATCTTGATTGTTAATTTCAGAACAATGTAACCTCATGATATATTCAGGTGCATCTTTTCACACTTGCGAATCGTTTGTATTTTTTCGATTATTCGGATTTAAATCATTACCTTTGGTGTTATTTTCTTAACGTTTCGGCCGGTTAAACTCTCAACCTTCTTCAGGTGCATCTATTCATACTTGCAAATCTTTTGTATTTTTTTCGATTATTCGGATTAAATTATTACCTTGGGTGTTATTTTTCTAACCTTTCGGCCGATTAAACCCTCAACTTTTTAGGTGCATCTTATCAAACTCGGGAATCTTTGTAAAACCCGGGAATCTATACGGAATTTTGAACTGAACTCTTTATTTGATCTACGAGGGTTAGATTGTTCTTGTTCTGTCAGCCAGTACAGGGTAGAAGTGTAAAGTAAGTAACCTGTATGTGTATGCTTAGTATCGCTGTAAACTCCAGAAGAAATTACTTTAAGCAAATTCGAAATCATTGCCTTTATCCGTTGAACCACGTGTCTATTGAAAATATTTATGTTGAACATTGAGACTTAGTTTGAATTAACTCTTTTATTTTATCCACTGGGTTAGATACGTGTCGTTCTGTCAGCTATCGCCTGGGAAAAGTGTTATTTATTATACAGGGTGGGCAAAAATAAGGGTCCTATTTTTAAAAATTCATAACTTTTTTATTTATTGATTTTTTTTTTTTTTACAATAAGTAAAGGACCCCTTCCGAAGCAAGCATGAGCCGTATTAGCCCTAAGGAACGTACCCTCATTTAGAAAACATTATTTTTGCTTAAAAAACTCAAAACAGTGTAAAAAACAATACTTTAGTTTTTGTAAGTTTTAAGAAGTGTTTTTCGGCTAAAATTTGTTTTGTTTATTTCAAAAAATCTCGGAAGGGTCAGTCTACACACACATAAAGTTTGGTGAGTTTAACTTTTATTTTGTGGAAGTTATTCAAATTCAAGTTATTCAAATTTAAAGATAGGACCCTTATTTTGGCCCACCCTATATCATTCTTCGTTTTGATCGCCTATAGAATGGATTCAACCTTTATACTCTAGAAGACTATCGCCTGGGAAAAGTGTTATTTATTATATCATTTTTCGTTTTGATCGCCTATAGAATGGATTCAACCTTTATACTCTAGAAGACTATCGCCTGGGAAAAGTGTTATTTATTATATCATTCTTCGTTTTGATCGCCTATAGAATGGATTCAACCTTTATACTCTAGAAGACTATCACTTATAATAAATTGCTCTTCAACAGTTGCACAATTAAGAACAACATAACAATTAACAGATCTATCTGATCATAGTTGACGGAATGAGAAGAATCTACCTGTGGGGATAAAATGAAGCGCTCAGTTTGAACTTCTGAATTGGTTCCTGCGTTCGAGAGAAATATACCCAAGTTAGAAACGATACACCTGAAGTAGATCGAGGGTATCATCAACCGAAACGTTGTGAGAATAACAACCTAAATAAAAATAGGAGTCTAAATAATCCAAATAATAAAAAATAAACAATTGTCATTTGAGGAAATTCAAAACATAAAATAAGTTATTTGCTTTTATATGTATTTCCCACTGACCGAATATATTTATATATCAAGTCTTTTGGATGGCTGTTATTAAAAAAAGTTATAATTTGAACATTTAATTGATAATAATAAATGTCAAGAGTTATGATATGGCGTAGGCACGCAAGTCAGCACACGTTGTGGCAATCTGGTATTAGCCAAATATGTCCTAAGATGGAGAACTGTTGCCACATTAGGGGAAGTGCCGTTCAGAGCATCCTTTTCTGCCTTGACAGAGTACAAAATTGATTTCGAAATCTAATGTGAGATAGCATCTTCTCTTTTCTACCGCCTCTTTCTCGCAGAAGAGAGGTTGTTAGTCTTTCTCTACCCTATCGTTGTTTTCATGGCAATTGCTCGACTGATCTCCTATCTATTGCCCTCCAACCTGTAAAACATTCAAACCAAGAACTCGTCTACCTACAACGACTGTAATAATTTAACGTCTTCTTCTGTGTACCGAAAACTAAACATAACTTTCATGAGCAAAATGTATTCCCAAGAACTATCTGTCTATGGAACACAATACCAGAGGGCTGCTCCCCAGCTGACTACAACATGGTCGTTTTCTAAGTCTAAAGGATTGTCATTCATAATAAATTAATATGACACCGAAGACAATTGTTCGGTGTCACAAGAAAATTGTCGGTATTTAATCGGTTCGCACCCAAAACAAATTCTTTGGTGAGTCGTCCTCTTATATCATCAAATCCTGACAATGTTAAACCGCCGTTACCAATTCTTAAGGTGTCGTTTCACTGTTTATCTTACAAAGTCATTAACCCTTATCCTCGAGTGTTCTTTGGGCTTTGATAAGCGGTAAACTATTGGTGCATAAATCCTGGTAATACTACAAAGAAGATAGCTGTGTAGATGGGATAGAAAGATCAACATTCAAAACAGTCTAAATGCAGTTCTAACACACACACACACATATATATATATATATATATATATATATATATATATATATATATATATATATATATATATATATAACATCAGTGAATAGGTACTTTAGTTTTAATGGATTTGCTAATGTTAGTTAAATTTTAAAAAACTAGAATTAAACTGCTGATGTTATGATTGTTAAGCTAATTGAATTTTGCATAGAGCTCACGAAGATCGTGCCTCAGGATTGTCTGATCTGCACGAAGTCTTCCAGGTTGTAGCAGCTATTAATTAACCTTCAAAGTTGCAGGTTTTACCCCTCGATACCGAGAGTAGCAAGGCTTAGCGGTTGCATGCGAAGTCGGAGAAGGTTTGACCTGTACACACAAATGAATGACGCAGAAGCAACATAAACATTTTTACTCCATTGATTTGCGGTTCCACAACTGACACGTTTTTGCTTTCCACACACATCCTGATGCCGATTCCTTCTATAACACTGTTAGCTGGGTAGCTCTGACACTATCGCCACTTACCACGGTGAAAAGGGGTTGAACTTTAGGGTGTGATGCTGATGTAGCTCTTTCTCGATCAGAAACATTCTATCAGCTCGGATATGACAGCAGGATATTGATTACGAAGCTACTTCTAACATGTAAACGGAAAGGAAAACATTCAATGTCGGCTATAGATCATTAAAATTAGTCCGTTGATCAATGGAACACGGTAATCTTCAGTGATCGATCAGCATAATGTATTTCTTTCGATAAACGAAGTCATACGAAAGATATGATTCAAAATGCGTAAAAGAATCGTATAATTCCTTTTATCTGTGATAGATTTATATTGCATACTGGCTAGCGATGTCTGAAAGATGTGTTTCTTGGATATTCCAATAATATTAGTGCCTATCTAAATTTCCCAAATCATTTCCTTTATTCATATAACAATTGTACAGGTTTGGGGACAATGAATTCATTTTCCAGTATTACAGGGATCAGTCTGCGAATAGCTCAGAGGTAGGATTGACCACCAGAAATGTCACCCATGGAAAAGTTATTAAAATGTACACTTATGTCTGTAACCTAAACATACTTAGTGCAAATAACCGTCAGTCTGTACCTGACTTGTCCATCTAGATTGAGTCATGAATGTTCAACAGTCTTTATTTTATCGACGTCTAATAATAAAATCTAGATTATGACATGCGAAATTGTCAATACTGATGACACACTCCTTTCTTAGGACTACCCTGAGTTTGACTGTGATAGTCGTCATCTGTTCAAAAGTAATGTGGAAATTGTTTTATCGACATTATCTTGGCGATAGCCTCACATATAAGCATCTAGGAAGTTTTGATCCGGTGTGTGGGAAGCCTATTCAGGACTAAAACTCTTACTGATGAGAGAATAACCAATGTAGTCTCGAATATCATTGATTGATAAAACAAACGATGTTGGAGGTTTATGATGGAAACTTGTGGTCAATTCAGTCATATACTGGAGTTTATTTGTACCAAATATAATTGGATTGTAGAAAATATTGTTAATTATATACACAGTTCTATGAGTGGAATTTTTAGAGTCACTCTGTACAAATGCAAAGTGAAACTTGAGGAATAGATGACAAAGATGATGTTCGTAAAATCTTGAAGAATTGAAGCAAGTTATTACTGAAATATGTCAGCGAAGATTTGTCGGTATCTAATAGGTTCGTTAGTAAAACCAATGAAATAAATATTAAATGTGAAAACCTCTAAAAAAATTATTAAGTGTACTAATACAATACTTTAAAATACTTTTCTTGTAGAAATATAGCTTTTTCTCTTTTTGCTATTTGATCTAACAATATTTAAATTCCGAAAAAAAAACGTCTTTAGTAAAATAATTATTGTCAAGTCGTGGTTGTCACGCATCTTTCAGATTCTTTCACCCCATTTATCTCTATTTTCCTTCACATGAGGTAGGTCTATATTGTGAATATAGATGCATTGTGAATCCTCTACTAGTTACTAGATGAAGATTCTGTTTGGTCTCCCCACGGAACAACATCTCTGTTTTGGCATCCATAAAAGAACATATCTGATGAGTTCTTGTTTAGCCTTCCAGCAGTGACCAGCAAATATGGTTCTTATCTCTTTAATCAGGGCTGAAATCCGAGAAAGATGTCGGTAGAGTTGTTCTCTCGTAAGGTGATACCTCCAAGACATGTTAAGAACAGCATTTAACATTCTGGTATACACGCCCCAATTTTCTTCTCCAATCTTTTGTTAAAAGCTTAGGTGCTACTTTGATATACAAAAACTGATTCAAAGAAGACACGTTTTATCTTGGTAGAAAGATTTGACTTCCAGATTGCCTTGATTTTGTTCAGTCCATCCCAGGCCTTACTGATTAGCACATTTAGTTCACTCTCTATGCAATGTTGCTTTCCAACTTTACTGCTAAGCTAGGTAAACTCATCGACATTTAGAGTAGAGATATTATCATGTTGGTTCAGGAGAATGTGCTCTGTTTTTAGTGAAATATGACTAGATTATTTTCATATATGAAATTTAGTTAAGTGAAGAATAAATAATTGTGAATATTTTTACAAATTCGAATAAGATATAAAAAAATATATAATTTCCATTACTTTCAAGGCGAGCGTGTTAATATAAGACTAAGATACCTACGTAGTCTCTTTCAATCTGCCTGTCTCACTGTTAGTGGATGGAAGTGAAAACGGAGCTATATATTACTATTAAACATCTTTTCTAAAGTAAAATTTTAATATGTTATCTATTTTGTATTTTACAATAATACTGAGGCGGGAGGCTTCGTTCGCACTGTATATTTATATTTTATTTTATTCTATTCATATTTTTAAATAAAAATAAATAGATATTAAAAAAAAAATTAAAATAACTATATGAGTTTAAGAGCGGTGATCCAGAATAAACAGTAGTCCTAATTATTTCCAGGTAAGTATTTTAGGGGAGGGGCTGAATATATATATATATATATATATATATATATATATATAT
>OY744519.1:34927800-34992800 GCA_963556195.1 Sepiola atlantica | reverse complement strand
TGATCGATCATAAGCTTCAAGGGCAGAATTTATATTTATAAATCTCCTTCCCGCTCTTTTATTCTCCATCAGCTGAGTACATATTTTCTTGACTCCCTATGAATGCAGAGTTAGACATAAGGTCGCTTTTTAATGTGGGGAAAATACAGCTCTCTAAAAAGGGGCACTCTGGATTGTGAGAAACATTGAAATTGCCTTCTTCATTGACCGAAGACAGAAAAATGAAGTGTAGTATTATAACAGGTACTGCACTTTGATCCTAGCCAGTTACTTTTTTAAACACATAAAGCCTTATTTGCTTTAAATGCTACTTGCATACAATCATGTGAAATGTTAATGAATGTTTCCTGTAAAATAAAATTATAGAAAGTTTAATGTAAATGATATATAAATATGTATGTCTATTATTCAGTTCCATTATTACTATTGAGTTTTAGTAAAAACTCAGTTTCTGTGTGTAAATGCGTGTGTGATGTTTGCGTGTTTCCTATAAAAAAAGGTTCGAGAATCTACATAGAATCTAAAAGTGTATTCTCATGTAAAATCTACCGTGGCTGACAATAAATGTGCTTCCGAATCTTTCAGCGCACCCCTAAATAGGCTACAAGAGCATAACCCTCTTAAAAATTCGAATATATCCTATTTTTATGAAATTTAAATCATGTGTATAAGATTTTCTGGGGAAGACAATGGAAGCGGTCCCGAATCTATCTATCTTCAATCTATGCCCCGTCCCTATAAAACAACAAAAGCTCGTCTAGCTACAACCACTGTCAATAATTTCATTTTCTCTACCCCTGCCTAAAACTAAACAAAACATCTATGAGCAAAGTTTATTGCCTAGAACTACCCGTATGTGGAACACAATACCGCCGGGCTGCTTCCTAGCTGACTACAACATTGTCGTTTTCAAGTCCAATGTAAACAAATTCTTGTTAAGCCGTTCTGTGGAACACCACACCGCCGGGCTGCTTCCCAGCTGACTACAACATAGTCGTTTTCAAGTCCAATGTAAACAAATTCTTGTTAAGCCGTTCTCCTAAATAATCAAATTTTGCCAAACTTCCACCACCATTACCAATCATCACGGTGTTGTCTCACCGTCCACCTGACATTTATTAACCCTTATCCTCGAGTGGCCTTTGTGCCTTGATAGGTGGGGACTTCTATGTAAAAAAATCCTTTAAAATTTCAAATATATTCTATGTTGATGAAATTTATATCATATGTATGAAATCCTCAGGGAAGACAATGGAAGTGGTCCCAATTTTCTAGATGTTTATCTATGTACCGAATATCTATGTGTCTAAATATTAAATGAACCATTGAGACATGACCCTCTTAAAACTTCAAATACATATATCTGACTAATGATGAAATTTTAACCATATTTATAAGAAACTAATTCAGAAGATTTTGCAACATTTCAGCTTCTTCGACTACATTAGGGGGCGAAAAGGTAGAAGGGGGCAGTATAAATAAAGAAAGTAATATGAGCATAGTGAAAAAAGTACATAGTGATCCTCATTCAATTCCGAGCATCGTCGGGTCTTCCTGATAGTCTAATATAAATTTGAAGATATTGTTTTTCTTCTGAATCAAAAATGTTAAATTTTATTTTAGGATGTTTAAATATGGACAATTATTTTAAGATGAGAGCCATTATTTTAGTTGAAACGAAAATAATATTGTGCTGGGATTTAAATATTCCCTCTTGTTATTTTCTGCAGTGAACACTTTTATATGCGTAATAAATTAGTCAGATTTTTGGTTGTTGTTTTTTCTTCTCTCTTGACTATTTTTGTCTCTTCTTTCTTGTTCGAAAAGAAAACAAATATTATGTTTGCTCTGAGGTTGTCGTGAGAGATTGATGACGTCACATTATAATAAATACACGAACTCTGAAAAAGAGTGTAACACGGACGTGATGATAGAAAATTTAGCAAGCAATAAATAAGAAACGAGCCGGTGGCAATGTGTGTGTGCATGTATCAGGTCGTTTGGTGAGTGTTATTGGCAATATGTAGTACAGTACGCACTGCTTAATAGTCGGGTTATCGTCGACTATACTGGTTCTCGCAACGTTGAGGAAGGTCGATAGTCACCCAAATCAAAAACAACACTGGATACTCATTTACCTAGATTAAAATGTTAATATGTTTACAATGGTCATTGCATAGAGGATAACTTCCGTTTTGTGGTTGTCAGCCCGCTATCTGTTTTAATGGTGTTAGTTTTTTGCATTAAAATGTCGCCGTCATCCCACATACATCGCCTCGTATTCCCTCATGGTCCCCCATCTAGTACTGACCAGGCTCAATGTCGCTAAACTTTGGTGATCTAACAAGAATCCGCGCGTGAATGTTATTATGCCGTATAAAAGTCATCAATATAAAATTAAAATATTTAAAATAGAGGGATGAATCCGCATGTAGGGTCAACTGTGATCTCGCACACTAAATATTACGTGTTTCGCGGCGCATGTTATGCGGCCATTCGTTTGAACCTGAAGTTACATGAAGCTTCTTTAGTAGATATAGAAACGTTCTGCTCCTCTTGGGGTTTTACATAGACGCTGGATTTCTCTCTCTTGTGGTAAAGAATAATAACTGGAATATGTGCACCATAGCAACACTCTAAATAATATTTTGCAGAAGTATCTATTTCTGCCTTTCAGACTTACGTCTGGAAAGCATAATACTAATTGAATCTCTTTAATTTATTGTTGTTTTCACCTGTTTCCTTTGTGGAACACAGCGTTGATCACATATATGACTGTACAACCATATGTTGACTCTGCGGTAGCGGGGGCCGTATTATTATCGTCGAATAGAACGAACAACGATGAATAACATGTATTTTCGATGATGTATCTGAGTAGAAGGTAAAGTTGTTTTGTGTGAATAAGAAATTTTTTTTTTTTTTTTAATAAAATAGATGGTCGTGTTGTGATGAGTCATGTCGCGTCTTTGCTTATAATCTTGGTGATACGCAGTGAGGTCCCATCTGGTCGTCTGAACTTTGAAAATTTAACGGTTCTACATTAATAGTTACACTCCATGTACGTAAACTTACAGCTTACTGTTTTTAATTAGAAACTGATTCCATGTTTTCTCTGTTTACTTGCGTCCACACGAATAAAGGTCGGTTTTTAATGTGACAAAAATCCACTTCCCAAAAAGGGTCAGTCTGGATTTTGATAAACATTAAAGTACCATGTTTGTAATCAGTGTAAAAGGTAGGTAGGACTGAAAAACGCACTTGCCTAAAAAAAATAGCACTGACCGTTTCTTCTTTCGTGTGAATCAGATGATTCTGGTGTTGGCATTAGTTTCCCCGATGTATTTCTTGTTAGAAGTCTTTCTGGAAAGACATCGGGTACTTACGGGAAGGACCACGAGGAGGTTGCCAACATCCCTAAGTGGAAGTGGTACTGTGGAACCGACTGGATTCGAACTTGGAACACCCAGGTCTTCAGTCCGTGTCGTTATCCACTTAACCACCGTCACCTCCCAGCACTGACCGTTCAAACCCGACAAATTAAATGGCTTTAAATTAGTATATACGCCGTGTTTACTAAAAATTATCGATTAACAACACTCGTATAAGTGTTGTATAAAGGAAATCATTCATTTTAGTAAACAATTATATTTCAAATTGTGTTTTTTATTTATGTTATGCTTGCATTTCGTTAATGGCAACATTATATTAATCAGATATTTTAAATAACTGTTTAACAAAATCACAGGTTTCAGGGTTACAAAAGATGACATCCATGAAAACCAATTGTGAAATCTTTAAGAATAGAGAAATTGCTTTAATATTTCAGGATCAACAAGTATATTTGCAATGAAGATTAAAGAAGTATAGTTTTAAAAATACATCGGAGAGTTCCAGAAAGAACAAACTCAATTGTTACGATGCAAGCTAGCTTCAGAAGAAAAATTGATGTCGGCTATATCTAGACATGAAAACTCATATACAGATGGGTCAACCAATTCTGGGTTCTATAGTGCATTATTTTACTTCAACAATAAGTCCTCTCATTCACTGCTATGAGTGGAGTGTGTCAGTGTTATTGACAATTTTACACGTTGTATATGTATGTACTAGCAATGAAGACGTACACATTTGGGGCATATTATAAGATGGCAATGAAGCAAAGACTGTTGGACATTCATGACTGAAACTTGGTGGATAAGTCAGGCATAGTCCGTAGATTATTTGTACAACATATTGTTGAATTACAAAAAAGATTATGAATTTTATTAACGATTTAAGTGGTAGAAATTTTGGTCAGCTTTTTGGGGGGAGTCACCCTTATACGATCATCTAACATTGGATATATGTTACCATTTTTTAAATATCATAAATTATTGGTTAATATAAAGACACATTTCCATTTCTTTAATGGATTTTCTATTTTAATGAATTTTAATAGGTAATAAATCGTTTGTAATAAGACAGTTTGAATTACTTCAAAAATAGAACATAAAAAGTAATAAATATTCAATGGATTGGAATCCATTTCTCCCGAACAACGTCCGGTTTTTTTCTCGTTCATGAATAAATTCATGAATAAATTACGCAAACAATTTTTTCTTTGAATCAACCTTTTGTCGATATCCGGGAAGAAGTTTTCTGTGCAGTGTCTTGAATACTAGATAACCTATTTTTTTCCTATCTCCCAAACAAATGAAAATACGTATTTCTTCTAAGTCAAGCCTGTTTCGTTTTTCATACAATTTGTAATTGCTGGATTACAGTTATAAAAAGTATGCATGATCCTTTTCTTTTGACAAAGAAAGAATGTCCAAAATAAAAATAAATAAAAACTAGAATGAGAATCGCTCACATCTTTTCGTAATTGTCATAAAAAGTTTTCGTAAGGATGGTTGAATCAATAAAGCGTGATATGAGTTGCCGTAGAAATATTCCCCGGTTGAATTTTACAAAAAAGAAGGACTAATACTCCAAGAATAATTTTTATGAGTTTTTAAAAAGCGGAAGTCGTATTTGATATGTTGTTCTTGATGTGCATGTATCAGTTTGTTTCGGGGTTAATTATCTTTCGTTATTGTATCATTCAACGTATATGTCTAATGTTTTATTTCGTTATGTTTTACAGGAATGCCTCTCAAATAAAGGTAAGTCTCTTACTATATTTTAAAACCCACACATAGTCATATATGTATACATATATTTGTTCTTCCACAACAAGACATAACATCGAAACCAGCCCATAGCATGGCCACCATAGACAGGTAGTCCTACATTGGAGATTCGCCCTCCTTTGAACTGTTCCACAAAATGATATCAATAGGAAATTGAAATTTAGATATCAAACTTCCTGTCATGCTGTGTGCAGAATGCGCTGTTATATCTCGTTGTGGAAAAACAAGTGTATAATATATTATATACCTAATAAAGGATAATGAATTGTCTTTAGCTGAACAATTTACTACAGTTTTGTTGCATTACAGAACAGCAAAAGTGTAGCTGATTGGAATTAATCGATTAATGTCAGGTATTAGAGATCAGTCAGATACATTTATAAATATCGCTAATGCAATAAACTGTTAGCCTAAGAGCAATTTATTATCAGTTATTATTGGTATAATGCTATCGAGCCCTTTTCTTGTTATATATATATAAGTTTTTATCCGGGTGTTTCACTAATTATAAGATATTAGTTGACTCTTATAGCTTTTGTTGGATTATTTTATATATATATATAAATATATATATATACAAACAACATTTCCGGCCCCGGCTTTCGGCAAAAAAAAAAAAAAAAAAACACACTCCAACGAGTGGTAGTATTTATTTTATTCTGAGGATGAGGGATACCCTCGAAAATTAAATGAAAAGGACACACTCCAACCCAACACCACGGTCACGATACACTGGTAAATAAAAAATAAAAAAATTTGAAAATTATTGACTTTTCAATATTGTCACTTTGTTTTGTTTTTACGATTCCACGTGTCGTATGTGTCACTCTAACAACGCATTGTTATCGCCTTCAAAAAAAATAATATTCTTACTCTATACACAATGCTCCAAGCGAACTACAACATTCTTCTCATATATATATATATATATATATATATATATATATATATATATATATATATATAATAGAATTAACGATAAGTGACGTATCGTTAAAGTGATCTATCGTGATAAAGTAAAGCTCAGTACGTTGAGTAGAGCAATCGATTTAAAGAAGGAAAGATGAAGATAAAAAATTGCACATAATTACATAAAATGTCCTCATGGATTCAGGACTAGTGTAACTCCTTGTATCTGAACTTTCGATGTAATAAAATTTGTATCAATTTTAGATAATTTTATGTAATTTAGTGCAATTGTTTATCTTCATCTTTCCTTTTTTAAATATATATATATATATATATACATTTGAAAATGGAACGTCGCGAGTAACAGCAGAATTAGCAGAATCTCTTTGTGAGGAATTGTCATAAAGTGTTTAGTTTTTATTAACGTATTGATTTCTTAGTGTTGCGTCTTCATTCCGTATGAGGTCTGTTCGTGTATCTTTATATTTTGGCGTGCTTATTTTCTTCTTGTGCGTCTGAGCGTGTTTGTGTATTTGTGCTTTTGGCAATGTGTGTTTATAGATGTTCCTATGTGTGTCGATTGTGTGCGTTATGCTCATCTTGTTCTGTATGTGATTATGTGTGTACGAGCTTCTTGTAATGTGTATGTGATTTCATCCGGCCGTGTGTGTAGACGAATATAGGTGTGTTTTATTCTGATACATTTTACGTCTATGTGTTTATCTGATTTATTTATGTGTGTGTTTTGTGCATGTATGTTTGTCGTGTCTGGTTTTACCAGATGTTAATATGTTAGACTGTTATGAGGGAATGGAAATGGTGTATATGTGTATTTTGCAGGGTGTATGTGTATGATCCGACACCTGTATCTATTCCATAGATTTATATTACCTTATGATATCAGAATCTATATTGTACATACACACATATATCACACACACACACACACATATATATATATATATATATAGCTATACATATATATATATATACACATATATATATACGTACATATATTTACACACATGTATACATATGTACGTTGTATAGTGTGCGATTGTTCACGTGTAGTTATTATTTGTTAAATTTGGATGCAAATTTGTGGTATGGTGCAAGTTAGGATTACTCCTCATTTTGGCATATTGGTATGATTTTAAATGTGCTTGGAGGGCACCTATTTAAGATGTTTTGCATTTTGTAGATCTCAGTGCTTTAACTACATTTTATGGATGCAGCTTAAGTGTCTCTTTATTGTGAATGCTGTTGTGCTGTTTTCAAACGTATCGCAGTTTCCTTCTATAATTACATCATCTATATATTAATACGATAGCGTGTGTGTTCGTGTGTCACGCTTCCGGTAAAAGCTCTGCGCATGCGTGCCGCACCTATATTTTTAAAAACAGTCAAGTCGCTTTATTTTCAAAACATTTTGAGTTATTTCCCTCTAGCGTAACGGTTAGCGACGTAGTATTTTTGACTTCGGCCCGACTGGTTTATAGTTCGATCTCAACCAACCTCTAAGATTTTTTTTCTACATTT
This sequence comes from Sepiola atlantica, assembly GCA_963556195.1. Classification (NCBI taxonomy): domain Eukaryota; kingdom Metazoa; phylum Mollusca; class Cephalopoda; order Sepiida; family Sepiolidae; genus Sepiola; species Sepiola atlantica. Next base: position 34,985,178 of record OY744519.1, on the reverse strand, counting down.
TAAGGGGAAGGGGAAGAGAGGTAGGGAGGGGCGACCGGGAAGACACATATTAATATAATAGCGTGTGTGATTTTGTGTGTAATGCTTACATCGAAAGCAACGACCTTCCGAATCTTTGTATGCTACTCACCTGGTTAAAAAGTACTTTTTTGTGTTGCTTTAAACTTAAAACTATTTTTTGTTTTTTATTTTGGCGTTTTTAAGGGCATTGTCTATTTAATTACGTTTTCTTGTTGTAGAGAGGACCAGTATTATTTTTTTTTTGAACGGATGGCATATCAACCTTTTTTAGTAGATATGTGCAGTGTCCATCATACACGAGTTACCATTTAAAAAAAATATTTCACTCTTATCTAGAAGGGGGGGCTCATAATAAAGGAAGTGTAACTAACAAATAGAGGGTGCTTTGTTACATTAGGACCCGCGGTAACTTTGACCCCGTCGTTAGAGTTAGGGTCAGTGTGGCAGACGATAACTTCGTCAACTTTTTCAGTTTTATTTTCAAGAAATAATTTTAAAAAAAATGAACACAACACGGTGTAAGTAAAAATAAAAATTTTAAAATTAAAAAGATTCCGTGTAATTTACACGGGTCCCGCTAGTACACTATTATCCTCCAACGTTGTTTTCGGTAGAGTTTGTTTATCACTGTCTGTGTAAATCCTAGCGTCAACATAGCTTGAGCGATCGTCCCCAAACTTCGTCAAAATAAGGGTGATGGTCTAACTTTGAAGGGATTTGAATTATTGGGTATGTTGTTATAAAACTATAACTAACTTTGTAACATCAGTGTTGTTTTGAACTCTATAAAATTATTGGATTTAATTAATTTACCAAACGATCAATCTTTAATACATGATCATTTGCTAAAATATCTGAAGCTAAAAATGTCTTTCTATTAGCCCGTTCAAATATTAAAAGGTCACGAAGTAATTAATTTTTTCTTTCGAATATTTACAAATGATTCAAATGTCTGACTTGTTTTATAAAGTATCCAATGTGCATCATGGTGGATTTAGTTGCATAATTAAATATTTTTTTCACAAAAAATTTTTTTTTTAATTTCGTTGTACTATTTACGCTATTTCAACTTTGATTTCTATCTTTAGCGTGACAGACTGACTTGTAGATGTGATTCGACGCATCCAAAAGAAAAAAGTAGGAAGAGGTAAAATAGAAAGGTTGAAAGGTAATTTTCCGCAAGGCGATCACATTGATCTGAATTAACGTGACAGGCCTGGCGAGCGGTAGGCCTTTGTTGTTTTGTTTTTTTACATCTGACCGGTGATGGAAGGATCTTGGGATGAGGACCGGTATGAAGAAATAACACAAAAGATTATTTCTCTGTGATTGACGTAATGAGCTGAGATTGTAACTCATCTTTTAAACGAGGTTAACAAACGATGTGTATTTTTACATGATCCGGCTTTGTTCTTAGTTTTTATATAGCCGTGCAAATCTGATAAAGAGAGCTTTGATGAAAACATCAATTGAATCGAATAGCCCAACCTTAAGAAGGACTCACTTCCTCCTACAATGCAACGCAGATAAAGCGACGGCAACATCTGACGTGATGGATAAACTACAGAATTGTTTTCTGGATCGCGATTTTTTACTGATTGGATGTATCTTCTAAAATATATATATATATATATGGCTTCATTTAATATGAAAAATTCAATGAAAAAGTATTTCGGGAAAATCTTGAATATATTATCCAGAAAAAAATGTGTGTTTTGAAAAAAAGCCAAAGAATGTGTGTTTTGATAATACAAATGTGTTTAAAACAATTTCGTAGCATTTATTATATCATTATATTATACTTGGAGTACTAGGGATATATAAAAAAATTTAGCTAAATAACCTAACTTATGTGTGAATTTACGGACATTTACCTTATATATATATATATATATATATATATTTAAAATAAAATAAGCATTAGAAGTAGTCTACGCATATCAACAAACGTTTCGATGCTTACACGTCTCATTATAGACTATATATATATATATATATATATATATATATATATATATATATATATATAGTTAAATAAAAAAGTAAAGCAAAAAACTATGTTATTTACGTATTTATTAACGTTTCGTCTTTATTGTAAAACTTCATCAGCTTGAAGTAAAATGTTTTTTTCTTTTTTTTTACTCAAAAACCAGTTGAAGCTCGCCGTTTTCAGACAAATCAAATGTTTGCCTGTATGATTTTTTCTTCATTTTTCTTTATCCTGTCAAAGTCTTACAATAAAGACGAAACGTTGATGAATACATAAATAATACGGTTTTTGGCTTTCCTTTTTCATTATCCATTACGTCGGATAATTTTATCCCTATCTTTATTCATATATATATATATATATATATATATATATATATATATATATATATCAAGCAATCCAACAAAAGATATAAGCGTCAACTATAAGGACTTAAGGATGCTTTGCATGAACTTTGAATTCTAATAAAATTTGATTGACACCTTATTTTATTACTTCATTTTATATTATATAATATATATATATATATATATATATATATTCATATATATTGATATATATTTAATAATAATATATATATATATTATATATATAATGATATATATATGGATATATACATATATATATAACTATATATATATATATTTATATATATTGATATATACATATGTCTATATACATATATATACATATATATATATATATATATATATATATTGATATATACAAATGTATATATAAATAGATATACACATATATATACATATATATACACACATATATATACATATATATATATATATACATATGTATATAACTATATATGTATATAACTATATACATATATATATATATATGTATATATATATATATATATATATATATATATATATATATATATATATATATATATATATATATATATATATATATATATATATATATATATATATATATATATATATATAAAGAATCGAGTGGTAGGGGAATTGTGACAATGTAAATTCGGGTGTACCTGAATCTGTGGTCACGGGATAAATAAACTTTTGCCATTATAATATATATATATATATATATATATATATATATATATATATATATATATATATATATATATATATATATATGATTTATTTTCAATGCAGTCCTCTGCATATTCTGTTAAAAAAACGCTCAGGCTGACAACAAATAATAAACACACCGGTAAACACCGGTCTACTATCGCCGGTAAAAACAATAACAAAACACAAAAAATTAGCGTATATATATATATATATATATATATATATATATATATATATATATATATATATATATATATATATATATATATACGCTAATTGTTTCTGTTTTCTATAATAATAAGCTAAATAATTCCCACTACATAAATCTATTCTATTGTAACTAAATGCATCCAAACTTTAAATTGGATGAAAAATAACACTTCTCCACTCCAAAATACATTAGGAAGAACCAATGTAATATATCAGTTCCAATGCCGTATGGGAGAATGTATCTCCGACAACAATAAAACAACTAATTCTTACATAGGTTTCACTTTCACAACACTATCCCGAAGACTCACCCTACATCTCTCCGACACTAGCTCTATATGCCAACACCTAAAAAAACATAATTGCACCCCCTCCCAATATAGAAACATCCTTGTTAACAATACCAAAATAATACACCACGATACCAATATCAAAAAATTAAAAATACTCGAAGCCCTCTACATAAAAACTAAACATACCACAATTTATAATGTCAATTATGAAACTAGTCGCAACATTTTAAAGTGTCTAGCATAATAATTAACATTACCAAATGCTTAGCCATTAGGTAGTTATGCGTTTGAATTGTATGCACTTTCTTTAACGTCATCAATTTCTTAACGGTTTAAACAGTCAAACTTCTAAATCTCTCATATGTGTAGAACGCCATCACGCTCTCATGTACATTTCAACTTTACAGACGCTTTTTCAAGTTATAAACTACTTGCCATTATAATTAAAAAATGAGCACAACAGTAAAGTCATAATTTGTAAAGACACTAAAACTAATACCGCCTGAAGATAGTTTGACGATTCAAATCGAAAGTACTTGCAAAAAAGAAAAAAGAATGGAACAAGAAACCCATGGATCATATTTACATCAATTTGACCGAAACATTAGATGGGCAATTCGGAAAATTGAAAAAATATTAAAAAATCGCATTAAACAAAACCACTCCGTGTTATTTAATAATGTTTGCCTAAATGAAAATATGCTGCCTAAATACACACAATATATATATATATATATAAAGAGGGGTACTAAAAGCGAACTTTTAGGAAAGGTAAAACCCTATTGTGAAGAGTATACAGCTCAATATCCAGGATAGAGCAGGTAGAAATGAAGGTGAGTGGAAAGGAATTAGAGAAAGCAAAAGCCAAATCAAAATTCAATTCAAAAGTTCAAAGCAAGGTATAATCCGCAAAAAGGGAATTTATTCAAGTTAAATTTTCCTTAAGCCAGGCTTTTCAAAGATCAAAATCTTATCATCAGAGGAATTCGCTGGGATAGATAAGTTGGCAATGGCCAAGATTTAAAATTTGAAAAAATGAAATAAAATAAAAGTTGTAGGGAAGGAAACGTAGGGCAAAATTGTGCCAGGGTGCAAGCAAATGTCCAATTGCCAAAAAGTCCGGTGTCGAAGAGTCCAGCGGAGAGGATACGATGTAGATAGGTAGGTCGTTAGAGGCACGAGAAGTAATGAGAGAAGTTTCAAAGTTAAATTCCAAGAAGCCACAACTTCAGGTACGGCGAAAATAGAAAATCCAGGAAGATTTTGATCTTTGAAAAGCCTGGCTTAAGGAAAATTTAACTTGAATAAATTGCCTTTTTGCGGATTATACCTTGCTTTGAACTTTTGAATTGAATTTTGATTTGGCTTTTGCTTTCTCTAATTCCTTTCCACTCTCCTTCATTTTTATATATATATATATATATATATATATATATATATATATATATATATATATATATATATATATATATAGTTGGGAATGATAATGCAACGTAATGAAAAACGTTATACTTGTTTTTATATATATATATATATATATATATATATATATATATATATATATATATATATATATGATAATTTTATCGGATTCTAACTCTGCCTGATGAGATCTCAGTTTATAGTAACTGTTGATCGATAACATCGACATGCCAGTGTCGCAGATTTTGTACATGTCTGTGTAAATAAAATTATCATATATAAAGCTCTATTTTGATATTGAGCATTTTTTATAAACCCGGTTAAAATTCTCTGGATTACCACCCTGTGGATATTTTTCACCTGGATTATTACCATTATTATATATATATATATATATATATATATATATATATATATATATATATTGCGAAAATACCTTAAAACAAAATACAAGCTAAACATTAAAAACTATTTTCTTTTGTTTTATGACATAGTGTACATGGTTTATGACAAGTATTTGTTGACATTGAATTTTTACAGAACCATGTTGTTGTTTGCAGGGAAGTAGTCCCGTATAGTAACCTGTTCCACAAAGGAGAAAGTTCTTGAAAATAAACTTTTCATGGATATTTCACTTGATGCTAGTTTGAAACAGCATTTTCATCGCTAAACGCGCAGATTGAATGTACGCATCTTTAAAATGTATTCAACCGTGTCACACGTTATATTTTTTTTAGATGCGACCAGGCAGCTCTATAAGAGATCCGACCTGTCAGTTTGTCTCTCGCACTTAAGTTTGACATCACATTTACATCCATAAACGCGCAGATTGAATGGACGTATCTTAAGAAGACATTCTGTTCTTACTTCTTTTAAAGACGCACTTCCTGTGTGGAACTTGGGATTTGCCGAATTTCGACGACACGCGAGGTTATTGAGTTTATTATTGATTTTTATGCTTCCACGATGTTCATATATCATAGTTAATTCGCTTGATGTATTTCGAATACATTTCGCACGTGAGCCCGATATTTACTCACTACGAGGGAGAATTAACTGAATCTGATTTTACTCCAGGGAAACGCATACACACAGAAGGGAGAAGAGAGAGAAAGAAGAAGAAGAAGAAGAAGAAGAAGAAGAAGAAGAAGAAGAAGAAGAAGAAGAAGAAGAAGAAGAAGAAGAAGAAACTAGAAGTAATGGGAATAAGAGATATGTTCCTTTATGACAGAAGTAGCAAAGGTACAGGAGCCCAAGACTGAATTTGCCCCTCGTCCGGGTATATATGTTCATGTATTTTCGGGCCTATTTGGCATAATAGTAAGAATTTCTGCTAATTAGCTTAGAGAACGGGGTTCAATCCTCGGTTGAGCTATACCAAAGACTTAAAAATGTTACATGATGTCTCCGTTGCAAAACCCTCAAAATCATAAGGTGAGAATCGAGGGAAAGTAGAGTAATCCTGGGAAAGGAGTTGTGCGGTCCCCTACATCTCGGTGTAGTAGCTAATGAAAAGGGAGCCTTAGGTTTTCCCTTGACTATGGTCGACCACTTTACCTTTTTTCTTTTTTTTTCGGTTAAATATAATAGAAAATGCAATACAAAGTAAAATGTAAAGCGGATATAGGCATAGATATACATTAGCATGGATATCTGGTGTGGTTCGGGAGTTAATGAGGTGCCTTATGTGCAATTTTACTTGCTTTCCGACGAAGACAACGTTAGACAGAAGTTCATGTTTATGTGGGGCACATCCAGCTTGCCTATAATGGAACTGTAAATGGGGGCAAAAATAAAAATGAACTCAGTCAAGAAAGATGAATTTTCTTCTAGTTGGGGACAGAACAAATACTACAAAAAACGCGTATGTTTTTTTTTTAGTTACACTCATTTTAGGATTTTCAATTTTAAGATTTTTAATGTTATGATTTTCACTCCCTACTACTAACTCCAGTTTGTGTCTGTACAATGTGTCTGCATGTTCAAAGTGCAGACCTTTTCATAGTTCTGAGAAAACTGCCTACGCTACGCAGTCGTGTCTGTTTTTTGTATCCGATTTTAGCTAGTTCGCCGCATTCACTTTTTATATAGTTTTCCGTTTTGTCTACATTTACTGTTTTTCTGTTTTTTGTCTATCTTTTATACAGTTCATTTTGTTCCCCTTTTTTATGCAACTGTCACTATCAATTCACTTTCTCTATTCAAGTGTCCCACTCGTAGCAATGTGTTTTAGTGCGTCTCTTCTTTGATCTCTCTTATAAATCGTCCATGTAGCTACTTCTTTTCCCGCCTGTTTGCTTTTCCCGCCTGTTTGCTTTTCCCGCCTTTTTGCGTCAGTTTCACTGCTCTTTTTATTGTTCAATTTGGCGGTAATCAGCCTTTCTCGGTTATGTATTTTCTGGTTCAGTTTTTGTACTTTCCCCACAGTTTCCTACATTACTAGTTCTCTTCCCGTTTCTCTCCTTTTTAGATAGAGTTGATCAGTATCATTCTTTTTTTCTTCTTTTCTTTATGGAAGTCACTCCAGACAAGGCATGAAGCCACCACGTAAAGAGCTAAAAAGAAAGAAAGATAATTATGTAAAGACAGGAGATGCCTATTGATTTTAATGTTGAAAATACCAAGGCTAAAGTTAGAAGGAAAACAGTCAGCGAGAAGAGGGTTTGACAAGCATGCAGTTCTTGGAAATAAGCTGCTGGAATAGGAAAATGTATGATAATAGGTTACCCGAATAGTGAGCGATAAAAACACCAAGACTAACGAGTCACACGAGACCGAACAAAGAAAGCCGGGAATAAATCAGACTATTCTACAGAATATATGCCATAATAGTTCTTATAGAAGAGACTGAGACTAGTAAGATAATGTCTGTGAGAGACCGAGGGTGCAGTGCAGTGTAATGGTCATTAGTTCCTTAGTTCTTTGATCCAGGTGTCTGAATTCTTCTTTTGTCCAGTCTGCGAAGAATCCATATCTTACTAGAAATACTGTCCAGGTGTATATTATTTGGATCATTCGGACTACTGTTCTCATCTTAGATGTTCTTCTTACAATGCTTCGGTCGATGTAAACCCCGGCCTTCTTCAGGTGCATCTTGTCGAACTCGAGTATCTTTCTGTCGAACTCAGTGATCTGCACAGAATTTCGAACGGAACTGTTTATTTATTCCACGGTGGTAGCTTTCTCTCGTTCCATCAGCTAGTACCAGATAGAAGTCGTAAGTCATTCGTAATTGTATTCTTAGTATCGCCCGTACTGAGGATTGAAGCTCTATTACTTATAACTGATTATAACATACCACTTAATCCGTTACGTCACGAGTCCTTGCGGACAATTTTAACATGAATGTTAGGAGCCTTAAACCTATCATTGTTTTAGATGTGTAGACTTATTACTTATCGCTATATATTACTACATATTACTATATATTACTACATATTCCTTGTATATACATTGTGAGAATAACATCCAAGATGAGAACAGTAGTCTAAATAATCAGGATAATACAAATTAGCAATCCTCATCTTAAATATTCCGAAATAAAATGTCCACTTATTTATATCTTTTATGATGTACACTATAAAATGTATTTCCTAAGATTTATTTTTTCCTTTTCCTATATTCTCTTCCAATATTCTCTTTCATTTTTTGTCGATTTGATGACGTCTGTTTCGAAAGCTCACTGATATTTATAGTTAAAGTGCCCTCATCTTTTCTGGGCTGAGCAGTTCTCTGCCCTCTGCTGTTTCTAATGTCCCCATTGTTCATCTCAAGAATCTCATATGTCTACAAAACCACCATTCAGTCATGAATAGCATATTGTTGCAACATCTATTCTGGTGCACTAGCCACTAGTTTTTGCATCTTGGACAGGGTGCAAAACAAGTCTCTAAGCTAATAGGTTTCGTAGTGTCTGTCAAGCTCCAGCCCCTGTCCCATCGCCGCAGTGTTGCTTCCCTATAATTTTTGAACAAGTACTTCCACGAATGTGCTCACACACACTTACTGCACTTGTAAGCCCTCAACGTAAATACCCTCGCCAAACCCGACTAGAAGCAAAATCCTACCTCTTAATTGCAGGTCCCAAGATACCGGAAAAACTACTCTCATAGCTTCTTTCCCCAGGATGCTAACCTTTGGGGTACACTCCCTGCTCCCTGTTTCCCCGACTGTACCAACATGCAGAAATTTAAATGTAATGTGAGCAAACAACTTGCTGCAAAACTCCATACTTAAGATGCCCCCTATAAGTCTAGCCTTAATCACAGTGGTCCCCTAGGTCTCAGTTGCAATATGTATCTGTTTGCGGTGAATAAAAGTTTTTAAAAGGTACTAGACACTTTTTATGCTTGTTTGTGTCTCGTGTTGTTTTTGTTTTTTTGTTTTTTTTGTTGCTTTCTTTATTTTTTTTATTTTTCAAAGTATTTTCTCCTCGTATTATTTTCGCTGTTATTTTTCTAAGTGTGCACTTATTCTAATTGTTTTCCTTCCGTGCAAATCTAGCAAATTGTATTTAAAATGATTGACCATACTCAATATACGTCTATACTTAAAAAAAGAAATGCAAAAACGAATCGATAACCAACACTCGTCAAAATAACAGTCTGCTTGCACGTCTACAGTGGCAAAAAAGCTATCTCAAACATCTGAGATGATAACACATTCGCCTTTATTTCTGTAGCGCATCTTCCGCCGAGAGAGTCCATTAATTCTGATCGTCTGCTAGGAAAATGTTTTATTTTTCGAATAGGGTATCCGATATGAAGGGTTATTCATGATTGCTTATTGGAAACGGGGTTTCCATATCGAAATGGTTGAACGTAACGAATTGGCGAGTGCAGTAGCACATTTTCATGATACATATTTAAGACGACTCACGATACATATATAAGTTAATCCATCATACATTTTAAATACGATTCATGATACATTTTTAAGACGATTCATGATACTAATAATACAATTACGAATTACTTAAGACTTCCACCTGGTCATGGCTGACGGATCGATAGCTAGCGACTCCGGTCGATTAAAGAAAAGGGTTGCGTTCAAAATTTCGTACAGATTTACAAGTTCAGCCAGGTGCACCTGAAGAAGGTCGGACTTTACATCAGTCGAAACGTTATGAGAATAACATTCATCACGAGAACACTAGTTCGAATCACCCAAGGAATACAAATTATGATTACTCATCTAAAAAATTACGAAGTATTATACTTTTTTGCTGTAGCATGTTTTATACAGTTTAATCGAATCTTTTATAAATACGAGGTTTCTGTATCAATTATACACCAATATTGATTTTATAAAAGTAACTTCTCACCCCATTTCTTCATTTTTCGAGGGTGTCAGACATAAAGGACTGGATTAAAACAACAATCATTGGGCGGTATAAACACACACACATATAGAGAGAGAGATATAGATATAAATATAAATCAAGGAAGAGAGATAAAAATGTGCGGATGACAAATCTAATTCATCTTCGATTGTTCAATGCAAGGTGTACTCGATGAAAACGTGTTTATTTTTCTTTCCTTTAGCAAGGCTTTTCAAAGATTAAAATCCTATCATCAGAGGAATTACATAGATGGATAAGTTGGCAGAGGAATAGCCAAAATTCAAAATTTGAAAAATTTAAGAAACAATATAAAGTAATGGAAAGTAAGAGTGTGTATATAAAAAAGCTTATCAACATATAGAGTCTGTCCAGTTGGTGAATGTCCGTTGACAAAGTGTCTGGTGACAAAAGATTTAAATGTGGAAATGGGATATATATATATATATATATATATATATATATATATATACATATATATACAAAGATATATATATAGATATATACATATATATATACATATATATACATATATATATACATATATATACATATATATATATAAATATATATAGTCTTTTTGTTAATATTTTACTGACGATAGAATGATAGCTGTTTTCTTAGCATATTTCCACTTCCTAAGTGTTAAAGAACATTGCATTAAGTCGCTGTTTTTAATAGTATGTGTAATTATTTTATATATATATATATATATATATATATATATATATATATATTTATCAACTAACTTTTACGTGGGTATACGTATTTAAATATTAATAAATATATATATATACACATATATATATATACATATATATATATATATATATATATATACATATACTGTATATATTAATATCATTTTTTAGAAACTCTTACCAGAATAACGAGTACAGATTAGATAACATAAAACTCAAAATCATTAATTTATCTACATTAACAAAGGATGAAATAGAAATACTAAAATCAGGCTTCAAATGCTGCTCTACTCCTAAAAGCAATATAGCAGAACTGAAGAAGGACTTTAGAGAATCTGAACGTAAATTCAGACTAATAGAAAAATTAAGTAAACACGAAACCATAACAGATGACTCATTAGTCAAAAATAAATTAACAAACATCCCTAACAAACACAAAAATACGATAGAACTAAACACCTTCTTTGAAACCCTTCTAAAACATAAACCCATAGATAAAAGCTAAACATACCAGCAACCTAACATTTAAACAAATCTTACACTAGAAAACATCCGAAATAATAACAACATAATTATTTTAACATATTTCACCCCAAACAAGGCAGGCCGCTACTGTAGACGTAAGGAGTTACTGAGAATTTGGGTGTGGGTTTTGAGTGTCACCCCGAGTTTGGAGCAGTGAAGCGATATGTCTGTTTTCATAAGTTTTAAACCTCTGCATGTCGGTTGTCAGGGAAACATGAAGCAGGGAGGGAGTTCCAGAGGCCAGCAGAACGAGGAAAGAAGCTATTAGAATAGAAGGCTCTCCGGCATCTGAAGACCTCCACAGTGAATGGACGGGATTTAGCTGATTGTCGAGTTCGTCTATTGAATTTACGTATAAACAAATACAGTGCTGTTTTTTTTATCATGGGCAAAAGTTATCATAAAACGAACATTCTAGAGGCACTAGAAAACAAGAACTACTACAAACACATTAATATCAACACAGACAATACCACTATTTCAGAAATGGCAAAACTTTGCACAGCATACAAAAAATATTACCAAATTATGTTTAATTCTTAACCAACTAGATCAGAAAAATAAACGGACTACCTGAGATACACAAATCAAATGAGATTGGAAATGCTATCAAAACATAAAAATCAAAATATATTAGTGCCGTTAATCCCAGTGACCTTACATTTCGACCCATAGTAGTAAGACCAGCCTGCTAAATAAGCAGACTTGATAACTAATAGACATCTTACTACAGCCATTTATTGAAAAAGTCAGGATCTTCATAAGAGACGACATCAACTTCATTACGATAAACAGTAGATCCCGGGATAATGTCAGTTACATTTGATGTTAGCAGCTTATAGAGAAACATACCGCATGACGTAGGTAAACAAGCATTATTATTTTGGATTGACAAACACTCATAGATGTTACATCCATGATTTTATGAAACAATTCCTTATCGACAGCATTGAGATAATTCTTAGCAACAACCCTTTCGAATTTAACAACGAAAACTACATTCAAATCTTAGGTACAGCAATTGGAAAGAAAATAGTACCAACATATGCCACCCTAACACTTGCTTACCTAGAAGAGATCTTATATTAACATAGAATAAAAATATGGAAAAAATATCTAAACACTTTTCATCAAATCTTGGAAGAGATACCTAGAGGAGTGTTTCATTCCTTAGAAACCTACATGGGGAGACATCAAATAGTTACGCACTATACTCCAGAACCTACACTAAAAAATAAAATTCATGCTAGAACACAGTCACACAGAACTACCCTTCCTAGATATACTCGCTAAAATTACAAACAATCATATCATAACAGACATCTACCACAAACCTACAGATACCCAACAATATCTTCATTTCTAAAAGTCATCACCCTAAAAGCTGCCTCAAATATATACCCTAGTCCCTAGAACGCAGAATCTTCAGTGTAATCATTGACAAACACCTCCAAATTGTCCGACTGAGGAAACTACGAAAAACTTGAACGAGAAGAGGATACCCCTCACATCTAATACACAAAGGTATAGATCTAGTAGTAAAAATACCATTAGAACAACTACGAAACCACGAAAAACGTAATAAAGAACATATCTTAGCATACGTCTCCATAGACAGCAAAGACAATCCAAAACTATTCACAGAGATAACAAGAAACCTAGAATTACTCAACGAAAACAACAAACTAAGCAACATACTAAAAACAACAAAAATAATAAAAGGTAAACGCCAACTAAATAACCTCAAACATATTTGAACCTCGTCCAAACTCAACCAACACACAACACAAAAGGCCACAAAATGCAACAAATTCAAAGATGTAGGGTTTGTGATGTTATAATACAAGGAGACACATTCAAAAACCCAACACAAACATTCAAAATAACAAAAGACTTAAACTGCACCTAAAAAATGTGGTATATATACTAAAATGAACGACATGCTCCGAATCCTATATAGGCACCACGAAAGCACTCATCAATAGAGTCGCTATTCATAAAAGCAACATAAAAATCCCAGAAAACAGAAATTCATTTCTGTCAGAAAATATTCACTGATGCAGCAGAGATAGATTCAAGATCATGTCGATCTATCAAACTCAAGATTATTACTACTTCGTTACACACAAAACATTATAGCTAAATTCACACCGGCATTTCACATATCATAACACAACACGCACACACATACAGTAGACAGAGAACATATATACATACATTTGAAAATGAATGTGAGTGCACGCGTGTGGACAAGAACATATTTACGCACATATGCATATGCATATACGCACCAACATACGTAGACGAGAACATATAGACTGACCTAAACACACATACACACAACACGCACATGCACATGCACACACACACATATACACACGTAGAAACGGATAACAAGCCTGCCACGGAAATAGCCCGGAAGAGCCACCAGAAATACACTAAGAACTTCCATTACAGAAAACTGGACGAATGGGCTAACAAATATCGTGCTAAGTATTTCCTAGATGTACTATACAAGGAATATATATATATATATATATATATATATATATATATATATATATATATATATATATAAGGAATGCCCTGTAGCCTGTCTGAAAAAAGTATCGCTCCACTATAATCAGGAGAGAGTGATAATGGTTGCCTAAGATCAAGGCTTGATGACAAATGTCTTTAAAAATATGAGTGGTCTCATCAACAAAACAAGTGCAGGTTCTGTCACACAGTTGTAAGGTTCTGCTGGGGGATGACCACTATACAATGCGTCACAACGGAGTGTTGCAATATCTTCACTGGACTATATGTAAAAAGTTTAATATCCAGTGTAGCAGCAAGTTCTGGGAGCATATACCAGAAAGAATAGTTGGAAATAAGTTATACACCATCCACTATGTCTATGTAATACCTATAACTACATATGTAGAAAACGAAGCTGTTAAACCGGACATAGTGATATGGGACAAAGGGAGAAAGTAGCAACCCTAGTTTAAGTCATTTTTCCTAATGATGCAGGCTTAAACAGAGCTGAAAGGGAAAAGATTACGAAATACCAAAGTCTTATGTCCGACATGAAAATTAAACGTGAATTTTAGGAAGATGTCCATCATTCCAGTAATTATAGGAGTAACCGGACTAATGAAAAAGAATTTCAAAAACTACCTAGCGAATATACCTGGTGAACGAAGTGCAAGAGATATACAAATAATTGCACTTAAAGGGGCTGTAGAATCTTTTAAAAAGATCTCTCAGTTGGAGTATCTGAAATAGCAGGTGAATGTATGCTATCCAGTAGGATGACCCTATCCCCAGCAAAAACAAAAAGATAAGATTTTTTTTCAAAGAGAGAAACACATAAAAGACAGGGATCATAAAGAAATTAAAAAAACATGTATTATATTCACTTATTTCCGACACTCCTAATTTTATATTAAAACCCCAACCAAATAATTAACTCACGTCCATAAACTCAGGTGACATGCTCCATGGTGTATTGATGAGTATTTAGAGAAAGAGTGGAAAGGAACCCCAGCGCATGCGCACACAAACGCCAAAAATTTAATAAGAAGATTGGCCCCACATTTTTTTAATACAACAAATATCTGAAGAGAGACAAACATGCTTAAAACACGTGTTATAGAAATTTAAACCTTATTTTTGTATGTAAAATATAAAATATTGAATAATAAAAAAATGTTAGAATTAATAAGTATTTATTACTGCACTTCTTTAAAAATACATATATATACATATATATACATATATATATACACAGAGTCATATACACATATATATATACATATATACACACATGTATATCTATATATATAGAGAGAGGCTGACAGACAGACAGATAGACAGAGAGAGAGAGAGACAGACAGAGAGAAATCCACAGGTAGCTGCAGAAAATACGTTGAATGTGTTTCTGGTGGTTTCTATATTATGTCCAATCATATCAAATAAGAGTCAAGTGTTGCCTTTACAAACAGCAGTTAACTTAAAGATCGGCAGGAAGAAAATAACTGTTATGCTTTTTAGATTCACAGTGTCAGTTACTTATATTTCTTATACCGCTCCCCGTTGACCCAGGACTGTACTCTGCTAAACTCTGTCTCTGAAAGCATAGATAGAGCACTCTTAATTCACTCGAATGCCCAGATACATGTATTAGAGGATTTTAATGCCTACCACCGCGACTGATTCTCCAGCCTTACTGACGCAGCCGGCAACTCTACGTATAATTTATCCTTAGCTCACTCCCTCTTTCAGACTGTCGATTTTCCGACCCGCATCCCCGATCGAGTAGACCAACCAGCCTCACTTCTAGACCTTTTCTTGACCTCACTGCCCGAGGCTTGTGTGACGAAAGCTCATAGCCCACTCGGGAATGCTGATCACATTGTGCTAATGATACATATCACACTAAAAAGTCGTCCAAAAGCTGATGAACCGGTAACATGAATTGGAACAAATACATTGAAGATATTGCCAAGGCTGCCGCAAAGAAGGTTGGCTCCCTCTACTGTGCTAGAAAACTCCTCACACCTGATATTATCCTGTATATCTACAAAGCCACCATCCGTCCATGCATGGAGTATTGTTGTCACATCTGGGCTGGGGTATCATCTACTAGTCTCACCCTCCTTGACAAGGTCCAAAAAAGAATCGTCAACCTAATAGGTCCCTCACTGTCAACCAAGCTTCAGTCCCTGTCCCATCGCCGCAATGTAGCATCCTTGTGCTTGTTTTACAAATACTTCAATGGATTATGCTCCGATGAATTGGTTACTCTGGTGCCCCCTCGACGTAAATTCACTCGACTAACTTGACAATCAACTAAATCTCATTCGTCCACTGTGGAGGTCCCCAGATGTCGGAGAGCCTTCTACTCAAATAGCTTCTTTCCTCGTGCTGCTGACCTCTGGAACTCCCTCCCTGCCCCCTGTTTTCCCGACAGTACAGACGTGCAGAAATATAAAACCAATGTTAACAGACATCTCGCTGCGCAGATCCCGATTTAGGTTGAACACCCCCCGACCTTCTCCCGCTTTCTTTTTGCTCAGTAGCTCCTTACGTCTACAGTGGCGACCTGCCTTGTTTGGGGTGAACTATGTTAAAAAGAATTTTTTTTTAAAAGAAGTCGAGTGCATCCCGGATGTAATGGACCCAGGTGTATTAGAAGAGTCTATTAATCTCAGTTACAGAAAAATGAACCAGCCCATCCAGACCTGATGACAGCCCCTCTACGTGTTCTGTTTGTGGTTCCATACTTCATTGGGCTAGAGACGGCCAACATGCAGAACAAGAAATAGATGATGTGCATGAAGCAAACCTTGTGCTTATGAATTAATTAAGTCCGGCAGTACAAATGCCAAGGACAACGTTGCTGTGGCAGACTATTATTGCAGTCATTCTTGACTCGAGTTGGTATCACTGTTCCTTGACACTTTACCCCACGTCGTACGGGATAGAATAAAAACTAAAATGGTACGTTTATATTTGGTAACGGTGGTGATTTGTCATCTCTGTGTCATGTCATGTTACCCTGTGTTTTTACTGGATAAAAAAGTGAATATCAGTGTTTACGTTGTTGATTCGGATTTCGTACTAAAAAAAATTCTAACATATAATGAACGAGAGTTTAATAATCAGGATTTCCGAGACATGTGTCAAAATGTGAATGCACAAAGTACTTGGAGTAACGGCATGATGCTGTCCTTTGAAAATGCAAATATCCCTTTGATATTTCATTAGAGTGGTCTGTTAGTACAAATAATAACACCCTCTCTCTCTTGTTTTCTATCCTTCTCTTTATATATATATTTTTTTTATTTATACAAGCATTATTGGTTACATATGTGCATACATGTTTCTCTGTTGTATTTGGTTGGACATAAATAATAATGTTTGTATGAATGTATTTATACTTAAGAACACTTGAGTTTCAACGGATTTCCATCTACAGAAACTAATACATGTACTATATATATATATATATATATATATATATATATATATATATATATATATATATATATATATTTATAAACAAATATTAATTATTTTAATACCTACAGACATCGATGTTTCATGCTAACGCAATCTTCAGTGCAGGAAGCTAATTCTCAACGGTCGGCGGGCGCTCACCCTAATCACAAATCGCCACTGATCTGTAGTCAAGAGTCTTACCCCCTCGGCCATAGACAATTAGGTAAAATTAGGGAGGAATTTAACTTTGTAAATAGCGAATCGGCGGCTAAATTTACACAAGCAGTTAGAGTGATCAACGAACGTATTCGGATCGTGCATATATATATATATATATATATATATATATATATATATATATATATATATATGTATATATATATATATATATAAATATATATATATATATATATATATATATAATAAGGAATAAGGTAAAATAAATACCTTTGAAACATTTAAAGATGCGATATCAATTTTAGAAGAAAGATAAATCGAAACCGATTTTTTTTTCCTTTTATAAACTTTCATTTATTTAGTTTATAGTGATACAAATATTTCGCCAATTTAAAACTTGGCCTTTTCAATGTGTCTGTATATCCTGATCTTATCGGATTTGGATTATCCCGACTTCTATTGGTGCAACCGGGCTTAAGGGATGTTTTTGTTGTTTTCCACTTTTAAATATGAGATCGTGAATGCACACGAGATAGAGTTTATATTTTTTTAAGCATCTAATTGAAATTCAATCAGGAATAAGGTAAAATAAATACCTTTGAAACATTTAAAGATGCGATATCAATTTTAGAAGAAAAATAAATCGAAACCGATTGTTTTCCTTTTATAAACTTTCATTATTTTTTAGTTTATAGTGATACAAATATTTCGCCAATTTAAAACTTGGCCTTTTCAATGTGTCTGTATATCCTGATCTTATCGGATTTGGATTATCCCGGCTTCTGTTGGTGCAACCGGCCTTAAGGGATGTTGTTGTTGTTTTCCCCTTTTAAATATGAGATCGTGAATGCACACGAGATAGGTATAAAATTTAGGGTTCATATTTTTTTTAAGCATCTAATTGAAATTTAATAAGGAATAAGGTAAAATAAATACCTTTGAAGCATTTAAAGATGCGATATCAATTTTAGATGATATATATATATATATATATATATATATATATATATATTATATATATATATATATATATATATATATATATATTATATATATATATATATATATATATTATATATATATATATATATATATATATATATATATATATATATATATATATATATATATATATATATATATATATATATATATATACGATTTATTTATAAAATCTATAAAAAAATATGTCATTGGATCTCCATTCAAGTCGGGCACTTTGAGAGAAATATGGAAAGTTTCTAATTAAGCAATATTTCGAATTTTTCCCTTGGTAGATTCAACACTTTCTGAGACTTACTATGTTCGTAAATACAATATAAAGTGTATTTCTCTCGCATTCAAAATATGACTGCGACAGTGGTCGAGTGGTTAAGAATGTTGTATTGGAGTTATTCGGGATCAGTCTTCAAATCGTCTGACCGGCAGTACAGTTATATAAGCAACACAGATAATCGTTAGTGTACATAAAACATATGTCTTTGGATAATACATAGTTATTCATAAAAAAATAATTATATAGGCATATGTGTGTGCGTGTAAGACTGGAGAACTACTAGATAGTGAAACACAAACGTTTTTGTGTAGCTTGTTTGCCTTAAGTATATTTCATATATTCACTGAGCTTTACGCATGTACTGGACATTTTTTAAGAAAATACTGAAATTAATAATATATTATTTTCTAGCATAAGTACATAATATAAAACAGTAATATATATATATATATATATATATATATATATATATATATAGAGAGAGAGAGAGAGAGAGAGAGAGAGAGAGAGAGAGAGAGAGATAGAAGAAAAAAGAGTGATAAATATGCGACGATTGTCCAAATTTATTTCAAATTTCAATTGTTCAATGCAAGGTGTATTCAGTAATAAACTAGTGCATATTATTCTTTCCTTAAGCCAAGGCTTTTCAAAGATCGAGATCTTATCATCAGAGGAGAAATACAGATGGATAAGTTGGCTATCTGCATATCTTTTTTACCGAACTTTTCTTTTCATTCACTGCGTTTTTTTAACAAAAATTCTTTTAAAAATAATTTTCATATTTTTTCAAATATTTGAACTTTGGTTTTTTCGAAAGCCAACTTATCTATCTGTATTTCTCCTCTGCTGATAAGATCTCGATCTTTGAAAAGCCTTGGCTTAAGGAAATAATAATATACACTAGTTTATTACTGAATACACCTTGCATTGAACAATTGAAATTTGAAATAAATTTGGACAATCGTCGCATATTTATCACTCTTTTTTCTTCTATCTCTACAATTGCTCTATCTCGTATATTGAGCTAATCCTCTTCACAAAAGGTTCCATCTACTAAACGTTTTACTTTGGTTTATATTTGATCCTATAAATATATATATATATATATATATATATATATATATAATTTAATTATTGTATCCACAGAATAGCACTTGTTTTGATTTATCAAAACTCAGCAGTGTGGCTATATACACCTGACACGCCAACCGCACTGTTCGAACCGTAACCAACAGGTCTGATAACCCCAACATACATATCTATGCGCTCAACGATTCGGTTGTACGAATGAGAAGTATAAATACTACATTTTATCAGTACGTTACATTGTCTCATAAGAGGATCCAACCACAGCTTTTGACAGGGGGAAACCTTTGCATTACAGCTTCGAATCAAAACAATTACTCATTCCCAATCCAGAGGAGTTTGTTGACCATGGATGAACAGTGCATGGTGATTGCCAATTTTTCTCGGCGCGTTCTTCCTGTTGACGACATATGAAAGTTGGATTTACATAAGCTCTCTCACAGATATTGAACATTCAACAAAATAAATATATAAATCGATACAACTATATTTCTGTGTGTTCTGATTTTTTTTTCTATTCAAGATAATTCTCATATTTCATAGAAGTAACAATGTACATAGTTGCCCAGAATTCATGATTTTTCATTTTGTTATAAATGTATTCATTGACACCGTGGTTCTTCTAAAATAGGCAAGGCAATAAACTACAAGTTAGAGCTGTTTTACCCATGTCTCCAAACTTTAGTATATAAAGAAATATAAGCAGCAAGGAGGTCATGAATTTTTATCCACCCCATCTATGAAACAACTATGCATTCGGATTGTCTCGTATAAATATAGCATACAAATTAGGAGCAAATATATCACGCGAAAAGGAAAATATATATAAAAGAAAGGAAATCAAGAAAATTCGGTTTTCTTTTCCAAGATGTTATACTTAACAGGAGGTTGAAATCTTGACGGATATTGTAAGCGTAATAACTTTGCTGTTGCTTATTTTCGAACAGCATCTTTCTAAAACTCCACTCTCAATAACCCCCTACAGAAAATTTAATAAAAACTTTCTATTAATTATTTTTCTGTCGTCGCAATTTCACAGTCTATTGTCTCGACGGACTTGTCACGCATCTCATGACATAGTTCCACCACAAAATAAACTACTTTATTTTCTATCTTCTTTTTTTATTTTAGGAAGAATTTAAAATATATGTCTCTTGTCTAGAAAGACATGTCATACCTATAACAAAATCACCCAAGCATTGAAGTGTAGAATGAATAGCATCATGTTATCTAGTTTGCTGTTCCGTTTTAAATAACCCCCACATATTTCCCGCCACATATTTCCCGCCACATATTTCCCGCCACATATTTCCCGCCACATATTCATGTTATTCACATACATGTCACATCTTTCAGAATTTCCCCATTTCAAAATAAAAACCATTATTTTCTCTGAGTGCCTATCTCGCTTTAGTTCAGTGATTTCACACCATACATTCCATTTTAAGTACTCGTCGTGTGTTGTGTGAGCTATGGGCGAGTGAGCGATAAGCATCATATCATATGTAGGATATCTAGGAAGCATATAACAGTAATATTTTCATTTTACTAATGAGCCACCATTCATCAAAGCTAAAAGCTAGTTAATCAGATTGAAAAGTGAATGATGATGAATGTTATGAGAGGATTGAATTAAGTGTAGCACGATTAGAGGCGAGTATGTAAAAAAATGTTAAAACGGTAGTTTTCCACATAAGACTAGAATAAGCATGAGGTTATAATAGTGTAAAATTCTATTAAACGTTAACAGACTCGAGTCATGACTAAGGCGCAGGATATGACGTCACTTTGGTAAGTACGTGCAGAGATGCGAGATCAATTAAGCTTTTTGAGCGTACAACGTAAAAGTGACCAATCGTCGTTTTCGTGGTCCACTAACCTAGAGTGGCATGTCGGGGAATTACAACTCGTGTAGATGGACGTCACTGTAAATTGCACAACAGAAACAAATAAAAGGGCTATTTGTTGTAGTTTATTTTTCAATCCTTCACATTATTAAAACTACAAGAAAAATAGAAGAAAGGGAACTTGAGAGACGTCACTATTCACTGAGAAACAACTTGAGACGGGTCAACAGAACGAGACTGCAGCTGTGTATTGAAGGGAAAGAGGGAAAAAAACACAGAGACATCACTATCAACTGAGCTACAACTTACGACGTGTCTACCAAAAAGGCTCTAGCGGTGTATTAAAATGAAAGAGAGAAAGAAGTACAGAGACAGCACTATCAACTGAGCAACAACTTATGACGCGTCAACAGAAAAGTACTTCGAACAAGACGCCGGTAAAATATAGTGTGTTACTGCTTGGTATCGAGAAACACCTAATACTATGTTACACAATGAATTGAATTAATACAATATGATGACGGTGTATTCCAAGTGTTTATTGACACTTGAAGACAACCACGTTGTAGTCCCCAGGGAAGCAATCTTGTAACAACCTGTTCCACGGATAAGAAGTTCTTGGAAAGAACCTGTCCATGGAAATTATGGTTGATGTTTGTCGCACAGAAAGAAAATAACTCTGTTTATTTGCCATTCCTCGAGGGAAGTGTTAGTTACAAGGTCATTTTTTATGTGAGAAAATCCAGATCCCCAAAAAAGAATTTACTGGGTTAGGACAAAAATTTAAATAGCTTAAGTCTAGAAGGACTCTTTCTTAGCTGACTGGGGACAGAAGTAATGAAGTGTAGTATCAGAACACATACTACACTTTGCGGTGCTTGTATAATAAAAAGCCGAAAAAAAAGTTTTTTTTTGTCTTTTAGTGTTGGAGAGGTAAATAAGGGGCAAGTAACTCTTACCACGAATTTTAAGCAAGATTTTCCAGTAATCAAAACTGATGGCTTTAATTGGCGTTGCACATGTGGCTACTGTGCAAGGAGAACGTCGATTAGACATAAAAGGGTTAGTGTTAGGGTTAGGGTTAGGGTTAGGGTTAGGGTTTAGGGTTGGGTTAGGTTAGGGTTAGGGTTAGGGTTAGGGTTTAGGGTTAGGGTTAGGGTTAGGGTTAGGGTTAGGGTTAGGGTTTAGGGTTAGGGTTAGGGTTAGAAAAATATTGTTCGAAAGCTAGAGCTGTTGTGAAGAGTTACCTGCCCCTTATTTACTTCTCCAACACTAAAAGACAAAAAAAACTTTTTTTCGGCTTTTTATTATACATGCACCCACTTTGCTCCTAGCCTAAAGTCAAGGGACCAGATGGATAAAGGACAGTTCTTTGCAGTGCAACCATTGTATTTTTTTTCACGTGATTTTCTTTAGATCTTCCTTTTTTCCCCTCTTTTTCACAACAACCTGAGCAACCGGTTGTTTCTTTCTATCAAGATTTAGGTCGGAATTACCGAACGAAATATCGGTGACTTTAGAGATGTTTATCTGTCATTATTTTAATTAGTTCACATGCTTATCTACGAATTCCATATACTAACTATTCCATACATAAATAAGTAAAATAAATAAATGCTTTTATCCTTCGGAATTTTTTTAGATGAGGCTTGATAATTCGTAGAATTTGGTATATTCGGACTACTGTTCTCATCTTGGGTGTTTTTATCACAACGTTTCGTCCAGATTCCCGAGTTCAACAGAAAGATTCCCGAGTTCGACAAAGTACACCTGAAGAAGGTCGGAGGTTACATCGGCCGAAAAGTTGTGATAAAAACACCCAAGATGAGAACAGTAGTTCGAATATACCAAATTCTACGATAAATGCTTTTGATGTAAACTATAAAATTCCTATTGTGATATAACCATTTTAGTTTTTTAATTATCCCATACCAATCCATCTGTTGAACTCCAGCAATAGAGAAAACGATACATTGTTTCAGCCGCTTCTTGCGTCTCTGAAGACACGTCTGCTGCACGCGTCTGACCATACTTGGTGTAGAATTTAATCCCTAAAAATCAGACATTATTTTCTTTTTAAATAAGCCAATCAATAATTCGACAAACATCAGATAGCGAAAACGATAGATTTATTAAGTTGCACAACATTAGGTTTGATTGATTATATAAGGCCGTTTACCCCCCCCCCCCAGAAATGTAATCTGATCATAAGCAAGGGGAAGAGGAAAGAGTGTGTGAGAGAGAGAGAGGAAGAGAAAGAGAGAGAGATAATTAAGCGGACAACGTTTCCACACGTTAACACTATGCGGGTTCGGTCGAGAATTTCATTCTAATACGTTTTATATAACTAATGTGTTGTGGTTTTTTATTTACGAGTTCTTGAGTGTTGATTATTCCGTACTTTTACTCCCAATAATATACATTGATTCCACCATCTTCACTGGCATTTGAATTTCATTCTAATGCGTTTTATATAACTTATGTGTTATTGTTTTTCTTTACGAGTTCTCGAGTGTTAAATATTCCGTACTTTTACCCCTAATAATATATACGGATTCCACCATCTGCACTGATATTAGAATTTAATTCTAATGCGTTTTATATAAATTATGTGGTGTTGTTTTTTACGAGTTCCCGAATATTGACTATTCTGTACTTTTACTCTAATAATATACATGGGTTCCACTATCTGCACTGACATTTGAATTTCATTCAAATGCGTTTTCTATAAATTATCTGTTGTTTTTTTTATTAATTTAAAAGTGAATTATTCCGTACTTTTATCCCTAATAATTTACATGGATTCAACCATCTGCACTGACATTTGAATTTCATTCAAATGCGTTTTATATAAAAAGAAGTGTTGTTGTTTCACCATTATCTAGTGACTTTTGAATTTTAACCATCGTCATCTGATCCCATACGAATTTAAACTAACAGTGATAACTGGTGAAGGGTTAATGATCACCATGTATACAAGTGTTGTATCAGTAAACTTACGGTATCTTTGAGCCAGTTACAACAATATGCTTGACTACGCGTAGAAGGTGTTAGATGCAGTTATATCCGCCAAGTGTCTCCAGAGGGATGTTCGCAGAATCGGCTCACGCCCGAAAGAAAGAGGATAAGTAGATTGTGTAAATGAGTTTTAGTAGCGGAAAAGTAAGACGTGAGTTTCTAACGGAATGTCTGTATAGTCACTTGGTCGCGGCATTTTCTTTTCTCCAAAAGCGAATCTCGAAAAAGAGCGGGAAATCTTCTTAATGATTGCTGCTGCCGCCGCAAGATATACTTCCTGATATCCGAAAAGTAGACTCGAGAATTGTTCAGATGCAAACTCGAAATGCTCCGCGGCAAATCTTTTCGCAAGAAGAAGACACTCGCATCGAATAAGTCGATCAAAGCCATTCAAAAGACATACTCTTATGAGACTAGAAAATAATACGAAGCAAAACCGAAGTGTGTCGGGGTGAGAGGAGACGAAACGCGATTTATTTAACCTAATTTCATCATGACCAGAATTCAAAAACCTGATTACTAAATGAATCGCTTGTTAAAGTAACTTTTTCAAACAATGGTAACTTTTAATCACAATAACGTCTCATTTGTTTAATGTTATCATCCGTGCTGATAACAATAAGCGAATAATAAAATAAAAAACATGATGCATAATAATACTCCTTATGTCTGTTTCAATATCCTCCACTCAATAAGATTAATTTATTTTGATTTTTATGGCGATCTAATCTCGCTGATTGCATAGTATAAATCTCTTCACGGCCATCTTCCCTGTAGGAGAGGTAGAAGAGCCCGCAAAATACGACCGTTTAATTTTGTAATTCGCCACCCTGAGAAAAAGCGTCTACTGGTTTATTTGCCACGTTGACGTCCTCTCATGATGCAACTTCTTTTGCACGTTAGCTTACATTCCTTACTTTCACTTCTAGTGGAAAATTCTTCTTTACTTCTCACGAAATTATTTCTTCTTTACTTTACTTACGAAATTCTTCTTTACTTAGTACAATATGGAACTTTCCTTCCCTGCGTCATTCTAACATACCACATCAAAATCATCCTACAAGTACATTGTTGAAAGAGGAATATACACGACGTCAAAGTGGGTGCTTATTTTATTAAACTGATTTATCTGTTCGTATAATGTAATATTTCCTTCTATTATGTTTGACGAAACAAACACCCCAGATTCATGATAGTTATACTTTTGTCACACTCTGCCTTCCTTAATGATGTTATGTCCTAATATAAGTGGGAGGAGGAAGAGGATAACATGTTGAAAGTGAAAGGTTAAGGTTAGGGTTAGGGTTAGGGTTAGTATTAACGCTGGTATCATTACAGTCTCTATTATATATTTAGTTTTGAAATAATGTACAACTGACAGTACACAGATTTAAGAATGCTGTTGTAACGGATAAATAATTCAAAATTAACAAAACATATATCAAAGTATAAATTACAAAATCAGCGTAATTTGCGCAAATTTCGACTATTTCCATTGTTAATTTTATTAGACTCAGAATCTCAGTCTTGTTTTCATCAATTTACGATTTCAGTGAATTAATTGTGTAATTACGCGGATGCTTGCGGACCCGCCGTAGATCGGGACTAACGCATAAAAAAAGAGGAACAGTGTAATTACACGGATATAAATGCAAGGATTTATAAAGTATGTTTTTTACTAAATCCGTTACCACATAGCAAGGCCAAAAGCAACGCGAGAATAAAAGTTAATGAGATGTAATGATTATCAGTTTAGAGATGAAGAACCTTATGAGAGGATTGAGAATAATTGATGGAATGAACTGAGTTTTGTTGCTTGTGTCGACGATTCATGACAATAATCTGTTAACATTTGATTTGAAGACTACCATGTTATAATCTGCACGGACGCAGTCTCGTGGTAATGTTTTCGTCAAACGTGAAGACCTGTTCGTGAAAATTCCGCCGTCCACTAGGCACACGGGGGAAGGAAAGGTACTTTTTCTTGTTGTGGTAGAAGACGGGTTCTTGTTGTGAATGTTTTACCAGGAGGAAATAGAGATTGGAGCTCAGTCGAGCCCGTACCATTTAAATAACAATTATGTCGAGAGAGACTGTAAGGAACAGAAGAGATAATCCCCCACTAGATATTCAACACTGTCTATGCAATGAAAAGTACTTCGTTGCTTTCCACCCACTAAATATGTAATTTAATGAAACCTCTTGTTTGATGAGTTCCTGGGACTCTTTCACCCCGGATCTAAAATTTAAGAATTATACGCAATATGTTAATGAATTTGCTAGGAAAATGGTTAGATAATTATATTGCTCCAAAACGTACCTCAAACTATTTATAAAAATTGTAAGGCATGGTATTTTTATATTTTTAGGCAAAAAGAAGCTATACTGTAGTTATAAAATCTAACGAACGAATTTAATTTTCGATAAAGAGGTTATGAGTTGTGAATTAGTTTAAACAGGGTTTCCGATGTAACATAATAAAATATTGTTTCTTTTCCAGGTGAATCTCATATTCTCATACTTATAATTCTGGGTATAAGTGATGTTAACCGTTAATAGTATCCAGGTTTTGTCATCTTTTGATACATTTGCAGGAGTTATTTTTACGGTCAAAGTCTATACACTTTGCACAGTATGATAAAGACCAATGTGTATTTAATTGTAAATTTTTATATAAATAAATATAATATATCAGTTCCATCACAGAAAAGTTAGCGAGTAAATACGCGCCTTTTGCTAGCCTCCAGACAAAACTATTCAATGTGACGAGGGTAGCAGTGAAGTAAATAGCAAGTCAGACAACCCTCGCTGTCTGAAATTAATTCTAGAAAGAAATCCCCGACTCCAAAAAAGTCAAGGTGTTTTTTCTTTAGATCATCAAAAATGATAACAAGTTATACATGAAAACTTGATTACTAACGTAATTCTATGTTATATAAATATTAATACGAACACTAGCGAACGATATTTTCCCGTCAGATTTAACAATACTTATAAACTAGTTCAAGGTATATATTTTAATAAGTTATGTTTACTGTTTAATAGTATACAGTGTTTTCCTTTTCATGCGCTTGTTATTTTTGAAGTAGGAGACGCACACATTATGTATATATATATATATATATATATATATATATATACAAGTGCGTTTGTGTGTGCAAATATATACAAAGAGTTTAGATTAAATATAAACACAAAAATTTTCTGACTGATCTTTATATTAAAATTTTACATTGTTCTGGTGTGTTTATTTCGTATCATGACTTAAGTGTTTAATGAAAGAACCACTAGGCTTTGAAGTAGTAAACTGATATAAGTATTGCATCCTAATATATATATATATATATATATATATAGAGAGAGAGAGAGAGAGAGAGAGAGAGAGAGAAGGGGGGTGTAGCATTCTTTCATTTAAGCAAACATTGTTAAACATAACAGCTTGTTGTAGATGTATATTTTTTGCTTAAATAAAATAACAAAGTTCTCTGCTTGATCATAGCGTTTTTGGGTTTTTTTTTCAATTTTTCTTAATCTTTTTTGTGTCAAAATCAAAAGACTAATGTATGTTCCATATGTACCTACAAGGCCACTGATACATACGGAACATTTATTAATTTCTTGGAATATGACACAAAACATCATTAGAAATATCGAAAAAAATAAAGAATCAAACATCGAATTCTGTTATGTCTAACAATGTGTGGTTTGATATATATATATATATATATATATATATATATATATATATATATATATATATATATAACATTTAATATGAATTTAAATATAAATGATGTATTTTTAAATAATAATCTAGCGATATAATAGAAAGCTTAATATATTGAATAGAGCAATAAATTCAGGAGACGAATGATGAAAATAAAAAGTTGTACAAATACAATATTTAGTAAAACATCAGAAGTTCAGAGACTCCTTTTTTTACCTTCTGATGTTTTAAGAAATATTGTATTCATAACATTTTTATTTTCATCTTTCATCTTCGCTCTCCTTCTCTCTCTCTCTCTCTATATATATATATATATATATATATATATATATAGTTATTAATATTTGGTTTTATCTACATACGTATATGTTTCATCCTATCGGGAATTGTCAGTGTACAGATGATTATTCATACCTGGGACAGGAATCGAAACCCCGCAAGACGAGTAATGTTTTTTTTAACTCAAATACCGGCGCTTTAGCCTACGCGGCCACTATAGACAACCTGATAAATTAGCGAGAGATTAAACCTATTAAAAACAACCGACGTCAAGAGTGTTCAACTGCTGAAGGAATATGCATTAAATATATATATATATATATATATATATATATATATATATATATATATATATATATATATATATAACATTGAACAAGAATTAAAAGATAAATAAGTATCTTTAAATAATACTCTATTGTGGCAATAGTAAGCTCAATATATTTGATAGAGCAATAGATTCAGAAAAATGAATACAGACCACACAAGTTTTTCTGAATGCTATGGAATACTTAGCCTTTTATGGACAACACATGAACGTTTGAGTGCATTGAGTTTTTTTTTTTTTGATTTTTTACATAAACATTTTTATTGGTGTTAATTGCTCTGATTTGTCTTTTTTATCAAAGAAAATTTTTTATATATGTATATTAATGTTTAAAGTTTAATGTTACCGGTAATACTTACAAAACCGATTTTTATCCTCTGATGAAAAGGAATTTCATTTGAAGATCCATGTATTAAGGATAAGAAGACCCCTACCTTGTTTTGAACTTCTGATGATTTAATAAATATTGTAATTGTACAACTTTTATTTTCATCATTCATTTTTCTGTATATATATATATATATATATATATACAACTATATATGAGCCAAGTTATGTCCGATCTGTTTTACTACATTCCCACGGCCCAGACAATTTCATTATATTGACCTCGGCTACCCTCTTAGCGATCGCTATTTCCTATTATTCTCAACAAATTAAAGTATACACTGGGGGAATTACTCTCTAGATATCTAACAATGATAGAGAAAACCAGGGTTTCGATTAGTTAGCGAATCAGAAAACTCGTCACAATCAAAATGTTCTCAGTAAAAGAATTAATGCTCGCAGAAGAGCGTTAGTCAGTCGAAGACAGATGTTTGGTTCGAGAGACAGGCGGACAGATTGCGAGAGATGCCGGTCGGCAACTGATCGAAAATAGAAACTCAGAAGACCAAAATTTCGTTTTAAATTCGATCTTTTGTATGAGGAAAAATTACGATGCAATTTTCAAAGTCCCCTTACCTAGTCTTAGCACCAGTCAAATTTCTCAACGTCTTTTTTCCACAACGTTTTTTTTATTATTACTACACACCTGTGTTCTAATAAATATGTGTTGTTGTTTACGACAAGGTATTTCTTGTTTTAGGATTATAGGCACAATCGACTACTTAACTAAGTTAATGACTACGATGCGTAAACATTAAGTTCTGCAGACCACAGCGTGTGTATAGAAAGATTGACAAAGCAACCAGTCGAATACAATGTAGCCCATGTTGCATCGGACTATATTTAGTGCAGAGCCAAACAGATACCAGCCTGAGATATATCCACGGCACGTATGACTGCATTTCGTGCCTCTAAACGCAACATTCGACCACAAGGCATATAGGGCCAGAAAGGTAAACAGAGTTAATGTAGCTGTTAGGTTTAGGAAGTACGTTAGGCATAAGAAATGGGTTAGAAAGTACGTTAGGCAAAAAAAAAAGGTTTGGGAAGTACGTTAGACAAGGGAAAAGATTTAGGAAGAACGTTAGGCATAAGAAAAGGTTTAGGAAGTACATAAGGCATGGGAAAAGGTTTGGGAAGTACGTTAGGCATGAGAAAAGGTTTAATAAGTACGCTAGGTATAAGAAAAGGTTTAGGGAGT
Organism: Sepiola atlantica; assembly: GCA_963556195.1. Lineage (NCBI taxonomy): Eukaryota > Metazoa > Mollusca > Cephalopoda > Sepiida > Sepiolidae > Sepiola > Sepiola atlantica. Next base: position 34,954,300 of record OY744519.1, on the reverse strand, counting down.
ACGTTAGGCATAAGAAAAGGTTTAGGAAGTACGTTAGGCATAAGAAAAGGTTTGGGAAGTACGTTAGGCATGCGAAAAGGTTTAGGAAGTACGTTACGCATGAGAAAAGGTTTAACAAGTACGTTAGGCATAAGAAAAGGTTTGGGGTATACGTTAGGCATAAGAAAAGGTTTAGGAAGTACGTTAAGCATAAGAAAAGGTTTAGGAAGTACGTTGGGCATGAGATACCCTTAAAAATAAGGTTAGAAAAGATTGGAATTGTATTGGGGTGGTCTCGTTATCGATTCTAATATACATACTGAAATTTCTTCAGGTCTCAATCGCTGTATGGCAGCCGTCAATCATTTAATCGTGGTTAGTGCAACGGGGTCGAACCGTTGGAAAACTGAAACTAAACTAATTAAGAAAAGCCATTCTGGCCGAGCGAAATGAAAATGATAACTTCCATTATTACTATTTTGACTGTTCGTTTTTTATTTAGGGGCTCACATCCAGTAAGAGCCATGACAAGAGCAAATGAGGGACTCTTAATTATTATGATTTACTAGCCCAACTTAGTTCGCATCTCTTCTGCTTCGCTCTTCGCAACACTTTGAATTTTTTTTTACAAATGCCTTCTATCTTTCTCCGATAAATTAATTTCCCAATTGCATCCCGTTTACTATATATCTGTTCACACGTTCGTCTGTTTTAACCTATAGCCCTACAAGACAGTTCTGTCCTTGACACTTCTAAGTACAGACGAGTAATACATAATCGTTATTAAAAACAGCTAGCGTAGCCATCTCTGGAAAACTGAAATAAAACTAATTAAGCAAACTCTTTTTAGTTAAATGAAATTTTAAAAAAAACAGCTCTATTGTTTTAGTATTTTAATTGATAGTCTTTTGGAGAGGTGTCACATAGAGTCACGACGAGCGGTTGAGAACGAGTGAATATTAATGGCGCACATCTAAGTCCGTATATTTGTCTGTCTGGTGTCGCAGCTCGCCACATGCTGAATTCTACTTCAACAAATACCATCTTCCTTTTTTGATGCCGTAATTCCTTATCCGGTCCCAGTTTGCTATATTTCGTCGTTTCCACATTCGGTTGTGTAATGTCTGACCCTGCTGGGCAGTTCGCCTGTTTATAAGCCGCAACGTGCAGCCGAACAGAAAATAACCGTTAACTAGTCAATATACTCACATTCAATGTATTAAATTAGCAGAAATGGATTTGGGTTAGGTTAGATAGAATGGATACAAACATATTGCCCAAGGGTGTAAATAAAAACGAATTTTATTTTGCTTATGGGAAGAGTATAACAAGATTTCCTTACTTGAAGGTGTAAGTAGGAAGGTAGACTAATTGTGTCAAATATGAGCTGGGTAAAGATTTGGAATTTGGTAAAGAATGTATTGATGGAATTCGAATACTTTATTATTACATTTAGAAAAATAAACAAAAGTAATTGTTGGGGTTTGTTCAAGTAAGAAAACGAACAAACAATTCAGTACATTCAAAAACAAACAATTGAATAGCTGAGAGGAGATATAAGCCAGGGCGAATTCTGCAACTAAACAACGAATACATGTATTTGGCGCTGGCTATCACTATGATGAAGAGAAGGCTCTGATCAACTAATATACATGGAATAGCGTGGAAAAACATTGTGACATCAAATAAAGTGAGCGATAAATGTTTTGTTTGCTTTTATTTCGAGTCTTCAATTGTAAACAAGCCTACTAGGGAAAGATGCTTCCAGAAATGCGTGGCAACTTCAAGTAATTGTTTCCTATTTCATTTTAAATAATGTGGCCCCAGGCAAGAAATGGAGCTAAATATGGTATATATGTACTGTTTTTCTTAGTTTAGATATAAAATAAATCTTGGCAGATGGTATTACTAAAGAAAAAATACAGTTATACAATGCAGTGAGAATCTAACAGAGATAAGTCCATTTTATTTTTTCACAAAACCTGACAAAGTAAATTTCATTTTATAGTTTTACTGAAGAATAAATAATAAAAAAAGGATATTTTTTACATTTTCAAAAGGTTGTTTTTTTTTCATCAAACGGGTTTTAATTTTAATTTTTAATTTTGTTGAGCAATAGAAAAAATAAAGAATTTTAATTATCGAACAAAATCTTTAACAAAGAAACAATGCTACTTAATAATTAACGAATAAAATACATTAAAAAAATAATAAAATTTTCCTGGTTTAATTTTTAAAATATTTTTTTTCAAATTAGACATTCCCCAAAATGATTAATGCATTCGCATAATTATTTTATTCCATCAGCCAATTAAAAAGTTGTTCACTAAATTTAAATAATTTTAATTACAATAAAATATTTTACAGTTTTTACGTAATAAATAGAGAAGTTGTCGATTTCTTCATTTAATTTTTTTGGAAGTTTTTGTAATTTAATTTTCTTTAAATATGCTGTGTTTTTTTTAAAATAAAATTACCTTTTTGTCAGATCTTGTAAAATAATAAAATGGAGTTATCTCCCTCAGATTCTCATCAAATTGTCCAACTGCGCCAAGAAAAGATGCAGTTATTAATTTTAAAATTGCAAAGAAAATAGTGGATTTATTTTTATAGTTAAGCCTTCATCTTAATCGGAAAATCGGTAACTGTTCCGGTTTTTAAGTTAATTATGTAGCCGTAATATACCTAAATAACCTAGATATTTGTTCGAAAGACATATATAAAAGTGATAGAAAAGTTCAAAGATCAAAAAATAAATAAAAAATGAGATTCGCGCCATTAATAAAAAAATCTCTGCTTTTTGCTAATAGAACTTTTTTTCCGTCGGTCGATCGATAACCCCAGAGACACCGTGTCGCTAATTTTACCGCAACGATGATGGAAAGAGACAGGTAAAACAATTAGTTCACCAAATAAGGTTTGCCGCTATAACAAACCTCGAAACGCGGTGTGAAAGAAAGAAGAAGAAAAAAAGAGAAATCCTCCTTACGTTCATTGTAATTTCCATCGAAGTCCGAGGAGGTGAGCAAATTGTTGGTTTCCAACGAAAAACTGTCACGCGCTTACAAGAATAATGGCGGTACTTGTAAAGGTAACGAGAAAAAAAGTGTGACAGATGCGTCGTTCGATAATTCGAAATGGGTAGGCGTTTGCAAAAGAAAGATATAGGAAAAAGGTCAATTTATACAGTCGTCGACCATATTGGTTGTAGCATATACGATTCAATCTTGATATCCTATTTTTACTAATGATTATAAAAACTTGAGACTCCGTCATAAATGATGCATGTTTCAGGTCTTTGAGGATATGTTCCCTTACATAGTTGTATGTCCTCAATTTGGAGATAATAAATAGAAACATATGTTTAAAAGAAGAATAAAGTTTCCAATAATACAATGTCGCCAGTGTAACTTTTGCTACTCAATGGCGTTTACCTCCTTCGAATCGCAAGAAAGGACACTAAGTCGGAAAGTGGGATTTGAAATAAAAACGTCTGCATACCCGGTATAAACGCTTCAATCCGTTAGCGCAAAACTAACCCCCTCTCAATTCGACAAGGTAAAGCTTGGGACTGGATCTCCTAGGACTACCCAGAACCATACATTAGCTTGACAGAGGCAAGGCCACTGCCGTCACAGTGGCATATACTTATCTGGTTGATTGTCGAATACGTATTCTCGACTTGTATAGGGATTATACCACAACACATAGTATTGATAGATTAGTTTCCACTTAATATAAAGAGAATAGAAAAGGTTTTATTGTAAATAAATAGTATAGTGGCACTAAGATGTACCAATTATTCGATTCTAGCATTTTATTCGGACAATGGCTCATCAGGAAGCTTCAGTATTATTGGTTTGATGACACGTAGAAAGTTATTGCTCAGTTGATCGTGACGTCTCTCTGTTTCTTTCTTTTTTGTTGTTGATGTTGTTGCAGCCGTCTTCTACCTGTTATTTGTTAGTTGTTTTGTAAAAGTTATTGAATATGGCAGCACAAAATAATTGGGGTTAACAATGCTTTCAGGGAAGGGGTATTTTTCTACTTTAATATATAATACACATAAATAATACCCCAAACTCATTCCAGAGAAGCTGTCCTATAGCACAACGTCCACTCTCTCTTTCTATTTCTCTCTCTTTATCTCTTTCTCTCTCTCTTTCTCATGTGATCCAAAAAGAGTTGTGATGGGGTTTCTTTCAAGCTTAGTTTGTCTGATAACTGACAGATTATTACTTTAGCTTAGTATCATTGGTAAAGGTGAAGTCATAGTGTTTTATTTCTGATCGGCTCTTCCCCGGGTGATAGTACAAGAGACCGAACCTAGGGGTAGCTCATTGAGAGGCTTCTCCATCACCACTCGGTAAATACCGGGGTATTTTCAAGTGCCAGCTTGCGCATTGATTTGTGTCATTTGGGGTATTTTATGCTTGAATTATTGGGTGATTTATTGCCATGCAAATGTTTCGGCTTTAAGTGCGATTATTTTGCTTCAGAATTTATCAACTGGGTAGTCCTAGGAAATCCAGTCCCAAGCTTTACCATGTCGTATTGAGAGAGGGTTAGTTTTACGATAACGGCCTGAAGCGTTTATACCGGGTATGCAGACGTTTTTATTTCAAGACCAGGTGGCTAGCCTATCAAATCCCACTTTCCGACTTCTTGCGATTCGAAGGATGTAAATGCCGTTGAGTTGCAAAAGTTACACTGGCGACATTGTATTATTGTAAACTTTATTCTTCTTTTAAACATATGTTTCTATTTAAATGGCTAGCTTGTTTTCAAGTAATTCTACATTCCTCTCTCTTTTTGTTATTATGTAACTTAATCATTTTTCGTCGTTTTAAGCTCTTTACATGAAGTGGCTGTATACCTTGCCTGGAGCAACTTCCCTAACAAAATTGCTAAAGACTAGGGAAAATTGCTAAAACGGGGAATAAGAAGCCGTTAAATTGAACAACTATCAAAAATGCCAGAGACAGAGTAAGAGCAAATCAAGACATAAATAAATAAATGTATTTATTTGAATGTTTTTATTTATTTCGACCAATAGACTAATTTAACTTTTAATTAAAATAATATTGAATTTTTTAAAACTCCCTGAATCATCGTGAAATACATTCTTATCGACAGATCAAGATCTATATTTACTTACGCACCGCTTTCATTTCCGATTTCGGGTACTTTTGTATTGTTATCAGCTTCAACAACTACCCCGACTTAGGACTGGATACTTCAAATCTCCGTTTTTCTAGCTTCACGATACACATTTTTAATTATCTATATACAAATATTTTCCTATTTACAAATTAAGTAGATAGCCATCAAAATGTGAGAAGTTAAGAGTATATGGTCATCATCTGTCTATGTTTATCTTCATTCGGTGTATTTGGATCCAGGCATTGTTCCTTTTATTCTTTCACCATTTGTCAATCACTTAAACTTCAGCAATCACCACAATACTACATATAATCTCTAGGATACCTTACTTAAAATATCTCCTTTGTGCGACGCATTTTATTTTCATTGCCGCAAATTATTATTTGGCCAATAAGAAATGTAACTATTTAAATATAAGAACGCCAGTTAGCGTCGGCCAATGAAAATGATTTATTCATTTATTGAGAAAGTCCCTTTTCTTAATAGCATTTTGTATAATCCCTTAACTATTGAATTGTTTTACCTATCATACTACTGTTTAATAAAACGTAGACATTTTTTGCTTGGGCAAGTAGCGACTGTGTAATATCGTCAGTGTGGAGAAGAATTATTCACACCGGTCGCTGGGCTTTAACCCCGAAACCTGAGTTACATTTAGAACTCAAATTTCAACGTATTTATCCACACGACCGTTGCGAATAACTCGATAAATCAGCGAGAGATTAATCCTACTTAAAAGCAGCTGATGTAAAAAATTCAACTTTTAAAAGGAACATTGCCTTAAAGCGATGATGTCAGCTGTGTTAACACTGTGATAATAATGAAGCTGTTATATATATATATATATATATATATATATATATATATATATATATATATATATATATATATATTCAATTGACACCATACATTATTTTTATCATCTATCGGTTGTAACTGATCCACCAGCCGATGTACATCGGACACATTTCGTAAATTTAGCATACAGATCAGATTCTCTGAAATATTTCATCAGATAGACCAAAATATCTCCTAATACATTTTACCATTAATTCTGAATTCATCGAATTTATTCGTAAAATAATTTACATTCGATTTATCTTTAACATAATTAGTCAAAATAAAAAGTTCTAAAAAGATATTGCTCTATTAGGAAAAGAACCTAATTTTCGAGTAGATTTAGTCTTTGACATCTTTTCCTGCCAATAAATTTCGAATGAGGGTGAAATGAAAAATGTGTTTTATATTTAGAAATCTCATTAATTATTTAGTCATCTCCTAATTCTTCTCTCTTGTTTTAAAATAAATGACGAAATATTGAAAACTATTTACAAAAAATACAATTCAAGAAAAAAGTTTAAATTATTACCACCGACAAGGCAGAGGTTATGTTTTCGGTTGATTTTGGTTTGTGTGTACGTTTGTTTGTTTATGTATAGCCTAGCGTCGTTATCAAACTTGGTCAAATTATCGGTCTTGATCTAATTTAGAACTGATTTAATTTTGGGATATCGTGGTCAAATGTCAATGTCAAAGAAAAAGGTGGAGGTCACACTTTTGGCGATAACTTCCGTTCTGTTTTTCGCAGAGACGCACTACTTGGCTAATATCGTAGCCAATGAAGTCCCGTAACTTATATGAATTTTTCAGGAAATGTCAACCACTAGCACTTTTCAATTTTTTGTATAGATCTTATGCTTATGCGTGTAAAATTTTAGAAAGTTTATTTTATGTGTGAAATGATGCATTTTAGTGCCAACTACATCATTCGCTGACTATGAACTCAACTTCCCAAGTCGTTAAAATATAAAGCTTATATAGCTGCCCTCGTCTGATCCTGGCAATAAGAATGTCATACCAGTCTAAGATCCATCCTTTGTAATCCTACATAACAGGAGCTGACAAGACAGCAACAGGCCATCTTTAGTCAGATAATGTATGTCCCGACTCGGTCCTAGCAAGTGGGCACTCCCAGGAGTTACCTCCTCTTTTGAGAGAGGGTTCGTTCTCTATTATTTGTATAGCAGTCAAAGTGATCCTTCCTTTCAGCCTTGTGCTCCATCTTGATGCATTGACAAGCAAGTAAGTACTAACTTATATGTATTCTCGAAAGTTGAGCAGTTGGGATAGACGAAATTTGCATAAGTGCGCTCTATAAAGGAAAGTCTATCAAATAAATATGAACAACTATCTGACCTTCAATCTAAGATTTGGCCTTCTTACTAAAATCAGAGTGAAACATGGGTTTGCTCAGTCTGAGGATTTTAATCGGTTTTTGCCAGTAACCTTAAGCGCTCCTGCCGAGGAATGCCCACGGCTTCAATCTAGGCTATTTTTAGGTAATTTCGCACTTGCACTCTTCATTAATGATCACACACAACATTAAGTTCGCGATTGTGTAACATTCAACCCTCGTAGGTAGGTAGATAAACTTTAAAAACTACCCGGCGCCTTTGGTCAGCATATGACCTGCGGGCTAAAACCAGAGTGAACTATGGTTCTGCTCAGAAAGCCATTCTTATAGTCGTAACTTCTCCTTCGGGAAAGGGGATTGGTGTATTGTTTTTTATCGCCTGAGACGATTCTACCGGGAAATATCGACGGATTAACCAAGGCAATTATTATATCCTAATAGTATACCATCTCGATTGAGCTGGATTCCAACATGAAAAAAAGTACGACTTATTTTAACATCTGGTCCTTTTGTGGGAAAGTACTTTAAGATGGCTTTCGATCTTGCATCAAAGTGTAGTATATGTGCTGTCCTTGCTTAGAAAAGAAAAACTTTTTCTAGACTTAGGTAACTTTTATTTTTGTCCCAATTGAGTGTGTCCTTTTAATGGAAGTTGAATTTTCACCACAGTAAAAACCGACATTATTTATAACTCTTTCCTCGTGGAAAAGCAAGTAAATAGGGTCATGAAAATCAGAAAGCTATATCTGAAGCAGACTGAGAAAGACAGAAAACTAGAGTAATAATATATCTATACGAAATGTATGGTGTATATCTTTTTGCTGTTGTTGTTGCCTGTATTTTTCTATGTCCGACGATGTAATTAAAAATAAAAACTTATGCTAAGATAAAACAAAACTTTTTTCGAGGCAGATTTGTGGTATTAATGTTTGTTTGTGTATAACCTAGAGTCCACATCGACTGATCAATCGTCACCAAACTTAGTCAAAATATCAGTCATCGTCTAACTTTGAATTAATTTCATATGTAAGTCAATGGTTAAAGTCAGGGGAATGATAAAAGTCACACTTTTGGCGATCGGATCTGTTCATCTTATAAACTCGCTACTTGGTCCATATTGTAGCGAATGAATTCCGGCCTTTGATATGTCCATGACTTTTTACCATGACAATTTCGGTCAAGTTTCACATTTTGACGGAATTTAAGCTGACGTTATGCAGTCTAACGACTGACTTATGTTCGAGTTTTAGATGCATTAACTGTCTCTATGTAGCGCTGCGAGTCGGCCTGTTTGTCACACTGAAGTTTAAAATAATATTTGCATAAGTTTGTCACGCTCAGGTATAAATATCACTTTAGTTCGTTGTTTATGCTTAAGTTTGGAATAGAATTCCCATTGGTCTTTCCAGCTTAATTTTTAGATAACAGTTTCAACGAAAAACGCACAATTTGAATGGACACATCTTAATACCGGTTCTAGTTTTTTTTTACCTATTAAATAAATTATCATGTTACGGGATTTTTGGATGAGGATTGATAATTTATATCATTTGGATTATTCGGACGTCTATTCTCGCCTTAATTGTTTTTAACGTTTCAGCCGATATAACATTAGACCTTTATCAGGTTCATTTTTTTAACTTGGAAATCTTTCTGTTGAACTCGGAAACCTCGAATAACTTTCCTCCTGTCGAAGGATTCGGTGCTAGGTTCCGTGTGGGTTCCCGAGTTCGTCAAAAATGTTCCTAGCTCCCCCAAAAATGCACATGGAGATGGTCTGACGTTAAATCGAAAAATAACATATGAAAATAGTAGTCTGTTCAATCCAAATAATACTTATAAATTCCTTTCAAAATGTTAGTCATGAAATTATACTTTATCCTTTAAGACATTGTATAGTTTTGCTGAATGTAGTTGTTCACGGTTAAATTTGTACAATTATTATTTTCAAAATGGCGTCAGATGATCTAGTCGTTCAATTTTTGTTTTTATCTCACATTTTTAGTTTTTTCATTTGTATCTGTCAAAAAATTTGATTTGTTGGCCGCTTTCATGAATTATCATTTTAAATTTGCATAAAACTTAAACGTTTCCATAATTCAGTGCAAAATAGTGATCAGCTTTTCAATAGTTGAATATTGTACTAAAGTTAGCTTACGGCCTTGTCACGTTTAAACACTAGTCATTTGCACTTTCCAGACGCTGAGCTAGAATCAAAGCGTAGTGTCATTTGTCACCTCTGTCAGCAGATGAGAAACCCTCCTCGACTGAAGCAATGGGTGTCCTATTTAAAGTCTCCCTTATAGGGGGGAGGTTGATATCCGTCACATTAATAACCTACCGAATATCTAAATTTGCCCTCGTAGAGAAGTAAGTAAATAGGATAACTATTTCGTCAGATCACAAGAGTTGAGCAACTTTGAACCTGACCAATATTGAGTTGGGTGAACAGTTGGAAATACTAGAGACTGTATGTTAGTAATTTGACGTAGCTGACAAATTACTTTCTCTAATCACTTTGAGTAAGGTATTTATCATCTCACATTCCTTTATGCAAAGAAGTAGTAGACTAGACTATACTCTCAAGCATTGGTAGGGTGACTACTGCAAGACAAGGTAACCGTTGAGAATTACCAGTCCTTCTCGGCTTATCCCGGCATTGCTTCCTATCGTATTGGATGTCTCACTGGGACTAGAATAAGGCGATAAATACAGAGAAATGCAGTTACTGATTGCGCTCACTTACATCAGTATCAACTTCTTATCGCACAAGCCCCTTTTTGGGTGTCCGTCGTATTTTGAGGCAGAAGGCTAACAACAATACTAACTTAGTAAATTATACTGTTTTATTCTTCACTATGTCAAGTTCCCTGTCAGGGATTATGTCCGTCGGTCACGCCGCCTGTCAGTCTCTCACGTTTACGTTTAAAATATCACTTTAATAACTAAACACAGAGATTGAACAGCCGTATCTTATTCTAGAAGTATCCATAATCTCTATAACTCGCTATTTTTGTTTGTCGGTCTGTTACGTTTCAAGTTGAAATTGCATCTTCATCGATAAACAGGATATCCGGATGGATAGGGAACTACATGCCCTAGATGAGTACAATGTGTCTAGACAATCCGTGATGGGTCAGGTGTGGACAAAGAAAGGCTGGAAGATAAGTTGATTCTGAAGAAGGATGGGGAGTAATAGATATGAGACTTGAAGAGGATATGTGCGTCGTTTATTCTGTCACGCTTAAGGTTGAAATAATACTCTAATCATTATTGAATGGTCGTATCTTACTTCAGAAAAGACCAGCGTCTCTATAACAGACTTATTAAGTGGGTTGGTCTGTCACCTCTCAGTTTGAAATAGCATTTTCGTTGCTCAATCATGTTTAATTTTAAAGAAGAATTTTCCTTTCTCTATCAGAATGAAGTTTCAAATAGCATTTCCATTGCTCTATCACCCTTAAGTTTGAAATAGCATTTTCTGTTGTTCAATCATGTTTAATTTAAAGAAGAATTTTCCTTTCTCTATCAGACTGAAGTTTCAAATAGCATTTCCATTGCTCTATCACCCTTAAGTTTGAAATAGCATTTTCGTTGCTCAATCATGTTTAATTTTAAAGAAGAATTTTCCTTTCTCTATCAGACTGAAGTTTCAAATAGCATTTCCATTGCTCTATCACCCTTAAGTTTGAAATAGCATTTTCGTTGCTCAATCATGTTTAATTTTAAAGAAGAATTTTCCTTTCTCTATCAGACTGAAGTTTCAAATAGCATTGCCATTGCTCTTTCACCCTTAAGTTTAAAATAGCATTTTCGTTGCTCAATCATGTTTAATTTAAAGAAAAATGTTCTATTCACTATCAGACTGAAGTTTCAAATAGCATTTCCATTGCTCTATCACCCTTAAGTTTGAAATAGCATTTTCGTTGTTCAATCATGTTTAAGTTAAAGAAGAATTTTCCTTTCTCTATCAGACTGAAGTTTCAAATAGCATTTCCATTGCTCTATCGCCCTTAAGTTTGGAATAATATGTTCGTTGTCATAAAACGTTTAATTTTTAAATAAAAGTTTCGTTTTCCTATCGCGCTTACGTTTGAAATAGAATTTTCGTTGTTTAACAAGCTAACTTTTTAAATAGAATGTTCGTTGTAATATATCGCTTAATTTGGAAATATAATTTCCGTTGGCTTTATCAAGCTTAATTTTGGAATAAAATTTTCGTTGTCCTAAAACGTTTATTTTTTAAATAAAAGTTTCGTTTTCCTATCGCGCTTACGTTTGAAATAGAATTTTCGTTGTTTATCAAGCTTACTTTTTAAATAGAATGTTCGTTGTAATATATCGCTTAATTTGGAAATATAATTTTCAGTTGGCTTTATCAAGCTTAATTTTTGAATAGAATTTTCGTTGTCCTAAAACGTTTATTTTTTAAATAAAAGTTTCGTTTTCTTATCGCGCTTACGTTTGAAATAGAACTTTCGTTGTTTATCAAGCTTTTTTTTAAATAGAATGTTCGTTGTAATATATCGCTTAATTTGGAAATATAATTTCCGTTGGCTTTATCAAGCTTAATTTTTTAATAGAATTTTCGTTGTCTTATTACGCTTAATTTTTAAATAGAATTTTCGTTGTCTTATCACGCTTAATTTTTAAATAGAATTTTCGTTGTCTTATCACGCTTAATTTTTAAATAGAATTTTCGTTGTCTTATTACGCTTAATTTTTAAATAGAATTTTCGTTGTCTTATTACCCTTAATTTTTAAGCAGAATCGTGTCTGTCTGTCATGCTTAATTTTGACAATGCATTTCCAAAGCTAAACACACATCGTAAGAATATCGTTTCTTTTTTATTTAAACATGATAAACTTCCTTTGTATTCATCCAGCGTTATCGCATGTATGATTTATCAAGCAGAACTTATTTAACTTGCAGTGTCGATCAGTATTTTAAATATGAAATGTGCAACTAAATTGCATCTGTTTTTCTATTTTGATTTATTTCGTTTTCCTTTTCAAAGATGGAGTTTCAAAATTTAGTGTTCAAGATTTACATAACATTATTTTCTCATTTGATCTATTGAACAAACATAAACCTCTATTAATAATCATCCAAATGTCAAGAGATGAAGATCTCTAATATCTTCATTAAATTAAATGTAATAATATATTAAAATAGAAAGGTATATTGAAGTTATTATATCAGAAATATACAGAGTTACATAAAAAAAATGCTAACAAGTGTATCGAAAATATAATCCACAACACTTTATGCAATAAAATTCAGTCTATGATTGGATGGTCCAGTCATGAATGTCCAACGGTCTTCGTGTATTGTTGTTAAGCGGTATGCACACCTGGATACAACGTACGAAATTGGCAATAAGTGTAACACCTTTCTCTTGGCACTGCGCTGATTTTGACTGTGAAAAAGTAAATTCGTATGAATCAGAATGGTAAAACTTTGTTGACGGTTTGATTCTTTTGTTGGCATTCTTGCACGAGGAGCCACGTAGTGGTTGCCAACATCCCTAAGTGAAAGTGTTATTATGCAATCGACTGGAGTAAAACTGTACACACCCAGGTCGTCAGTCCGTGTCGTTATCCACTTAACCACTGTCACCTCCTTGTGACTGTGATGGCCCTTTTCAGTTCAGAAATATTCTGAGGATCATTTTGAAAGACATTATCTTTGTGATGACCCAGGAAATAAAATTTTGGGTGGTTAGGATCCGGTGAGTGTGAATCTCATACAGGATCACACCCACTACTAATGAGAAAATGACCAAAGTGATCACTTAACGATGATGAAACAACGATTCCTGGACAGTCATGACCAAAACTTGGTGAACAAGTAAGGCATTAATTAAAATTTATTTTATCAAATATAGTTCGATTGCAGAAATTATTGTGATTTTTTAAACGATTCAATGGATGCCATATTTGGGGAGGGGATCATACTGTATAAACAATGTGAGACGAATGTAGTAGCTCGTCTTCTTATAAGATTAAGATGGCCTACAACATTTTTATCGTCGAGATGTCCGGGCCGAGTGATCTCCCTTTATTTGGTTGCGATAAGTTTAAGTTTAGTTTAAATCGCCATAATTCTAAACGAGTTAAAATCGCCATCATTTGAAGCGAGTTTAACATATTATTTATTGTTGTTCTGCATCCTTGATTTAATATTATTAGTGGTTCTACTATGAAGATGGTCGTGCATGAATAAATATACTATATTTATTGTTTCTTCAGTCGGTGAAATGATAGTAATCTTGTAGTAAATGGATTCTACAGATTTTTGCAGGTGTATTTTTTCAACTTTGGGGATCTCTATGCCGAACGATGTAACATATACCGAATCGCTAACTAAAAACTTTATGTTTCTAGTTTTTTAGATGAGAATTGATCATTTGTATAATTTGTATTATTTGGACGACTGTTCTCATCTTGGTTGTTATTCTCACACCGTTTCGGTCGATGTAACCTCCGATCTTCTTCAGGTGTATCTTGTCGAACTCTCTTAGACTCGTCGCGTAACGGATAAAGTACTGAGTGAAATTCAGTTCTAGGCGCAGTCTTCTAAAGGTTGAAGGTTCAATCCGCAGTGTGGGCGATACTAGGAATTGCGAATTACTGAAGACTGCTACCCTGATCATGGCTGATGGTACGAAATCATGCAACCCCCTTAAATTAAATAAATATCTCCGTTCGAAATTTCGTGCAGATTCCCGAGTTTGACAGAAAGATTCCCGAGTTCGACAAGAAACACATAATGAAGGTCGGAGGTTACAGCAGCGGAAACGTTGTGAGAATAACACTCAAGATACGAATTTACATTAGAACTCGTTTGAGATAATCATGAAAGTTATTTTTTTACATATTTTGATATATGTTTGAACTACTATATTGAACTACTACGACATATTTATTACATTTATAACTTAACAATTCGTTTAATGTCAATTAAATACTAGTTTTTATGGAAGAGCATCATATTTTGTCAGCATCTGCTGTTTAATCAGTATCAGCTGGGTCGCCTGTATGAAATGGCATGTTGTTGCATGACCCGAAATGCTTAATCATCTCGGGCTCATAGTCGACGAGTTTACCCTGAGTATCTTAAAGATAGTTTTTTTTTAATTTAAAATTCAGATATTTTTATTTCAAATAAATTTGTTTTAATTTTAGAATCGTTTATTTTAATGTAAGATTGATTAGTTGTAATTTTAAATTGAGTTGCTTTAGTTTAAGAGTGGGTTGTTATAATTTAACGTTCAGTTAGTTTGATTTTAAATGCAGTTGTTTGAGTTTTTAATTCATTTCACATGATTTGAAATTCATTTGTTTTAAATTGAGATTAATCTGTTTTACTTTGAGATGGATTTGTTTTACTTTTCAATTTAGTTATTTTAATTTGATATTCATTGCAATTTTGTTGTTACTTACATTTGCAAGTAAGCAATTATCGAGTTTCCATGAGGAAATATAACAATGTTTATTTCCTCTTGCTACAAATATGTTATGAGTGTTAATATGAGCTGACGGTTCTCTTTAAATTATCTGGTAATTCGTTTTAACTCGATTTATCGTTTCGTCAGCCAATGCCTAGATTAAGAAATTGTTGAGCTTCGATGATGATTCTCTTTGATTTATTGCATCTTCTGTTATCATAAAATCTTCTAGCTGTAATCCAGAATATGTAGTCTTGCAGAGTATACAAATAGATATAAGTCAACAATAATAATCTAACAATACTAAGCGAAAGCAAGACAATGCAAGGTAAGACAAGACAGAGTAACTCAACACAATGAGGAAACACTAAGTTCCCAATGTTTTTATAAAGTTCTCACTATTTGGCAAGGCTGATAAACCAGTCGGATATAAGGGTTAATGAGATGGATAGATTGACTGTTGAATGACGTTGAATGCCATGAGAGGATTGAAAATCTCATCATATCACATACTAAAAACAACAGCTGACTGAGAAAGCAGCAACCCTTCAACCTTTGTCAAAAGCATCGCTTATAAAATGTGAGGACGAAAGGAAAAAATAGAGAGGAAGCCATAGTTATGAGGCTGCCGAAAAACCCCAAGGGTCACTTTCTATTCTCCATAAAAAAGAAAAACAATAGTAAAGTATTTGATAATAATTTTTAATTGAGGTATTGTTGTTTTTTACATTGTTTATGTTTAGGGGGAAGAGCCTAATACCACGTGGCTTAAGTAAAACAAGGCCATTATCGAGCGTTGGCTATTAATCTGCTATCAAAATGGACTCTCCTTAGTAATTCATTGTGATCTGCACCGACCATACAACGGTTGACAATAATAGTTCGATTTCAGATTCATATGTTTTTGAGAATGTTGTCTATATCTTAGTTGTTGCGATTTTCAGAACGTTTCGGCTCTTGTTTCAGGTAAAGATTCACAACCCCATAATGTTCCAGATAAAGATAATCGATTATTTGCTGACGCAGATAGTATAAAAACGAACAATGCACACTTAACCCTTACCCGATACGAGAATAGTCACGTTGAGACCTCGGTTTCCATTATATTACCGAAGTTAAGCGACATTGAGCCTGGTAAGTAATAGATGAGTGATCATTTGAAAATACCAGATGATATATGTAAAAGAACTATCGTCATAATAAATTAATCTACAAAACAACGTTTGGACTGTCTTCTGCACGTAGTTGTATCTATTTTGGCATTCCTGCTGTTCAAGTTTGCTGAATTCGCTTATGATATGTTTAAGCTTGTTACCTCTATCTCACAGTGTCTACGTTTACTGTTTTGTTGGAGTTTTGCATATTTTCGCTTTTATATAGTTTGTTCTGATCGCGTTGTTTTGTGTGACTGTCAGTACTGATTACGTTTCTCTGTTGAAATTTCCTTTAAGTAGCCATGTCAATGTGTTGTCGAGCGTCTCTTTTTTGTGTTAGTCTTATAAATTGTCCGCATAGCTGCTTCTTTTCCCATTCTTTCTTTTCTCATTTTTATTTTGTTTCTGGTTTGTATTTTTATTTTTGTTAGTTTTATTATTCAGCCATGCTCAATTTATGCTGAGCTGAAGAGCTGTTATACAGCGAAAAGGCGTGTATTTGGTAGATTATATATATATATATATATATATATATATATATATATATATATATATATATATATATATATATATATATATATGTGTGTGTGTGGGGGTGTAGATAAGTGATGAGAATAAAATTTGGATGAAATACAACATTTATTAAATCATCAATTGTAGAAACAAATGTTATACGAAACAGTGTATTCTTTCCTTTCAAAGATATGCTCATATCATCAGAAGAAAGTCGACGAATAAATCGGCAACATTTATTGTAATGCAAACACTTAGAAAATATAAAAAAATAAAAAATATGAAGAATATAAACAAATCAAACAAATTGAAAATATGCAAAGAAAAATTGTTTATATTCTTTATTTTGGCAATTTTTCGCCTGAATTCGCTCCCATATTAAAATCTAATGTGTCATGAAAATTTGAATTCCTGTAATATTATAATAAATAAATAAATATTTGGTTCCTATTAAATAATCGAGAACTATTTCGATTCATTTGCATCCAATAAAACCAGAAATATATATATATAGCATTGAAGAGCATTGATATATATATATATATATATATATATATATATATATATATATATATATATATATATATATATATATATATATATGGGTATGTTTATATATTTCTATGTACAGGATTCGGTCCAGAACTAATTGTCCGATCATTATTAATTTGAAACACAGCTATTGAGTGTAAGGAATCTAAATGTGGTATATATTTAGTATAATTTTGTTTTATGAAAGGGGGTGTCCAAGCAATGGATAGAAACCATTCGTTTGGCGTATTTTAAAGTGGCTGACAGTGCATAATATGGTAACAACATTGAAAGATATTAGATTTGCATTAAATTTGATCCATAGTCAGTTTAAAAAATATTCGCTGAATTACAATTTCTTCTCAAGACAACTTAAGATTCAGATTTAAATTTTAGACGTTTTCTCGACTCAAAATTATGTAATGGATTTTAATGAAAATTTAAATTTAGTAGCACTATATCTTGATTTTAATCTTTCCAAAAGAACATGAAAGTGATGCCAAACTTAAACTTTTCTGTGTAGGGAATTCATTTTACCCGTCCTATGCCAGGTATTTTCCCAGTATGTATATACCTAACAAGATATATATATATATATATATATATATATATATATATATATATATATATATATATATATATATATGTTTACCCCAAACAAGGCACATTGCTACTAGGCCGTATGGGGCTACTGTGAATTAGAGGCGAGACTCATAGTCTTAATGGGTAGTCATGCAGCGTGATGTTCTTTCATATTACATTTTAATTTCTGCATTACATTTGAATTTCTGCACAGTTGGAGAAACAGGGAACAGGGAAGGAATTCTAAATGCTAGCAGTTCAATGAAACAAGCTATTAGAGAAGAAACCTCTACATGAACGGATTGGATTTTGCTGATTGTCGGGTTAGTCGGGTGTATTTCCGTTGAAGGGCCACGAGTGCAGCAAGTTCGTCGCAGAATGTTTGATAGAAGTATTTGTAAAAAAAAAACAGGGATGCAAAACTGCAGAGATGGTGCAGGGGCTGGAGCTTATACACCTAACAAGATTAAAATCTATATTGCTAATATTTATTTAGATAGATTGTCGCTTCTCTGAGAATATCGGTCCGACGCTCGTGTGTACTCAGTCCGCATTTACTGTTTAGCGATGAAAATTTAATTTTAAACTACAGCCAAGTTTAAAATAAGATTTTCATCGCTAAATGCTAACATTAAATGGACGCATATTAAGAATATATGTTCTCGTTTCATGATGTGTGCACAGTTTTGTTTTTAATATTGCATAAAAAAGAAAACAAATTTAATAAATGCGAAAGATTGCAATTTGTTGCTGTCTTCTTTGTGTTATATTTGCCGCGTCAAAATGTAACATCAACCAGTGTGTAATATTTAACAAGCAAACATTGAAGTTTATACTCTTTATAATCTTTGGTGGCCATTTTGTATTTGTTCAATGCGTCCACTAATGTTTGGTTGTTTATTGGCTTGTTAGTTAAATGCGTCGGACCTCTACATATAGCTCACAAATATCGTACCTCAAGAATGTTTAGTCTGCGTGAACCTCTTCTCATTGGTCGCAGCTATACGTCAACCTGCGGGATATAGGTTCTTACTCTCGACATCGAGTTTCAAAAGTTACATGCAAAGTCGGGTAAGGTTTGGCTTAAAACACACAAATGGAATTGGTTAAAAGCAAAAGCAACGTTGTCACTTGCGCAAATTGTCACCAGCCGATAGATATTTTGAAAATCTTAATCCATCAAAAACACTTGTTCGCCGCGCACTGATGATTTGCACTGCTAGCAAACTTGCGACTGAACTTAGAAAGATAACTAATATTCTTACTAACAGGGTCTAATTTCCAAATGTATTGATCGAAAACATGCGAAATTTAATGCCAACATTTTCTTTGGTCCACACAAATGTCCCGTTTATTTGAAACTTCCTTTGATTGGTTCTATCAGTAAAGGTTTTTCGGATAAAATTTCATCGGTTGTATCTCGTTGTCTTTTATGCAGTACTGCCCCGTGTGGTGTTTGGCACCAGAACTGCCTTCCCAGCCTTTCAGAAAAATGTACTTCCAACACTACAGAAAAGTTTGATAATATATAAATTCAAATGTCAGTGTGAAGCTGACTATGTTGGTCGTACTCTTCAGCGCTTCGAAGTCAGAGTGGCCCATCATATTCCTGCATGTTTTCGCAGATCACGTGTCGTAAAAAGGAGTATATCGACGGACACATCCGGGTGTTTACAAAGAACATCTGGGCGTTTACAGAGCACATCCGGGCGCTCACAAGTCCACGAATCATCCATAGGACAGCACTAGTATGATAATAAAAAGTGCGGTGAGGCGTACTCCGATAGATGCTTTCGCATTGTACACAAGGCCCGTTCCAAACACCATCTCAAGGTGTTGGAGGCAGTGAGTGTTACAATGCGAAAACCATCGCTCTGTAGACAAAAAGAGGTGTCTCACAAATTGGACTTATTTAGAGACTTCTAAAAAGGAAAAAAAAATACTTTGCCTATTATGTCCATATATTTCTTTTCGGTTTATAATGGCGATATTCAATCTCCCTGTTTTTTTTGTTTTTTTTTTTTCTCTCCACGCAACTCTTTTCCCCCTTTTTTAACCGACGTTTCGCTTGACAATGCATCAGTTGAACTGTACCTTTGGATTTTGCCTGTTAAATTGAGTCGATCGTCTTATTCTTTTTATAAGTTTTTAATCGAATGTCTTCCGACGATTAAATATATTACTACACATTTGCTCTTTTTTTCTTGTTAGTATTGTCCTCGACTCGATATGACTCCGTTCATCCTATTGCACTTGATATATATATATATATATATATATATATATATATACGCACATGATAAGAATCGTGTTTGAATGGAAAAGTTTAGAGGTCGAAGGGGCAGACTGTGACACCAGGCGGAAGTTGCCAATCACGTGATTTTCAGACATAGCTCTCTCTCTCTCTCCTTCTCTCTCTCTCGCTCTCTCGCTCTCTCGCTCTCTCACTCTCTCTCTCTCTCTCTCTCTCTCTCTCTCTCTCTCTCTTTCTCTCTCTTTCTTAGCCGGCCAGATTTAAAGCAGAGAAGACGTGTCTGACTGTCCTTTTAAATAAATCTTGTTAAAAACTTGATATTGGGGTTTGTGTCAACAAACGAAAAGGACCTAGTTTCACAACGACGACGACGACGACGACGACACGGGTTATAAAGGATTTATATACACATCGGTAAGCTATGACACAACATATATATATATATATATATATATATACGGTTAGGTACGCACGTGTATATATTTTATATACATCGATGTATAGGGTAATCTCCTAAACTAATGAACCGATCATTATGAATTAGGGAATATATATTCTAGGCTACACAGTTAGTAACATGGTTACAGCCGCCCCCTCCCAATTTTTTTTTATTTGTTCACTTATATTAAGTAATACATTTTCAAAGGGAATAGTGCGCGCGTGTGAGCGTCAATAATATGTATTGAACAAATTATGAATTATGGAATATTATTTTTTTAAACGTTACCATTTTGGGGGTGCCACTGAAACCGTACTGTACTCCCCAAACAAAGAAAAACATTAAAATGTAAAACTATTGCTGATACTTGCCCTGGTGTTATGTAGCGAAGGGGTTGGGCAGAGGGCGCCCTAAAAGGAGGAGGAGCCTAAGTAGAAGTCGGAAATCCGCAAAGAAAAACAGTTCTGTCTCTCAGCTTGCGAACACTGACAAAAACAGTCATGAGAAACGATTATCCGCTTCCAGCCCAGAAGAGGGCCGGGGGGTGGAGCGCTGTGTAGCCAAGAAATGGCCTGGGTGTATATACTAAGGGTGTCTTTCTTTTAGTCCAGTCAAAATGTGACTGAACCTCAAACAAATTGCTAATAAAGGATTTTAACTTGGATGATAAAAAGAACGTTTACCAAAATGAGTTTTGCGGAAAGGGGTCAACGGGTGCCATATTTAAAATCCAAATTAACACTATTAAAATTTCGAGACATACAATTCCTGACATTACCTGACGAGTATGCCCATTATTCCTGACAATTACTGAAAAAATAAACGTGTTTCCTGACAAAAAAAACTTTATTAAATTAGAAATTTTAAAAAATGTTTTAATGAAAACCCACACAGGGCTCACTCCAAGCCAGTTTGACATTTTAGAGCTGTTTTTAATTGTAATGATAGATGACTATATACTTAATTATAAACTAACACCAGAAAATGACTAGCCCCTGCCATTGTTTTCATGTTTTATTTTAATTTCTTATACAAATATGAATATAAAATGTAGAAAAATAGACTAAGTAGCCTTTTACAAGGCAACAATTGTCACATTGACTCCTGACATTTCATAAAAAATAGGTACAAAATAAGTACAATTTACAATAAAGGAATGGGCAGTTGGTTGAATGCTGGGGCAAGGCTCTTGCATAACCACAACAGAAGAAGTTCATGAACGGACCAAAAAACATTTCTTGTCAAGATCTAGTCAAAGGTAACTTCATCATCATCAAGATCTGGCTCTGGTGAGTTGCTGCAGTGGAGGCCTTTACAATTATCACACAAGTTTGAACAGTCAATGCCATGTTTCCTGCAACTGCATCTTGATGTAGTACACCCTGAAGTACAGTTACACCTAATGCTCGCCAAATAATTTACAGGAACAGCTGGCAAGTCAGTCTTGATTGGTTGTAATTTACCATCTTAAAGTTTACATCCCCACTCGGCAGGTTTTAGCTGGTTTCTACATTTCCATTCCTGAATTTTGAAGTAAACTCGAAGGTTGTGAAATTTTGTTAGTTGCTCTTGTTGGTGGCAATGATTTGGCCTCAACATACTTTGAGCTTTTTGTAACCTTTTCCTTAAAGCGCCTCAGAGGGATATGATTTATGTTTTCCCCATCATTACCATTGTACAGGCACACTAAAGCCTCAATAACCTCTTCTATACTGCTCTCCTTGACAAACACTTCTGCCAGTTTGAGGAAGTTTCTATTGTTCATCACCTTCTTAGGGATGCTGCCTTCCCAATTCTATAAACACTGGATGTAGAATCACAACCCAGTTGTGCATGGATGAAAAGAATGTTGGAACAGACCACATCTCTCAAAGATTTCCTCATCTCTTTAATGTTCCAGACTCTCACACTTTGTGCACTATCCTTTGATAGTGAAGAAGATGTTGTAACCATCATCTCTATTGGCATGATAACATAGAAGGACCAATAGGTCAGTGTCATCTCCTGTCTGTACCAGTTCAAGAGCAGTATTCACAATCAATAGGTCAGCGTCTCCAGATGCATGGACTACTTTACAACCTGCTTCTAAACTCTTTCCTAGAAAATTGATGAACAATTGTTTGTTTTCTTGATTAGCTAGGAAAACATCTTTATTTTATTTGAACACCATTAAAGTAGTCGCATCCTTCACATGATTGATTCTCTGGGCAATCCTGGTCAGAACATCATTCAATGTCTCAGAGGAGACCTTTCAATAGCCCCTGAGCTTCCTGCAGGTCTTCATTTTGAGGAAATAACTCTTCTGCATCAGTGTTGAGTTGATTATCTTCAGTGACATGTGTAACTGGCAAATCATAGGATTTCGCTAACAAAATAACATTCAGAGCAGCATTAACTAAATAGTGAGCACGAATGGCTCTTGCAATTGCTTTGCCACTTAGCATTTGCTTGACTGTGCTTTCAGCATACACAAGTTTAAAAAATTCTTGCAATCCAGAACCTGTCATCAAACGACCAATTGATCCCAGAAAGCTCATCTATGTATGGAGCCCACCAAGTCGCAAGACAAATGATTTCAGGGGACTGGAACTAGGCTGTGACTCAACTATCATCATTGCTTTGTACCAAAGTGGTTGATCGAACGTTAGAATTGGTGGAATAATGTTTTCCTGGCTTAATCACTAATGTAACATTACGTTGCGTACACGCAAGTTGTGTTACCAGGATCATTTGCAAAAAAACTGTGGATGATCTCCCAGAATGTTTTTTTGTGCACTCACTGCATAAGGCCTGACCATGCGAGTCTGGACGGATGTGAAATTAGTGCAACCTCCAAACGTATGTCAATATTAGCCGTGGAATCGACAACTTTCTTAGGCTGGAGCTCTTTAAATGTCACTGGTGGTTTGTTGGTGTGCTGTGAATCTAGGTACTTGATGTTGATCCTTCGACCCCTTATTATATCTTCTGAAAGGACCTGAATCCTTAGAACTGGTTTTGCATTAACTTGCTTGGTTGTAAAAGATGCTATGATGCCCATATTATCAGCTACGAACTGCACAAATTCAGTTTCAACAGGGGAGAGAGTTTCAGCGCCATGAACAAGTGCAGCACTTATTTCGAATTTCTTAGACTTCCGAGTAAGATGAACCGAAACCATGCTTATTACGAGTGACAATTAAGAACCTCGATCCAAATTAGTGATGCATTTTCACTGCTAAAGCAAACTGCAAATGTGCAAGGAGAACTCTGGGTCTAGCAGCTTGCATTTTCGCTTGACTAACTGATGCAGGTTTACCAATCATTGTTCTTGCTTGCAAATATCTTCCTGGGAAAGATCAACAATGTTTTAGGAACATATTCAAGAATCGCATCCTGTTCAAGATCATTCTTAGACGGGTAATATTCTGAATTTGTCTAGATACCTGTTATGTCATTCTTGGTCAGCTTGGCTGCCGTCTCTATGATTCTAATGGCCTCTGATTCTGAATTGTCTGTTGAGCGACTCTGTGCATAGAATTCATGGAGAATATATTTTGCTGTATTTAAGAATGTAGCAACATTATGTTTCCCATTAATTTCAGTCACAATGATTCTGTCTTTGAAATGTTCTAACAATCGTGATTTCATGTATGAGAGACTGTATGGTTAAAAGCCAGTGTTCTCGAGAATTTCCTCCATTTTTTTAACAAAATCGACAATGGTGAGTCATTTTCGTCATTTTGCTGCAAATATTTAGAAACTTCCAGAAATGCTTGCTTTTTCTCTGAATCTTCTGGTCTACTAATGTTTTGTTTCTTAGAAGAAGCAGCGGAAGAGAATGCCTTAGAAATGTTTTTATTGAAATCAAAGTTTGCAAAACATGTTCTGTGATAACGTGCTTCTTCTGAAACAAAGTCAGTTACATAACCTATTCTACCTTTAACAGTGGATACTCAGCCATCATTTTTTCGAACTTTCTCACTAATTTTTAACACTCTGTCCTTAAACTCAATAGTTTTTACATGGGAAACATCAACACCTCTTTTCTTTCTATCAGATTTTGCTTAAAAAGACAATGTTCCTTAAAGTTAAACACACACACACAAAGAGCAGCTTGCATTTCATCATGGATGGATCTGTTTTACTGTCAATTTCTATGTATTTGGGGTTGATCCAACGCTTTCTGCATTTCTTGTGAAGACGTTGACCAATCTGAATTATGATCTTCTCTCCACGTTGTTCAGAAGCTCTGTTAATGGAATCGATGCTCTTCTGGCTGACGATGAATGTTTCTTCATTACTAGAAAGTTCATTGTTGCAAATAGCACACTTGTCAGCATCCATAATTATCGGTACTTCACTTTGGACTACCTGAAATTTGAATTGGACAGACTATTTTGCTCCTGCAGTAATACATCAAAAGAGACAAAGGCATATAAAGTTATAAGTATACTTAACTTTATGAATACTGTTGGTTTTATCCAATTTCACATTGCTACATTTGGTATTTTTGAAGATGAATTTACAGAAATTGAGTTGAAAGAGAATCGGCGGCGATCTTTAAAGATAGCGCCTGTTGACCCCTTTCCGCAAGGCTAATTTTGATAAAAGAGAGGGTATTCATGCCGAATTTCAAAGTTAAAAACCTTTGTTAGCAATTTTTTTGAGGTTCAGCCAAAGAAATCAGCTAGATTCACTGGACTATTTTCAATTCATTCTTTTGATAATTCTCTCTCTCTCTCTTCCCCCCTCTCTCTCTCTCTCGCTCTCTCTCTCTCTCTCTCTCTTTATCGTATGAACTATTCCCAGTTTCTGACATTGTCCTGTTTTCAAAACCATTTTAAAACCAAACTCGACCTCCATGTGTTTATCGGTCAACAGCCGAAACCTGGGATGCCGCAGAATATGAATATATATATATATATATATATATATATATATATATATATATATATATATATTATATCTTCTATATAAAGTAAATACGATTTTCCCCTCCCAAATCAGTTCGAAATAGACTATTGCACAAATGCATCGCACGCATCGAAACACATTACTTCCGTTGTATAGTACCTTCGTCCGTTCTTCCAGAAAATTAAAAATATTTTTACACCATAAACTAAAAACATTAGCGTTTGACCTCTTTCAAAGCCTCTCCCAAATAAGTCAACCCAAGAGATGGTAGCAAAGTGTTCTCCCGCTAAGAAAAAGTCCTCCCCCTAACCTCATAAACACCAGCTAGCGTTGCAGTCCTATTATTTCGCAGTGAACTAAAAAAAAACATCCGTTTCAGAATTCGGTAACCAGCCAATAATCTTACAACGCCTCGTGACCTAAATAATATTTTACGAGCTACTAATAATCAAAACGTACAGGTAATTGTGCTTTTTATTTATTCATAATTTAGTATTTCTACATGTTTTTAACCAATTCCAAACATTAAAATACTTATGCGTTTCATTTTTTTCTTTGATTTACTACAGATTTAGAACATAGATATTTGTTTCTTGTCTTTTTATAACAATTTGATTACAACCTAAAAACAAACAGAACCAAAATATACAATTAATCGTAGCCGAATGGTGGCAGCCGATAACTTCGATACGTTGCTGCGTCGTCTTTTTTTCCAGTTTTATTGTCAAGAAAGATTGCAAAAAAAACAACTTAAAAAAACGAACAAAACATGGCGAAATTACTGTTAGTAAATAATTTTTTCTGTAAAAAACTAAGCGAAACAACTGTTAATAAATACAGTATTTGTATGTTGTTTTTATCAATTTAAATACTGATTAGAACAATTGTCGTCTGGTTACTGACAGATGATTGGCTAATCGATCGGCATCTCTCTGTCACCATTCAGCTCCTCATCTCTCGGGTGTTTACGTAGTATGCCCGAACGTTGCCGAACGAAGTTCCCAGAAATTAGGTCAAGATCAATAGTAGTACCGATATTGTAATCACTCATGCTATGATTGTATAGCTATAAATAAACAGTCGTTGTTTTAAACCAATTAGTTTGATACGAGATTTTGTTTTTTTATGAAGGAAACTGTTAAAATTTATAAATATATATTGCTGGGTAGGAAAGTGTTTAAGTCTCTGCCTCTCTTTCTCTCTCTCCATCTCTCTCTCTCTCTCCATATATTTTAAAAGTCTTGGGAACATTACAAATGCGTATATCTCATGAACTATTCCAGGTAGAAAAATGAAACTGGTGCCATTTTAAAGCTTGCTTAATCAAGTTTTTGGTAATACTAA
>OY744519.1:34897800-34922800 GCA_963556195.1 Sepiola atlantica | reverse complement strand
ATGGATTATTGGCAGTAATATTAGTAGGTTAGTTCTAGGTACTAATGAGTTAAAATATATTGGGAATTTTTCTTGGTAAGGATCGTATATAAGTTTATGACATTGATATTGATGGATTATACTATTATATTTAGTTTTAATTATTTTGGAGTATGAATAAATGTATTTCGATTATAAATAATAGTTAGTGATGGATTAATAAAACATACTGGTAATTGCTTTTATTTTTAATGGAATTTATATATCGATTAATTTCAGTGGTATAGATAAATAAATTTTATTATTCGTTGTGATCCTATTATTAATGGTGGGGTTAACACCTGTTATAGTATTAGTGGTAAGGTGTTCTAGTTAAAATTGTTAACTCAAGTTATGGTCTATGAAGGGGGGGGGATTAGAAATGGTGGGGGCCAGTAATTTTGATTAAAGTGATCAGTATATAATTATTTAAATATTTAAAAATTGGTTTTGGTAATAAGTAGTTTTGTGAGCTGGATGTTGAGCGCATACACGCACTCGTGCACACATATAAATACATATATGCACATGTATACACAAACATTCATATATGCACCCAAACCCATACACATATACATGAACACACAGATACACATGTATGTGTACATATGTATACGTATACATACGCGCATACAGGCGTACACATACACACATAAATAGTTATAAATTTTATATCTTCATACATATGCCCATTCATATGTCCACAAAAATCACCTATATATATATATATATAAAAATTTTACTTTTACATGTTATAGTATTTATTCAAAAATTGGGGTGGTTGTACTGTGTTTGTAGTTGAGGGTTAAAGTTACCTGATTTGGAAGTGTTAATAAGTGTTAATTTTAGCGGGCTTGTTGGGTATTGGGTTTTTTTGTTTTAATGGTATTATTTAGGGGGGGTTGTACAAATTACTGAGGAGGTGTGATCTGTTATGCCTACAGTTGATCGATGTTTCCTGTTTTTTGTTTAAAAGTTTTCCTCTGTCAGTAAATTTAATTATTTCAAGTTTTTCGCCGAGGCATAAATAGCATGGTGAGTTAAATGAGCTACAGGTGCTAGTTTTTCTGATAATGTTCCAGATTACAGTTGGTGATTTATTTTTATTAGTGAGTTCCCAGTGGTAATTTGAGAGTGATGTTCTGTTTTGGTAGCTTGGGTTGTTGAATGAACATTTATGGCCGGTGTATTTTTCTTTGAAAGTATTACCTGCCATACCTATGTAGTATTTTTTTATATCTGGAGTTTCCTTAGTTGAGATTGTTGCTTGGTAAATTGTTTTTGTTATTAAACAATTTTGTTGCAAGGGGCATTCATTTTTATTTATGCAGTTACAGGACTTTACTTTAGTTGTTTTATTGTTATCTGATTCAGGGTTTAGGTTGCTGTTTAGGATTTTGTTATTGTGTTTTTTAATTATCATTTCTAAATTTTCGCTGCAACTGTAACTTAGTTTAAGTGTATTTTTGTTGAATATTTTATGTAAGATATTGTTTGGGGGGAAATATGTGTTTATGAGGTTTAGAAATTTTTTACCAAGTTTGGTTTTAACTGCTTGATTGAAGGGAGGTGTAAACCATATTATCTTCCTGTTTCTTGCTTTATTGTTTTTATTATTAGTCGTTGCAGGTTTATTAAATTTAATTTGTGTATTCTTGTATCCGCTGTTTTTTAGTGCTTTATTATAGAATTCTTTATGTTTGTTAAAGATTATTTCATTTGATGAGTTATTGCTTATCCTATGTTGGATAGATTTAGGGATGTGTTTAATGATAGTTTTGGGGTGGTTGGAGAGGGGGTGTACATAGATTGGGTTAAAGTTTTCTTTATTATATGGTTCGTATGTTTCTTTGGTTAAGTTGAGAGTTACATCTAGGAAATTTACTATTTTAATGTTGGAAGTTATTTCAACTTTAAGGCATATCCTCCTCATCTCCCTAATAATAATCTTTTTAATATTTTCACACTTTTGCCCATTAGAGTTTCTGACTACTAAGAGTCCATCATCCCTATATAGGCCAATGTCTTCAATATCTATATCATTAGTTAGGTTGTAGAGGATGTATAAACCAACTAGGTCGGTGATTTCTGCAGAGTCGAAAGAGCCCATCGAAACATCAAAAGAGCCAGATTGGTTGCTCTTTGTCCATTGATCTTTTTTACTAATTAACACTGTTTTCCTACATTTTCTTACAATGTTAATCTCTTCTTCAGAAATATCCGAGAGAAGAGTAGCAAACTCCATGACGCTTTCGAAGAGTTCATTAGCTCACAAAACTACTTATTACCAAAACCAATTTTTAAATATTTAAATAATTATATACTGATCACTTTAATCAAAATTACTGGCCCCCACCATTTCTAATCCCCCCCCCTTCATAGACCATAACTTGAGTTAACAATTTTAACTAGAACACCTTACCACTAATACTATAACAGGTGTTAACCCCACCATTAATAATAGGATCACAACGAATAATAAAATTTATTTATCTATACCACTGAAATTAATCGATATATAAATTCCATTAAAAATAAAAGCAATTACCAGTATGTTTTATTAATCCATCACTAACTATTATTTATAATCGAAATACATTTATTCATACTCCAAAATAATTAAAACTAAATATAATAGTATAATCCATCAATATCAATGTCATAAACTTATATACGATCCTTACCAAGAAAAATTCCCAATATATTTTAACTCATTAGTACCTAGAACTAACCTACTAATATTACTGCCAATAATCCATATATGAATCTTACTAAAAATAAAGACAATTACCATTATGTTTTATTAATTAACTGATAAATATTATTTAAAATACATTTAACTATCCATCAAAATAATCAAAATTAAATGCCAATTGATCAAAATATAACAACATAATTTATTAACAATAAGGCCATAAATCCATCAATGAGTTTAAACTAAAATATCCCCGTAAGCTGGGTGTCATGTAATTGTTATATGTCTGCATTGACAGGAAGCAGACACGACAAATTTGAAACCCCCCCTCCCCCTCTTTCTTCATCTTCTCTTTCGCTCTTGTTTAATCTCCCCCCGACCCCCCTCTTTATCCAGCCCAGCGCTGAATAAAAATAAATATGAATTTAACTCAAAACCATTCCCGCAACAAATCCTAAATGGCTATAGACATCCACCCCTAACACCCCACAACCCCTTCCTCTTTCTTTTTCTTCCACCCCCCCCCCCACCCTAACTAAGCGTTGGATAAAAATACAAAATAAAAATATAAATAGCTGTAAATTAAACTTTTCTGACAGCAATTGTATCTCTTTCCCCTTCTCTTTTCTTTTTCTTTTCCTCGCCCCCCCCCCTTTCTACCCCAGCTCAGCGTTGGATATATATATATAAAATATATAAAAGATAAAAATAAGAAAATAGTAATTTCTAACGGCAATCATATTTTAAAATCGGTCACATGACTTTTATTTCTTTCTCCTCTTCTTTTTTGCTTGACTTCATTCTCCCTGGAATTCAGCAACCAGTTGAATCAAAAAACAATTTTCTGCCTGATGAGACCTCAGCTCTTGAGAGCTGTAGATCGATAACATCGACATGCCAGTGTAGCAGACCTTGTACATGTTAGAATAAAAGCATTCACTATATATATATATATATATATATATATATATATATATATATATATATATATATATATATATATATAATGGTCCTCTGAAGAGAAGACTTATCTTTGAAAACTCATGAGCTAAGGACTTAAAAATACTTTGCTTGAACTTTGAATTCTAATAAAATTTCATTGACACCTTATTTTATTACTTCATTTTATATTATAATATTAATGCTCTATCCAGTATATTGAGCTTCAGTTTTTATCCGGATGTTTCACTAATTATAAGATATTAGTTGACGCTTATATCTTTTGTTGGATTGCTTAATATATATATATATATATATATATATATATATATATATATATATATATATATATATATAAGAGAAAGAGAGACACTATATTTTCAAACTGTTTTTACCAAGGCAGCATATTATTGATTTGTTTAACTATTAGAGATCCTAGAACTTATTAAAAGGTCCGCGGGTGAATTATATTATCATACCGACGTTTGATGCGACATCTTACGAAGTGAAAATTAAAAGATATTTTATTTTCATCAATATTATCTTGATTTCCGTTCGTCACCAAAGGAGCTATATACGTGATATCTCGTTGGTGATCAATATGCCATGGCTTTTTTATCTGACGAAATTTATCTTATTGGCTGCACAGTACATCGTGTAATCTATTACAGTTCTTACGACACGACACTTGCTGCACGAGGGACGACTGATTCTATCAGTTCAGTGTGAAATGCTGACGAAAATTAAAAGTCCTTAACGTCAGAAGGGGAGCATTAGACATCTCAACATCTTAAATGAAATGCGCAAAATAAAATAAACATTGAAGCCAAGAAAACCGACTGGGAAGAAGGTGAGGTTAGAGTTGTAGAGAACTTTGAGAACGAGATTCGCGTTGACAGTTGAGGACACAGAACTCAGCATTGAATATGAAGATTGGAAGATAAGATATCGAAATATTTACACACATACACGCATACACACATACACACATACATATATAATTCAAATTCGAGATTGGATCAATGTGATGAGCTTCTTTTTTTTCGGAGATGCGATGCGCAAAATCAGCAAATCCATGCTTCGGGTAGCATTAGGATATTTTAGAGATCAGCAAAAGTTCGATCGCTGAATTCAGGTTGTTGTTGAAAGCTGGGTAAATGGATTTTGTTGCTGTGCTGACGATACTGGAATAATAAAGCGCCTGGTATCGCCCAAAACTTCATAAAATGTAACTACCTATAAATACTAAGCCAGATTGCTGAGACGATAGAGTGTTGGGTTATAACCATCGGTAGTGACTAATGTTCAGAGTTCAACTCTCGGGGAGGATCCGTTCTCTGCCTGATTATATATATATATATATATATATATATATATATATATATATATATATATATATATATATATATATATATAATCGGGCATGATGGATTTTATTAATATTAAGAGTAAGTCTTATATTTATTGCTGTTTTACCTACATACCCATATATATATATATATATATATATATATATATATATATAGAGAGAGAGAGAGAGAGAGAGAGAGAGAGAGAGAGACAGACAGACAGACAGACAGACAGACAGACAGACAGACACAGAGAGAGAGAGAGAGAGAGAGAAATAGTATTTTATTTTTAAAACCATAGATTACAGCGCTGTTGGGTGTACCTGATTTTCAACAATCTGATCTTGCTGGATCTAAAGTTGAAATCCGCTGGTAGGAACAGATCAACTCTTCAGCACCGTTCAGTAGACACAGGGGAAAGGCATAAAACACCGGTTTTAGCCAGGCGATGCTAATTCTGTTGTGTTGATTCAGAACAGATAGTCCATGTTCGTAAAAATCTGTATGTTGCTATTATTTATTGGGAGATCTTTTTTAATGTTTTTTTTAAATTTATTTTATTTAACATGCGTGGTTTATTAGTATTTATTGCTTAGTGTATTTAAATATCGATTTTATTAGATTCTTGTCCCTCTTTCTATCAGTATTTCCGATATATGTGAACCAGCTCAAGCGACTGCTGCTAAACGCAAAAGCTACAATCGAGCAGCTTATGTTTCTTTTTAAACTAACTTGCGAACATGCTATATATATATATATATATATATATATATATATATATTATTATTATTATTATTATTATTATTATTATTATTATTATTATTATTACTTGTGTATATTATAAAAGAATACAACGGTTCCTAATACGATAAATTTATGCTCAATATTGTGAAGGAAACATTTTCATCATCGACTGAAAGTTAAGATAATTATATATATATATATATATATATATATATATATATATATATATATATATATATATATATATGTATATATATATATATGTGCTTATAGATTTATTTTCATACTTTCGAAAGAACAGAAAATAATCCTATTGAGTTATTTTTAAATCCAGGATTTTTAAAAGAAAATATTCTTCTAGTCAGAAGGAAATAAGTTTATTTTGGAAATAATAATAAAGTTGAAAAGTGCAAAAAAAAATTATATTTATAGTACCAGACAAATATTGCTGCCAGGAAAAGGCTAGTAGCGAAAGGATAATCGAGTGACAGTTGATCCACAATTTCTAAAAGGGTAATATTAAAATAATATAAAGATAAAATAACGATCCAGGAATATGTGATGGATCAAAATTATATTAAATAATGTAAAATATACACAGTGGAAACATCTTTCCAACTAGAAAATTATGAGAATAATGTTAAAATGTCTGTTAAATGTCTGAAATAAGTAAAAATGATAATGTAAGCGAACGCTAATTTCAAATAAACTAGTATAAAATAAAAGGTAAAAGAACCGTTAAGAGATTAAATCAAAACATTATATGAGAATGTTGACGGTTTAAATTATATGTACAGATTAAAATATAGTTAACAGTTTAAAAGGGAAAAAGAACTATCTTATCAGAGTGAATTCGGGAAAATTGGGGAAAATAAATATATATAATATTATTAAGTCTGTTTTATATGAGAAAAAAAACTTTATCCATTCCATATGACTTAATGTATATTATATACATTTTTTAAATATGCAAAAGAGGATATATACAATCAGAAGTAAATAATAAAAATAGATATTTCACAGATGAATAAGATGAAAAAGCGAAACTAAATTGATTTCTGCTGGTGTTTTAAAGAAATTTAACTTATTCTCAGCTAGCACTGAAATATGTCTGCAAATGTGTTGCCATGGTTGTATAAATAAAATGGGATTTACAAGATCAATACACATATATATAAATGAAAAAAATATATATATAGTAATCCAGGTAAAGTAAAAATTTATAGGATAAAAATCCAATTAATTTCATCCGGTCTTATAAAGCGTGCTCAATATACAAATAGAGCTTTCATATATTATTATTTTTTTATTTATACAGACATGTCCATAATCCGCGACATTGGCATGTCGATTTTATCGATCAACAGATATGAAAAACTAAGATCTCATCAAGCGAAAAAGATGTTGTCCTTCCCTCAGATCATATTTGGAAAGAACCTAATTTCCGCCTGGTTAGATCTCCGTTTCTAACAGCTGTTGATCGATAACATCAACATGCCAGTGTCGTGGATTATGTACATGTCTGTACAAATAAAAGAAATAATTATATATATATATATATATATATATATATATATATACGCTCTCGCATTTGTGGAGCAATCTAGTGGAGAATGTTACTGTGTCCACTTAGCGCATAATGCAATAATCGACTCTAAAACTAATCGAGTCCTTTTGTTTATCAGTATCTTAATAGTAAAATTTGCGAAACCTATTAAGTTACAGACTCATTTTTGTACCCTGTCCAAGAGGTAGGGTCTAGTGGTTGGTGGATGGTGGTTGTATAGATATATAGGATACAAGTAGGTTTGATAAATTTTCTAGCCCAGTAGAGAGGGGATACCCTCCTTGCAGCAGACTTGGCAGTATCGTCTATGTATTTTTACCAATTTATGTTGCCGAGCATGTTAGGTTGAGGTGTTTGAACGTTGGACCCTCAGGAAAGTTTGCTATCGTTTTATGCATTGCTTACTGTCTATCTCTCTTTCAGTAAAAGCAGGTGCAACAGAAATCAAATTTAATCACATGTCAAATTCGCAAAAGCATTGTACAGGCTTCTAAAGTTTTATTCAACTTACAATAGGTTCGTATTATCAAAAATACATATGTAAAGTTAGTTATAGACGAGAGAGTTCTTATTCAGGAGAGATAATCTCCAACAATGAAGTTCCCTTATAACATCTTTACTTATTGCATACATCGTGTACCAATTCCCGTTTGTTTTCTTCCAGATCAACGAATAAAATAGATAAGATTATTGAGATGACTAAACCAGCGAGAAGAGTACAACACCGAATGATAATGCTTTAGGGAGGAAAGGCGCCCAAGTCTTACCCATATGTGTTCTATTGATCACGGTAAATGCAATGAATTTAAATTTGGATATAAAACGAACGTCACGGGAGCGAATGACAACGGATTTGGGAGAAATATAGTTTGATTCACACACGAAAAAGCATAGAACTCTGTAATGAAACGCGACTAAGGGTGCGCGGGGGGCGCGAAGTTCGATTCGAGTGGCAGTGGGGGGTGATGAAATCAAGTGAGATAAGGGTCGCCGGAAGTTAAAGAATCAGAAAGAGTTACCATTTTTTCCTTCTCTTTTATTGATTCCATTTAATGACGCAATGAAATCAGGTCACGTTACCCAGAGGGTGGGCTCGTTTCAATATATCTGCGCTCATCGACATCTAATCTCCCCCCCCTCTCTCGTAAACTGTATTACTTTCTCACTCTCTTTCTCACTCTCTTTCTCTCTCACTCTCGCCCACTCTTTCTCTCTCGCACTCTCTCCTTCTCTCCTCTCATTGTCACCCCCTCTTTCGTTCATCTATTTATCTCTTTCACATTCTTTATGCCTCTCTCTTCCTCCCTCTCTCTTACCTAACCTCTTTCTCTGCCACAATCCTGTCCGCTGCCTTTCTCTCTCTCTCGCATTATTTTTCGATCCCTCTTTATTTCCCTTTTTCTGTCATCCACTCTTTCTCTCTTCTCTCTTTCTCCCTTTCTTTCGCACTCTCTTTCTCTCCTACTCTCTCCGCTCCTCTCGCTCACCTTCTTTCTTTCTTTATCTCATTCTCTCTATCCCATTTTCTTTCTCTCTCACAATCTTACCCTCTCTATCTCTCTATCTCTCTATCTCTCTATCTCTCGTCTACTGTACGTATTTCACTCTATCTATCTCTCTCTCTCTCTCTCTCTAATATATATATATATATATATATATATATATATATCGCCGACTCTCTTTCTCTCACACTATCTCCCATTGTCTTTCTCGTCAACTGTCATAATCTCCCTCTCTCTCCATTTCCCTCTCCCCCTCTTTCTCTCTTTCTCTTTCTTTTCTAACTTACTCTCCTCCCCTCCCTCATTATTTCTCGATGTTTAGGCGCGTCCTTGCTTCTCCATGAACGAATATGTCCGTCGGTCAGTTGATCGGTCCGTCACACCGCAGGGTGAAATAGCGTTTTTAAGCTAAAAGCACAGATTGAATAAACCCATTTTTATTTTAGATGCTTCTAAGCCAATCTATAAAGCACCTGTCTGTCGGTCCGTCTTTCACGTCGCAAGTTGAAATCACATTTTTATCGCTAAATACACAGATTGAATGGACGCATCTTAGGAATATCATTCCTTATTTTAAATACGAACACATACGAGAGACGAGACCTCTCCACGCAACCCCTTCCCCATGAAACCAGAAGATTGAAGAACTCAAACAGGCGTGAATTCAATGCAATAAAGAACTATGTTGCTTCGCTTCACGGCGTGCACATTTAGTGAATGATGTGTTAACACAACCAACCGAATTACCCCAGAAGAAACTTTATAAACAAGTTAAAGGTGTTTTTTTTTAAATGTTTCGAAACTATTCCTGCTTTCGCATCTAGATAGTCGTTCTACGAAGTTATTTTTAAAAGATCAGCAAGAATTTGCCAAGCTGGAAGGTGGCCCTTGGTAAGTGGATTCCGAAATCGACGTTCCAAGTTTGAATCGTGTCGGTTCTATAACACCACTTTTACTATGAATGTTGGCACACTTCACATGGTCCCTCCTGCAACAAGTACCTGATTGTAGAAAGAGCTGGGGAAACAAATTCTAACAATATAATCGAGCCAATAAATCTAATACCGTACTGACTTAAACGAATTAAAGTTTTTTTACTAAATTTTTAACAAAAAATGGAGAATTCCTTCTACATTTGTATTACTGAATTCAAAAAATCTAATTCTTCGGAATATTATTGATGTTTTAGAGTTAACATAAGAAATGTCCCCCTTTTGTTCTTGATATTTAGGCCGGTCTTCAGACAATATAATTTACAAATGAATTTTTGTGAATTTCGAGGGGGGGGTACTTTTCGGTTAAATTACATAGAAAACAGACCCGTGTCTTCTTAAAACTGAATATTTAAATTCTTTCAAACTTTTTTTTTATTAATCGGGGGTGGTCAGTTTAAACTATTTAATGCATAGATGGAATAAAGAAATACTTATTTCTTATTTATTTTATGACAATACTGGATCTGAAGCGACCGCGATTTATTGCTTGTCAAGCGACAATTTTCAAGATCTAAAAATCGCAGACTCTGTATTACGGGTGTTTCTAATTATTAATAATTCGCATGGGTGGACACCGACTCGATTTAAAAGATGAGTTACAACAACAGTGAGGCAGAATAAAAGTTAGGAGGGTGTGAAAAGAGCAGAAAAAGTGCCTGCAGTTGGGAGAGCGTTTTTGGAAGTTTTGTTCTGGTGTTGTTTGAAAAAGAGTTCCTCCCGAATTTTGGACCATCGGTCACACCTTATTGTGTCATTAAATACATTTCAGTGTGTTTCTTTGTTATGATTCAGATTTCGTGTCTGTATGTTTGTAACCAAAAATTCGGAATATTTTTTTAACGGAGCAGGGTGTTAAATAACACCGTTAACTATTTGTATTCTCTGAATTATTCGGACTACTGTTCTCATCTTGAATGTTATTCTCACAACGTTTCGGCCGATCTAACACCCGACCTCTTTCATGTACATCCTGTCGAACTCGGGAATCTTCATGTCGAACTTTGAAATGTGTACGGAATTTCGAATGGAACCCTTTTATTTAATTCACGAGGATGGCTTGCTCTCGTTCCGTCAGCCATGACCGAGTAGAAGTCATTGCCGGTTTGTGGCGTAACGGATATAAGTGCCAAGTAATAATTAGTTCTAACTTACAGTCTTCTGTGGGTTGAAAGTTCAATCCGCAGTGAGGGCGATACTACGAATTATTTATTTTACCCAGTCATGGCTG
This sequence comes from Sepiola atlantica, assembly GCA_963556195.1. Taxonomy (NCBI): domain Eukaryota; kingdom Metazoa; phylum Mollusca; class Cephalopoda; order Sepiida; family Sepiolidae; genus Sepiola; species Sepiola atlantica. Next base: position 34,911,763 of record OY744519.1, on the reverse strand, counting down.
ACGGGACGAGGATTAAAAAAAATCCGTACAGATTTCCGAGCCCGACATGAAGCTTCACGACTTCGACAAGATGCGCCTATATAAGGTCGGCGGTTAAATCGGTAGAAACGTTGTAAGAATAACATCCAAGATGAGAACAGTCGTCCGAATAATCAAAATATTCCAAATTATCAATCCTCATCTCAAATATTCTGGAACCGGTAATTATCGTTTACTAAAGTGGTACATAAATAGCATGAATTCTGTAATTAGAAAACACATTAAAATGAAACATTTACAGCTAAAAAAGTAGAGAAATTACTTTTTATTATAATATTTGACTACAATTTTATAGGTAGAGATCTGTTTGAAAGAGAATAAATTAAACTTTTAATAAACTGTATTTCAAAATCCGATTATTTACTTTTCCTGAAAATGTTTTCACTACAATTTAATAGTTTGAGATTTGTTTGAAAAAGAATAAATTAAACTTTTAATAAACTGTATTTAAAAATCCGATCATTTACTTTTCCTTAAAATGTTTTCACTACAATTTAATAGCTTGAGATGTGTTTTAAAGAGAATACAGTAAACTATTAATAAACTGTATTTCAAAATCCGATTATTTACTTTTCCTTAAAATGTGTTCACTACAATTTAATAGCTTGAGATCTGTTTGAAATAGAATGAATCAAACTTTTAATAAACTGTATTTAAAAATCCGATCATTTACTTTTCCTTAAAATGTTTTCCCTACAATTTAATAGCTTGAGATCTGTTTGAAAGAGAATAAATTAAACTTTCAATAAACTGTATTTAAAAATCCGATAATTTATTTTTCCTTAAAATATTTTTACTACAATTTAATAGTTTGAGATCTGTTTTAAAGAGAATAATTTAAACTAATAATAAACTGTATTTCAAAATCCCATTATTTATTTTTTCTTAATATGTTTTCACTAAAATTCCATACTTCGAGATCTGTTTGAAAGAGAAAACATTAAACTTTTAATAAACTGTATTTAAATATACGATTAATTATTTTCCTTAAAATGTTTTCACTACAATTTCATAGTTTGAGATCTGTTTGAAAAAGAATAATTTAAACTGTTAATAAACTGTATTAAAAATCCTATTATTTACCTTTCCTTAAAATGTTTTGACTACTATTTCAGAGTTCGAGATCTGTTTGAAATAGAATAATTTAAACTATTAATAAACTGTATTTCGAAATCCGATTATTTATTTTTCTTAAAAATGTTTTCACTGCCATTCCATAGTTCGAGATCTGTTTGAAAGAGAATAAATTAAACTGTTAATAAACTGTATTAAGTATCCGAGTAATTATTTTCCTTCAAAATGTGTTCACTACAATTTCATAGCTTGAGATCTGTTTGAAAGAAAATAATTGAAACTATTAATAAACTGTATGATTATTTCCTTAAAATGTTTTTCATACAATGTCATAGTTCGATATATGTTTGAATGAGAATAAATTAAACTTTTCATAAACTGTATTTGAAAATCCGATTAATCATTTTCCTTAAAATGTTTTCACTACAATTCCATAGTTCGAGATCTTTTTTAAAGATAATAAATTAAACTTTTAATAAACTGTTTTTAAAAATCCTATTATTTACTTTTCCTTTAAATGTTTTCACTACAATTTAATAGTTTGAGAGCTGTTTGAAAGAGAATAAATTAAACCTTTAATAAACTGTATCTAAAAATCCAATTCTTTACTTTTCCTTAAAATAGTTTCACAACAATTTCATAGTTCGAGATCTGTTTGAAAGAGAATAGACTAAACTATTATAAACTGTTTTTAAAAATCAGATTATCTACTTTTCCTTAAAATATAGCATGAAATATATTTCTCCAGGCCGGGTGATTTTCCACTCGCAATGGAACTAATGTAAATTCGTTCGTAAATGTTATTTCAACTGTGTAATGTATGGCTCGTCCAATATTTCTACTTAAATATGTTATGTATTATTAATGGAGATTTTGTATATATTTGTCTAAAGCCGAAATTATACTTTTAGTATCTTGCTATGTTCAATTAAGTTTACTATGCTGGTTCAGTTTTATATACTATCTTTCAATGCTCAATTCAGGGAAGTGACAGTGTCATGAAACCATCCTCCGAGCTTTACCTGCTCTATTCTTGTGAGGGAATTAGTGTAGCATATCTTCTGTTGTAATGGGACGATCCTCCCAGATATAACCTCTTCATTTGGGGGAGGCAGTCAAGTATATTTTCGTTCTTGATGATACAACCTCTCAGGCAGTAGTTTCTCCTTTATGGGGGTAGTGTAGTATCTTTCATTTTGCTTTGATGCAATCTTCCCACACATTATATCCTCCTTTGAAAGGTACTGTTGTAATTGTCCTGTTGCCATGAAACTATTTCTCTAGAAATGGCCTCATCCTCTGGGGGGCAGTAGAGTATATATTTTTTCACATGTATACTAGCAAGATACGAAGTATATATATATATATATATATATATATATATATATGTGTGTAAGTATAATATACTTAGTATATATATGTAAGTATATATATGTAAGTATATATATGTGTGTATATATATATATATATATATATATATATATATATATATATATATATATATATATATATAGTAAAACCCTTACGCTATGAACTTCTGATCTGTTCATAGCTTAGGGGTGGCCATAGCGTAGGCTAAATTAGATGAACTTGAAAAGGATGTTATGCATCAAAAGATATAGAAAATGAGTATAGGTTTCTTTAACGAGAGTAATATTTTATGAGGATATTAAAAATATAATATGTAAACAAAATGGATTTATTAGGACAATGACTATTGATCGACGCCAATAGACATTCAATGCCTAAATATTGTTTTAGAACAAAATATATTGCATGTATATGACTGAACTAAAATTATGGAATATCCTCATTATTTTCAAAATCATTCCTGTTCAATAATTTCGTTGAGTCTTTTAGGTTTTGTCGAAATTTGGATACTTTGTTCAGTTTCAGTTTCTTAAGGAACATTTTTCTTTGTAGAGCACGTACCATCTCTATATCATAGTTATTAAATCAACTCTTTTCTTCCAAGAATGTTAGAAGTTATTCTGTATTTCTTTCTGCGACGTTAAAAAGAGTGTACGTTCTTTAATATATCAACGTAAATATATTTAAATATATTAATTTATACAAATATATATATTAACCTTATAATCATCTATTTCTAATTGTTAAGCTTAGTTCATAGCGTGGGGAGTTCTTATTTAATTTTGTTCATAACGTAGGAATTGCACAGCCCATGGAGTTAATAGCGTAGGAGTTTTACTATATATATATATATATATATATATATATATATATATTCGCAGAATGGTTCTTGGGTGTAGTGTTTGGATAGTATTATTATTATTATTATTATTGTTATAACTAATGTTATTTGATATGCAAATTACCATATCACACGGTAGTCTTATGGGTAATATATTATTATTATTATTATTATTTATTTATTTATTTATTTATGTATATATTAATGAAATTTAAGCTGAATTATTTCTACACTTGATAATTGGGGAAATGGTTGTTTGGTCAGTACCATTGGAGAGCCATCTTAATTTTGTCCTTCCAAAATGAAATTAGAACCCCATCCCCGGATGTGATTTTTTCTATATTGTCTAAGTCTTACGTATATTGTCTAAGTTACGTATATGTTGAAGATCCTACAATAATATATGAAATACATTATTACGATTAACTGACATGATGTTTTGAGATATTTTGTCAATTCTACTGCTATATTCATGCGAAAACTTGTTCATGCAACGAAGACGTGAGACGCCCAGCCTTTAAACAACAAACGAGACATTAAGACATTGAACAACTCGTGAGACGCTAAGCCGTTGAATAGTCAGTTGTTTACATTTCATTGAACCGTTAATTGGATTGAATTGCAATTCACATAATTCAGTTGGGAGGCGATAGGTGAGAAATCCGTCGAGATGAAGGTCCCGAAACGGTGCGTATTCTCTCCTGATGACCCGACATTATCTGGAGGCCAAAATAGTATATTCCAGAAACAAAAACAGTCGAGAAAAATAAATATATATACAAGCCTCCAAGATAAGCTGTTTCTTCTAAACAACAATATCTTCTGTTGTCCGCTCGCTTCATAGCGAGTTTCTGCTACTGTTCCGTTAGCTAGTTTCATTCTATAATTCTCGTCAACTGTAGCCTCTCTATCATCCATATTGATGTTGTCGGCTTCGATGTTTATTTTAGTTTGCGCATTTCGTTTATAATGTTGAGATGTCTAATGCTCCCCTTCTGACGTTAAGGACTTTTAAGTTTCGTCAGCATTTCACAATGAACTGATAGAATCAGTCGTCCCTCGTGCAGCAAGTATCGTGTCGTAAGAACTGTAATAGATTACACGATGTACTGTGCAGCCAATAAGATAAAGTTCGACAGATAAAAAAGCCATGGCATATTGATCACCAACGAGATATCACGTATCTAGCTCCTTTGGTGACCTACGGAAATCAAGATAATATTGATGAAAATAAAAATATATTTCATTTTTTTTTTCGTAAGAGTTCGCATCGAAGGTTGGATCAATAATGTTGGTTAAACCTTGGACCTTTTAACAGGTGCAAGGATCTTTAATATTAAAACAAATCAATAATATACTACTCTGGTGGTAACAGTATGAAAATATAGTATACACAACGTAATCTTATAAAATCTCTCTCACACACACACATACATATATATATATATATATATATATATATATATATATATAAAAGTAAAGGATTAAAATAAAAATTGTATAAAATACAATATCTATTTAGTCATCAGTTGTCTCAATTTACTCTCAGATTTTACTTGCTTCTACGAACTTTTTACTATATGTTCAACCTTTTCTTCGGGCGGTGGTTAAGTGGAAAACGACAAGGACTGGTGACCTGTGTGTGTCAAGTTCGCATCCAGTCGCCTCTATAATACCACTTTCACTTAGGGATGTTGCCAACCATTATTTAATCCTTCCTGCAAGAATGCCGATAATAAAATCAAACCGGTCAAAAAAGTTGTACCATTGTGAGTCATAACAATTTACTTTTATTTACTTTTTAACGTTTTCTTTTTACATTGTACATGTTTTATTTTATATTATCTTTATATCTTTTCAAATGACGACTTTTGGTAATTGATCTTTTTCAACTTGCCCTGTTTGCTTTTATCTAACGATAAGATATCATTCTTTGAAATCTATGGCTTAAGGAAGGAATAATAAACGTTTCTTTTATTTGAAACTCCTTGTTTTGAACAACAGATGACTTAATAGATATTATATTTTAGACCAGTTTTATTTGCATCCTTAGCTTGTTTATATAATTGCTCTATAGCATATATCGAGCATCATTTTATCATAAGTTTTATTTTAAAGGTATTCATCATATCGTTATTCACCTGTTCTTATATATATATATATATATATATATATATATAGAGAGAGAGAGAGAGAGAGAGAGAGAGAGAGAGAGAGAGCGACAGACAGACAGAGAGAGAGAGAAAGAGAGAAAGAGATAAAGACAAATGAAAGAAGAGGAATAAACAGATACGAATGACAAATCTATTTCAACTTCGATTGTTCAATGCAAGGTGTATTCGGTAAAAATTGTTTATTATTCTTTCCTTAAGCCAAGTATTTTCAAAGATTAAGATCTTATCATCAGAGGAATTATATAGATGGATAAGTTGGCAGTGGAAAAGGCAAAATTCAAATTTGAAAAAATATTAAGTAATGGAGAGTGGGAGTGTGCGTGTAAAAAATGTAGGGTCTGTCTAGTTGGTGAATGTCCATTGATAAGGTGTCCGGTGAAAGGAGATTTAATGATGGTAAAAAGGGGTTTCGTGAAGGTAGCGTTGAAAATGCTCAAAAATGAAGTAAATTCAATAGAAAAATGTTTAGTTCAATCGTAGATGGAACCACACTTATTCGATATATATATATATATATATATATATATATATATATATATATATATATATATATATATAACCTTAATCTGTAATCAACCTATCCAGACATATTCTAAATTGGGTGAAAGTTATCAAACTTTAAAAAGAAGTTAGCTTCCGTCGCCTCAACCGAAAATACACTAACGATTTATTCAAAATATTATTTTAAATTTTGATCATTAGATCTTATCGATTTTGAATATGGTGTTTTTTTCTTCTTCTTCTTCTTTCTTTCAATATGAAAATCTAAAACAACAGACCTGTTCTGTTATCCCGATGTGATCGTAGCTTTTTAGAGCGCGTTTCTTTTTAGAGCTGTGAGTGTGTTTTTATGTACATGTTTGTATACATGAAATATTTATGTAAACAAATATATATATATATATATATATATATATATATATATATATATATATATATATATATATATATATATATATAATATTAAATTATTTTATTTTATTAATGGTTTACCTACGTACGACGTCGTTTACAGCGAACGGCTCTCATCAGCGCAGAGAAATAACAATCTCAGACGGCCACAGTGCACAAACCCGGTTCACAGAGACACCTTGGATATATAACCGTTCACTTAGTCCCTAGCGTCACGAGAGACTGACACGTGATTACGAAGAAATTAAGTGATATTTACACTGAAAGCAGCGAGTATGAATATCTAGACATACGATAGAACTCAACGACAGAGTCAGAGTATGTCATTGGGGCCTATATCATATATATATATATATATATATATATATATATATATATATATCGACAACGTTCGTAGAATCTTTAGTCAGTCTTTCTAAACATACAGCCCTTCGCATGAATAGAACTTAAATTCCTTTCTTGAATGTAATAATGTCCCGTGTCCTAATATGTTACAGCGCTTGCTTACTGAGTCTAGGTTGATTCTGTGGCAGGGGTTTGAATCGTTTCACCGTCTGAGATTATCATCTCTGCACTGATGAGAGCGAAAGCTCGAAACGCTAGCGTATGTAGGTAAAAATAATTTAATATCATTTATTTAAAATTTATATATATATATATATATATATATATATATATATATATATATATATATATATAATTAGAGATATAAAATACTTTTGATGTTTGACTACAGGGCATATTTATCGTTATTTAATCTTCTAATTCTGTACTGCGAAATATAATGTCTGCCAAAGGCACGTGTACAGAGAACAAGCGCATACATGAACAAACAGTTATCTCTACCAGTAAACGGACACACACAGCATGGAAGCATGAAGTCTTCTCAGACGGTAAACGCACACAAGAACAACTACACGCGAAATATACACTCTATACCAAGGAAAGCACTCGCACCTGTATCGCAACCTTGTTTATAATAACTTTGTGCACCATTATTTTTCCCGGTGTTCAAAGTTACATTAGAATTAGATTTCCTCATTTGTTTATTGGACTTATTAAAGTAGCGAATGTTTCACTTCTATATTGAGGGTTATTTTCTTTCAAGGGCATGCCATTGCGCGTACTTATTCTCTCGACTCTGAATAATAGTCCTTGTAATTTGCTTACCAAAATGATATAATTTCTGTATCCTAGGTACTTTTGTTACACGATGGAGATAAAATTTAAATTGTATTGATTTATAAATTCTTTTTAGCGTACAAAGGCGACCATCCGATTCCTACTTTCGTTTTGTTGTCTTGCAAAGTTGTTCTCATTGAAGAAACAATACGACAAAATAAGTTGTAAAAAAACGATGCTCTTTTCATTCTTTTATTTCGCCTGTAGGAGACTGAAAATAACCGGACTTTTGTGTGAAATCTGACTCGGTCATCCTGACTGCGTCAATTTCAGACACCGTCTCTGCCGGGCCTACTGTCTGCTCCTCTGTATAACACTTGCTTACGTAATTCCACGTCAGTTCTTCTGTCCTATTTTTCTCCAGACACTTACTTGTCCCATTGTTGTCCAGTTTTCGTCAGAATTTTAAATCATAATTTTAATAAAACATTTGATGAATTCGTATTTTTCTTTGTCTATTGTGTCGCTTTATTGATGTCACGTATAGAAGAAATGGCTTGATATCCAATATAATAATTCTTTCGAGATTTTGATTTGTGTGACTTAGAATAAAATCAACTCCATCCAGGTTTCTAACCAGCGACGCCTCTTGTCTGCGCTCTATAATGTCAACACACGTTATCTCTCAGCAAAAAAAATAGTGCCTTCGTTTTAATTCAACGCCGCAAAACAACAAAAGAAAGTATGCAGGCCCTGTAAAAGAAAAACATAGAAACTTTTTTGTTGTTTATAGTTTTAAAAATCACGAGTAAAAAATTCCAAGCAATAAATAAGTGAGGATTATTTAATTCATGGCGGCTTTTAATTGGCTAGGCAATCCTCAATACAGGTATGTATAGCGTACGCATTTATTATTTAAGTAGAGGTAAGTGTTTTTTTAGCATTCTGTCAGTCGTAGTACACACTAACATGGCTGGATATCTAATAACAATTGAATTGAATCTTTTGTTTGAAATATATTGTTAAATTTTACCATCGGAATTCTGCTATTTAACAATATTTAAGTAAGTAGAAACGTTCATTTATATAAATTTGCAATATTTTAACTTTAGTGTAAAAAGTACAAGCAACATTTTCGAATATTCAAGAAATTTGTCACAATAAATGTTCGTAATAACGAATATTTTATTACGAAAGTAATTTGTGTTTTCCTCATAACGTGGGTTATAAAAAGGTGTATTTTGTATTAGCGATGAAGTTGTAGAATAAGAACTTTTGGATTTTGCTTGATATTCGCCTAAATGTTGGATAAAGTTGATCCTTGTTTTAAGCGTCACTTTTTGTCCGGCCATTATTGTATAACGTATATAAAAGTGAACTTTTATCAAATTCTGACACCTTCTAAAATAAAATGCCAGCATTTTTGTTATTAAAGAAATGTCAACTTCTTCATTTTTGCTTTTAAATTCGTTCATTCTGTTAAAACTTGTTTCTGTATTTGTTTTGTAAAATGAATGTACAAAGTTTATTTTGTATGTCAATACTGTCGTTTTTCTGTGTAATAAAATATGAAAATATTTTAAATACATTTGGTCCAAGAAATAAAGAACACTTTAAAAAGTTAATTAGAATTTTATGTCAGTGTAGTTTTTTAAGGAATTTTCTTTGTTGACTGTCATCCGTAAAAAACAAAAACAACAAAAGGAATGTAATTTATTAAATGCTATAATAATAAAAATAATAATAATAATAATGAACAGATTGACGAGACAGTTTCTTTTCCAATTCTGCAAAAGGCTTACTTGTTAGGGACAGCGAAAGTCTTAAGGTGCAGCTGGAATGTCTAAAGTCAAGAGAATTGACTTGATGTTCAAAAATGAAAACTCTAACTAAAAACATCCAAAAGTTGAGAGTACTATGAAAAAAATAAATAAATAAATAAAAATAATAATAATAATAATATTAATAATTAATAATAATAATAATTAATAATAATATTAATAATTAATAATACTAATAATTATTAATAATAATATTAATAATTAATAATAATATTAATAATTAATAATAATAATAATTAATAATAATAATAATAATTAATAATAATATTAATTATTAATAATAATATTAATAATTAATAATAATAATAATTAATAATAATAATATTAATAATTAATAATAATAATAATTATTATTAATAATAATAATAATAATTATTAATAATAATAATATTAATAATTAATAATAATATTAATAATTAATATTAATAATTAATAATAATAATTAACAATAATAATTAATAATTAATAATGAAAAATGTAATTTATTAACGTCGTTATTTATTATGACTAAGTTCGTGTCAGAATTTAAATCCAGTAATTGTTCTTTAGCAATTTTACAACTATTCTTTGAAATAGACTGCAAACATTTTAGAGGGGGTAATGTTACTATAGGAGCGTTGGATTTTCTCTCTCATAAAGCTTGGTATTCGCCAAAAATTAAGGATAAAATTGACTGTTGCTCTTAAATGTAATGAAATAAGATTCTTATTTACTCTTTAACGTGTTGAGTATAGAACTTTAATTCAATGTTTTAATCGATGGTAGCCATTTATTTTTGTGCTTTTCTTGTATTAAAATGCTTTTACATCTTTTGACATGAAGTAAACTTGAAACATTCTTTTTACATAACGATTTTTAAAAGCAAAAATAAGTAAAAATCACGTTTTGTTATTTTTCGCAAATAAAATAAACGAGATATTTAATAATAATGATTTCAGGGTTTCTTGTAAATTAAGTTTAAAATAATTTAAAATGTTATTTTGATATACAGTTTATTCTTAAAGTGACGGAATGAAATGTAAAATACATTCATTTGACAAAGTTGCTGTTTAAAATAATTATACTCAATACTCTCAACGCGGTCTGAATTCAACTTATTACTAATGAAATAAGCTCTTATAATTATTATTTATTATGCGTTCAATTCGTGAAACGTGAATTTTTCAGTCTTATTGTAGATTAACACTCATTTGCTAAATAACTCCCCATGACGAGAAAAATGAGATTCTACTGTTTTTAGGCGATTATGTGTGAACACCCTGATGTTAGCAAAATGGGAAGTTTAAATTATCAAAACTAACTGATGTGCCGGTTTATTCAAAACCTGTTCATGAACAAAAAGTTTCTCATTGTTTTAAAAATGTATGTGATCAAATTGTAATAGAAATTAAATTGCATCCATTTTTAAATGAAAAGGATACTGCACAAACAGTTCATTTTGTTGATACGGTTTTGACATTTTGTTTAATTGTCAGTGTTAAAGAAATTTATGGCAACATGAATAAAAAATATCTACTGAAAAAGTTGATATCAGATTTAATTCATAAAAACGTTATATTGTATTCTGATTTTGGAAAGAAAGACAGAAAATGAAAAGCCAGCAAGGAAAAAGAAATAAATCATTAACAAGAGATACTATGGTCGCGATTGAACATACATGCAATGGTTTAACTGATGGTTTTATTTCATGTAAATAAATCAATAATTGTAAGCTGCTTCCTAATATAGTTTCTAATTAACTAATTACTGGGCATTACTAATAATTTTCTTACGAAAACGCTTCTCAGTAATTATTATTTAGAAGTAATTTTGATCGTCACATGTCCGCCCCAAGTCGTGGAACGCAGTCGCATGTTTGCCAGGCTTGGTATAAGTATCGCCTTTGTATTAGTACATTTATCTATTTTACACTTATATGCTATCTAAAATGAATAAAATGTTAGAAGTTTCTGACCCAATTCTTTCTGAGTTGTTTACTAGTGCGAAATGGATAAAGACAATAAAATAAATTTTCACCTGATTTCCTTTTCTACTAAATTCCATTGACTAAACTTGGGTTTCGCCCGTATAGAATGAAAAAGTAAGACAACACTTTCATCCGTCGAATGAGTTTACGCCTTAAACAAGTGTTAAGAAAAGCTCAGATACCTACACCAGGAAAACGACAAAATGGCGGTTAGAAAATGTCGATACAATTGTGATACTGGAAACAATTTGAACAAAGGAGACCATTTACCTAGCGACGCAGCCTGCTAGGGTCACTGATCACGAAATAATGCAGTATTTTCACACTTTATCTAAGCAAACACGGAAAATAAAAGACTGGAAAAATCATCGTGGAAGAATTCTTAAATAAATTGGACAGTAAGGAGAGGGGTTATCCCAGGACCTTAGCCAGCTGTTCAGGAGGGCATGTCAGTAGCCCCAGGGCTGGCGTGGCGAAAAAGAGATTATTTCAGCACCATAAGACTGAAGTCATACATACAGGGTGGGCAAAAATAAGGGTCCTATTTTTAAAAATTCATAACTTTTTTATTTATTGATTTTTTAATTTTTTTTTTTAGAATAAGTAAAGGACCCCTTCCGAAGCAAGCATGAGCCGTATTAGCCCTAAGGAACGTACCCTCATTTAGAAAACATTATTTTTGCTTAAAAAACTCAAAACAGTGTAAAAAAAACAATACTTTAGTTTTTGTAAGTTTTAAGAAGTGTTTTTCGGCTAAAATTTGTTTTGTTTATTTCAAAAAATCTCGGAAGGGTCAGTCTACACACACATAAAGTTTGGTGAGTTTAACTTTTATTTTGTGGAAGTTATTCAAATTCAAGTTATTCAAATTTAAAGATAGGACCCTTATTTTGGCCCACCCTATACAACTAGCAAAATGTTTTACATATGTATATGCAATATTAGGAAAGTTAATAACTTCAATTTGAACTGGTTAAATACAATGCCGGATAAACTCCAACATACAAAATAGGATATAGTAGAACTTTAGAAAACTGAAATAAAAGATAGTAAGAGTGAACGCAATATGTCACACAAAATGTTATTTTCGGGCAATTCAACTTCGTTGCATATTTTAGGTGAAAAACAACTCGAGTTCGCTTATTTTGTCGATGTGGCTCTCATTTGATTCGTGATGTAATTATTTGATTTTTCCAACCAGCCATCTTGAATAGTGACCGCACACGTGAGTACCTAGAACGAAAGCTGTTAAAGAAACGATAACATATTTCTTACGGTTCACTAGTTTATTCATACTTCCAGAAAAAAATGGAGAAACAACGGTGATTTAAAGTATTTGACAAAACCACGTGACGTTGAGACGTGGGCGTGCCTTTCGATCGTCTAGACATGTCTGCCTCGGGAAAAATGCAACAGAAAAAAGAAAAATATCGTCGCGAGCAGCGGGAAAGACTTCGCCATTTTGTTACTTTTACGTCACTCTTTACGAGTGAATCGTTAGAGGAAACGAAACGTAGATACGACCGCCCTCATTATACACAGACTGTTTACTCAACTTGAGTAACCTTTCTTATGCATCAAAAACATCGCTGTAGTGGAAGACTATAAGCTAGTATTAGTATTAGTTAAACTTTCGACTCTACAAATAAGGAGAAAAACTCGAAGCGAATATATACATATATATTCGCTTCGAGTTTTATGTATATTATATATATATATATATGAAATTAAAAATGGAAAAGCGGAAGACCTTTTCGCTCAACGTTTCGCCCGAATTTCACGTGGGCTTTGTCAAGAGCGGACGAAGAATACAAAAATGACAAAAGACGAGAAAGTCTGTAAATTATGAGGAATATATATAGTGGTTGGGTTCATGTTGAGATAAAGGGTATGCAAATTAAAAAAAAAAAAAAATTTTTTTTTAAATAAAAAAAAAATAAATAAAAAATAGAAATAAACATATATATATATGCACATAAATGTGATCGAAACATATATATATATATGCTATATATATATATATATATATATATATATATATATATGTATGTAATGCTAGTTCGCAAAATATATATGAATATAGCATTTCTTTTGCCTTACACTATTGGGCTATTATAATTACTTTACGTTATAAAGTTTATATTTGAATATGTATAAAGATTATGAATATAAATTAAAAGTATATATATATATATAATAATGGTAATAATCCAGGTGAAAAATATCCACAGGGTGGTAATCCAGAGAATTTTAACCGGGTTTATAAAAAGTGCTCAATATCAAAATAGAGCTTTATATATGATAATTTTATTTACACAGACATGTACAAAATCTGCGACACTGGCATGTTGATGTTATCGATCAACAGTTACTATGAACTGAGATCTCATCAGGCAGAGTTAGAATCCGATCTTAACCTCAGATCATATTTGGAGAGAATGAAGTGGAGGGATAGAGAAAGAGAAGAAGAAGGAAAGAAATTTAACATTTCAAAAATTAAGGCCGTTAAAAAATTAAAAATTAAAAATTAAAAATTAAAAAATCTAAAAAACAAAAACAAAAAACAAAAAATCTAAAATCTAGAATCTGAAACAAACAGGGCAAATATATATATATATATATA
>OY744519.1:34882800-34892800 GCA_963556195.1 Sepiola atlantica | reverse complement strand
AACCTTAACCCTAACCCAAACCAAACCACACTAGATTTAGTTATTAATATTATTATGTATGCAATGTCCAAATACTCAACAACGTCGAATAGTTATAAAAAAGCGTTGATACCAAGACACATGAAGAAAGCTGGTGCGTAAATCAGTTGAACTGTTGTTAAAAACAAGATATCAGAATGACAACGAAAATGTCCCCCATAGGATTGTTAATAAAATTTGCAATCCTTTTTGCAATCCAACCATATTATGTTCTAAAAAACTTAAGTCTATGCCTGACTTGTTCACCAATTTTCAGGTATCAATGACTAACAGTCTTTATTTTATCGCCGTATAATTCTGGACTCAAGATAACCGCCTAAATAAAGGCAAACAGTTCCAAGTGTATTTGGGGTGGCATCGTGTAATAACAGTAATGGTAATGGTCAGAATGAAAACAACGCACATCGATACATATCAACCCCGAATACTATGTGTTTTTACTTATATTTGTATTTTCATCGCTAAACACTCAGATTAAATTGACTTATCTGAAGAGATAAAAAATGAAAATAAAGAGAAAGATGGTATTTGTTAATGGAATAAACGTGCTCGCCACTGTAACTATTTTACGTGGTATACTTTTCTCAGATGACACCGTATTCAACACAACAACGTGTTTGCCACTAGATATTTATCACATAGTAGACTTTAATCCAAAAACACCGTTTTCAATACTGATATCGGGAAAATTTGTTCGCCATTGGAACTTCGTTACGTGGTATGCTTTTATTCAACAACACCGGTTTCAATACCAATGTCTATCGTTCAATGATATTCGTCCTTCGAGTGCTAAAACGCTTGTGACGACTTCTAGTCAACCCGTTTTATATTGATGGCAAAGCACACCTGTCAAACATAGTCGATACGGCAAAAACATACTCTCGTTCCGGCGTGCACTTGTGTTTTCTCATATACAGGTTCTACACGCCAAACAGATAGGAGTTCTTTTATGGTGGCGATAAAGTTAGTTAAGCCTATATCTACCACTCGATCAAGGTTCTGGCCCGTCATTTCTGTCAGAATACCCTCAAGCACTCAATGTGCATCACAGCCTTTTATCATTTATGACTTGGCATAAATTTATAGTTCAGCTCTTCTCTTGGGAAATTCACTTCGTCAAACCTTTTTTTTATTTCTCCAATAACCTCGTTTGGACCAACGCCATCAAGAAAGCACAGCTTCATATCGAAAACTGAGTGATTCGTTTAACGACCCTTGCGTAATTAATCACCTTTTTGTGACTGGGAAAATAAAGGTAAATCTATTTGCAGAATTCAGAGTTGCCATCGAACTTGGAAAACTAAGTCGTTTAAGACGTCGCAACGTTTTGATCGATTTAGTCAAACACTTCGAGGGGCGGGCATATGCTGTGATGATTTACCCTACAGTGAATGCCGTGGGAGCTTCTAAGGCATCTTCACCTAGTCAGCTGGCTTTTTAAACCCCTACCTAACCTTATGCTTAACCTTTTTCAGAGGAGGTAAATAAACATACCTAATTTTATATATATATATATATATATATATATATATATATATATATATATATATATATATATATATTTAAATATTTCTTTGTAGTACAACACTTTATTATGTCATGAAAGAAACATTGGTTTTAGTAACTTCTTTATTTCTGTACGTCGATTATTTCTTTTAAAATCTCTCATTTTACACACAAAAGTAATTCATTCAAATTTAATATTCATTCATATCCCTTACGCGTGTTTCATGGCAAAATTCGGATAAGTGTATTTTTTTACTTAGTCCAATTTTATCAATCTTAAGAGGGTTGCAGTACATGTTGTGTAGTAGCGAAAAAACATGTCACACAGGAGGGAAAATACAATGAAAATCCGGTGAATATATATATATATATATATATATATATATATATATATATGTGTGTGTGTGTGTGTGTGTGTGTGTGCGTGATTACAAAATAATATTATTACTTGGTGGGGGTCTCTCCCACTAATTTTACACACACACACACACACACACACACACACATATATATATATATATATATATATATATATATATATATATATATATTACACAACGGCAGCTTTTGCTGTTATTACAACAGTAGTATAGTGCACAGGGTCTGTACTTTCGGCAGAATAAGCCACCAGCCAATTATGCTGCATTTATGTGATACTGGCTGGATTACAACTTGCCCGGTTGTATGGAGTGGCAGACGTAGACTGCTTTAGTGGCCAGCTTATCGACAGATTTGACCAGTCATAATTTTCTCTTTGTAGGGCGTTCTCAACGAGAAAGTTTACAAAACAAAGCTCCGTAGCATCACTGAATTTAAGAAACACATTTGAGTTGACATTGCTCAAGTATCGTAGAATCAGTACACTATAGTAGTCCGCTCAATTACTTCGGTGCATTGACATCCATTGATAGCACATAGAGCTTAAATAAACATCATGTTTCATGTTGCAAAATACTTAAGTGTACCCTTTGTTAGTTCTTTCCATGTTACATTTATTATGTTGTAACAAATTATGTAGTTATATATAAAACAGCCTACACAAATTAAGTGGCAATACTCTGCTTAGCGCACGTTAATGGACCTGTACCAACAATAATTAAATTGTCTGAAAGAATTGAAAATTCTATTTTTTTTCAAGCAATTTAATTATTATTGGTACAGCCCTGAAGCCGTAAGATAAACAGAGAAACGCGAGTTAATTTGTGTAGGCTGTCTTAATGTTTACATAAATTTTATTTATGAACTCTACTTTGTATTGAGCACTTTTAAAATGTTATTTTATGAATATATTTTAACTTTATTAATTAAGATAGATAGATAGATAGATTAAATACATATTTAAATTCCCAAATTAAGCTGGGATATTTTAACTACAAAATTCTTTCACAATTGTAAATATTTATTATATCATAAGTTTATGTTTGTTGTCTGTTAAATTTTGAGATTTGATAAATTCATCTAGGGATGTAAAAACCTTCATTTGAGCTGTAAATTGAAACCTGAATAGAATTTTCTCAGAAACCTGTGTGTAACAATAGGCCTTGCGCGAATCTATTTTCCTGGAGATATATTTAAATGTATTTTAAATATATATTGAATCGATTCTTCTATAATTCTATAAAAGCTTTAACTTAACTAAAAGCTATTGAACTTAGGTTTCGGACAATTATTTTTTTCAATAAGTGACATAAATTTTATAATATATATATATATATATATATATATATATATATTAATTATTTGTTTATTTTTATTTGTGATACTTTGAACGAATTCAAAAGATTTTACCTAAATGCTAAATGGGAATAATTTTCACTTCACCAATGTGATGCCCTTCATATATCGACCGATATGTATATTTTTAAAATATTATTATACACGGACACGTGTTTAGTCGTCTTACGCTGATGAGTTGTAAGACGACGAAACACGTGTCCGTGGATAATTATTTTTCGGACAGATATAACAAAAGATCTTATAAAACGTTTTTAAAAATATATCTCAAAGAATTCCGACCGTTTTATCATTTGCTTCCATTTTCGCGGCAATTATAAATACAAATCCTGAATTTCATTAAAAAATGAATCATCAGATTACAAGAAATAGACAAAAAATTACTTTCGGCAATTGGTCACGAAAAAACTTTCATTTTTTTTTTTTCATGTTTCTCTGAAATACTACACACGCGGTGAAAATCAAATTTTGCGTTGTTTAATACCTTTAAATTTATTGATTAGAGAATCCCTATATCGATATTGTCAAAATCGAATTATCTCTCCTATACGTTGTCTCTGTCTGAAAATATTTCTACATATAACTGCTCTGAAATTAAGTATTAATATTGTCGAGATTTCTAATATCTATTGAGCTTAACCCTTTGTTTGACTACTTTAATAATATATATATATATATATATAAATATATATATATATATCAAGGGAGGCGCGATACCGCTCTATCTCTTAATAGACTTCAAAAACGGCCTATGCTGAAAATCTCATTTCTGTGATCAATCATAACTCAAAAACCAAATTATTTGATAGGTTCTATACGTGTGTAGAATTTCAACATCATTAGTCAAGGCAACCCATAGATCCAGAAAGGTCAGGCACGATTTTGTGTTATCCGTGTGTACGTACGTACGTATGTGCCACCCTGTATCTCATCAACTATTTGATGGATTCAGCTGATTTTTGGCAGAGATGGAGGTTCTAGGGTCTAGTTGATGGCATTTTAATTTCAGTTTACCATATACCTTAGTTTTCCAGAAAATTCCAAAAAAACTTTAAAATGATTATTGTATTGAGGAATAGCCTTTAAAAAAGTAGTGATATTCCATGAAAAATGCCAGTATACTGAAATCATATGCTTTTAATAGGGTTAAGATGAAAATGCATATACATTAAATGTACAAAAGCAAGGAAATTCCCAGATTTTTACTCTTTTATTGTCATTAAGGGTATGCGAGCACAACGGGGCTATATATTTTACTGGTAGGAATTTTTCTTCAGCGCACCTCACACACTACATCCACTCATGCATAGAGATTTATACTGTATACTCTTAATAACAATAATAGTGTAAAAATTAGGGAATTTCCTTGCTTTTGTACATTTAGTGTATATGCATTTTCATCTTAACCCTATTAAGGGCATATGATTTCAGTATACTGGCATTTATCATGGAATATATATATATATATATATATATATATATATGTGTGTGTGTGTGTGTGTGTGTGTGTGTGTGTGTGTGTATGTGATTATTTATAAATAATATTTTTCAAATTAACTCATATACACATTTGTTTCATGCTAAACATACAATCATCAGTATGGGAGCAGACACTCTTTGCCGGTCACACGATTCGAGCCCCGATACAAAAGTCATATTTAACTAACGCGTACCGATGTGCCAACCACTCATTATCTGGAAATTGGGGAGTAAATTAAAGTATTCATGGCAAATTCGGTGGCCATAATTAGGATGTCGGTGTGAATTCCCTAGGCGGGCCTAGAGTGTTGCATTACGCTGTAAATATGTTCATAGGATAGTGCTCAATAACAAGTAGAGCTGTATTTTTGTATAAACTCCTTTATTTATACAAACATTATTGGCCTGTTTGTATAAATAAAGCAATTTACACTTATATATATATATGTGTGTGTGTGTATATATATATATATATATATATATATATATATATATATGTGTGAAGAGTTCGAATGCAAAACGCGATAAACGCCATTTAAAAAATTACAAAGCTAGCATTATAAAAAGGGTTAAATTTCAACACTTGACCACACACTCAAATTATGTTTTCCATAATATGATACCGAAATAATTAATTTTTGCTTTCAATTAAAATAAACTTATATTCGAAGTCTATATTTAATATATTTGTTCTTTTATTGATTAAGGTCTCAATTTAAACTATTTGGATTTATCGCGTTTTGCATTCTAACTCTTCATATATATATATATATATGTATTTTACAACTCAAATCCGACGCCTTAACCACACGGCCAATTTTAAATAGCGAATAAACTGTGATAATTTTAACACTTTATCGGCGGCTATAACGTCTAGAGCGTTCTACTTCTTTAATGGAAGAAACGATGCATTTAAAGCTAGCGACGTCATGTTGTGTTAATACTACACATACAGTGCTCTACTTTTTCGAGGAGCGACAAATAATAATAATTATATATATATATATATATATATATATATATATATATATATATATAACGAAAGACATACTAATGATCCATATTTTGACGAAACTCACCGTCAAGAATGACACCGTCTGTAAAAACCATAACGGTTAAATGTATGCGTCGTTTTCGCACTAGTATTCACATAAAATTAGGTTTCAGTCAATGAAATTTAAAAAAAAGAAAACGTTTCAAACTGGAAAGCTTTTTAAAAAAGTGTTAACGTGTATAGATAGAAGAAAAGCAACGAATATTTCTCATTATGAAAATGCAGTGAAGAATTCATTTCCAAATTCATTTCAGGCGGTAAAGGAAGTTGTCGGACTTGCTATTTGCTTTTTCTCTTCCCCTAATCACTTTGGATGGTTTCGGCTGGCAGCTATTTACTCGTTAAATTAAATGTAGAGGGTGTAAATATTTATTAATCTATATATATATATATATATATATATATATATATATAACTTACTACCTTGCTCTACTCACATATTGAACACTGTTGAAGTAAATACTGAAAATTGATATATGCAAAATTATATCTCCTTATAATATTTTATGTGGTAAAAATGAAATAATAAAAACAAATGTTTATATATATATATATATATATATATATATATATATATATATATATATATATATATATATGTATATATATGTGTGTGTGTGTGTGTATCTTGGCAGCATCTTTTCTTTTATACAAGTATCATTAAAAATAACGGACATCTTGTGTCTGGTTATTTTTTCTAAGATCCTTTCCGTTTTTCTGATTAGGTTCTTAGTTTCAGACGGAAACTGGCTGATAAAATTGCCATAGCTTCCCAAAGCCTAAATAGAATATATAGTCACTCCTAGGTCTATGCCTGGTTAACATTGCTCCACTGACGATGGACCTGGAAGGGTCCGAAAGCGCTTTGGGAAGCTATGGCAATTTTATCAGCCAGTTTCCGTCTGAAACTAAGAACCTAATCAGAAAAACGGAAAGGATCTTAGAAAAAATAACCAGACACAAGATGTCCGTTATTTTTAATGATACTTGTATATATATATATATATATATATATATAAATATAAACAAACATTGGTTTTTAGATATCTCTTTCTCTATTTCTTCGTATCTATTGTTGTTTCTGGATATCCGGTCTGGCACCTGGTATCAATTCCGCGGCTTTGGAAAAGTTATTTTCTTTTCATGGGCTTATCCGTTGTCGAAACGATTCTACGCTAAGGCTAAGCGTAAAATTGGCATTATTATATTCTTTAAAGTTATATAAATGTGTTGCGTTTCAATTCATGCAGAAAACCAAGTTACTGTAATTTTTACCAAAACATTTAAGTTCACAATTTGTATTCATACTTCGGTAGCTGCATGTTCTCTTGGTATGCGCTCCCACATGATGCTTCCATAATAAGGGGCTGCTGTTCTGAAATAAAAGCTTTTTCTTTTTGTACTTTCTAAAAAACTACGTCGAGACAAAACTGTTGGAAGACAGAGGAGGTTTATAAAACTTTATCGTCGTTTCAAATCACTAACTAGTGGGTGGTGAAGACTAAGAGAAATCGATAATCACTGTTTAATCATATATTGGCAGCCCATATCAAATGATATGTCCACGCTGCTGCGAGCTACCAAACGGGATGTCTTCTTCTTTCTCACACACTCTCTTTGAGAGAGTGTATGTGAGTCTAGCAATCGTCACCTCGTGGTTATCATGTTCACCCAGACTTAGCTTTGATTTCCTTTTATTCTCAACTAACAATTTTATATACTAGTGGCTCTATTCACCCAATATCCCCGATATCTAATAAATGAATGCTATGAAATTAAACCTCGGTAACAAGATGTAACGTTAGAATTTAGTTAGAATGCCAGTAAGAACAGAGCATATGAGAAAGTGATCGCGTCGTTGGCGTTTTGATTTACAGCAATGAAATATAAGAAATATGAATTTGGAAATGATGGAATGCAAGCCAGAATGAAAGAAAAATATTGCAAATCTAGGAGCCTATTATTATATACGTAAATTTAATTTTCACACACGTGTCTTCGCCTGTTTTATATATTTTAATTTATATTCCCTTAACCATTATGAAGATGTGTTCGCATTGTCAGAAATGCATTCGATATTTTCCTCGTGTTCTTTTATTATTATCTACAGAATAGATACCAGCTTTCATCTTTCATTATACATCACTTACGAATTGTTATTTCCCCTAAAAAGGATAAGATAAAAATATTCACAATAAAATACATAGATAAATGTCTAAGAACGCACATAAAGTGTTTCTAATGGCTTTTTCGCATCTTACAAATTTGCCATAACGGACTACAGAGCGTGTTTCAAATCATCGCTTCCATTGGCGGCATTTATTCGTCATTCACAAGAACACGCAAAAACTGAAGAAAATTGGAAGAGACCATCTTGACGTTTCTCTCTGAAAACTTTATTTTATTCCAACTCATTTCGTTCCGAAAACTACGCATTTTTAGGGATAACGAATATTTATTAATTTAATAACACTCATTTGCTATTTACTATACTAAACGAAAAATATAATGTTGTACATTTTATATATATATATATATATATATATGTGTGTGTGTGTGTGTGTGTGTGTGTGTGTGTGTGTGTGTGTATGTGTGTGTGTGTATGTTTTAAGCAGCTCTCACCACTTAACCACGGAAAAGGCGCTGGTAAATGGAATATACAATGTATTTATATAAAAACTTCATACATGATGACCCAAAAATATGCTCCCCATTAAAACGTGCGTAAAATTTTTTGATTAGTTGTTTTAATATTTCAGGTTTATAAAGAAAGATTATTGCAAGGAAGATTAGGGTAGAGCAACTTAAAAAATACCTTAGACAGTTCAAGAATAGAGAAAATCAATTGAATAAATCTAAAATTTGAAGCTAAGGGACACATTTTTTTAAACAAAATTCACTCCAAACAAGGACGCTGCCACTGTAGACATAAGGGGCTACTGAGAAAAAAGGGTGAAGATTTGGGGGGGGGGGGCGACCTAAATTGGGAGATGTGCAGCGAGATGTCTGTTTACATTAGCTTTAAATTGCTGCATGTCAGTAACGTCATGAAAAACAAGGAGCAGGGAGGGAGTTCCAGAGTCCAGCAGCACGAGGAAAGAAGCTTTTAGAGTAACAAGCTTTTCAGCATCTGAGGACCTCCACAGTGAATGGATGGGATTTGGCAGATTGTCGGGTTTGTCTAGTGAATTCACGTCGTGGGGGTACCAGACGAGCAAGCTCATCAGAGCACAATCCATTGAAGTACTTGTAAAACAGGCACAAGGAATTAACATTGCGGCAATATGACAGGGGCTGGAGTGAAGGACCTATCAAGTTAGCGACTCTTTTTTGGACCTTGTCTAAGAGGCAGACTAGTGGATGATGCCCCAGCACAGATGTGGCAACAATACTCCATGCATAGGCGGGTGATGGTTTGTAGAGATATAGGATAATGTCAGGTGTAAGAGGTTTACTGGCACGGTAGAGGGTGCCCACCTTACATATATATATATATATATATATATATATATATATATATATATATATATATATATATATATATATCCTAGAATCTGCAAGAAGTCGCCATATTCACTCGGCCACCGGAAACTCTCACGTAATTAATAGAAATAATTTATATATATATATATATATATATATATATGTATATGTATATATATATATATATATGTATATGTATATATATATATATATATATATGTGTGTATGTATGTATATATGTATATATATATGTATATGTATATATATATGTATATATATATGTATATGTATATATATATGTATATATATATATATATATATATATATATACATATATATATATATATATTATAAACTGAGATCTCATCAGGGAGAGTTAAAATTCGATCTTAACTTTACATTATATTTTGAAAGAATGAAATGGAGAAAGAAAAGAAATTTTAAATTTAAATTTGGAAAGTCACGTGATTGACACCGTTAAGTATCAAAATGAAAATCAATACATTTTTCAATGATGCATCCACAATCCCAGACACAGACACACACACACATATATATATATATATATATATATATATATATATATATATATATATATTTATATATATATATATATATATATTTATATATATATATATATATGTGTGTGTGTGTTTGTGTGTGTGTGGATGCATTATTAAGAAATGCACTCTTTGCCTACTAGTA
>OY744519.1:34850300-34877800 GCA_963556195.1 Sepiola atlantica | reverse complement strand
TACTAACAGAACGACCCCACGATTGAGTGAGAATACTTTTCACTATACTCATTGCCATATTACTTTCTTTATTTTGATTGCAACCCTCTTTCCGTTTCGCTCCCTAATATTGTCAGAACAAGCCGAAATGTTGGAAAACTCTCTGAATTAGTTCTGATATACGTATTTGAAGTTGTAAGAGGGTTCTGTCCACATGGGTCACTTAGGAATGTTGGATCACAGATATTCGGCAGATAGAGTAACGTAGATATTCAAGACAACTTCCATTGTCTTCCCAGGATAATTTTATACATGTGATATAAATTTTATAAAAATAGAATATATTTGAAGTTTTAAAGAAAGTTCAGTCCCCCATAGCTCCGTTAGATTAGGACGCGCACTAAGAGATTCATGGTCACTTCCATTGTCCTCTCAAGGAAATTATATATATATATATATATATATATATATATATATATATATATATATATGATTTAATTTTCATAAAAATAGAATATATTTTAAGTTTTAACAGGATTAAGCCTTGATAGTCCCCTTAGGTGTGTACTTAGAAATTCTGGAACACTTCCTTTGCCTCTACGGTAACTTTTATATAAAAATACACTTTTAGATTCATGTAGATTCTCTAACCTTTCTTTCTATAAAGAAACACACAAACATCACACATGCATACACACAGACATTGAGTTTTATATCTATTGAAGATTTTACTCGATCCAATATTACAAACATTTGAATCAAAGCGAGCACCGAGATTTTGGAAATAAATATAACGATTCAGTCTTCTTTTTTATTTATTTTTTTTAATACAAAACACATTTTGCTATGTATAAAAATGGTAGCCATTTACAAACTCTTTTCAGAAAATTGTAAGAATCTGAAAATTTAGAAAAACTGAAGACTCAATTCCAAGAAAAGATAGCTATTAGATTAAATCATGAGTTAGTCTGAAATATAAAAATTTTCTTTGTAATATTTCATAATGTAAACAGTCAAAATGGTTGCCTTTTACCAACTTTTGTAAATGGTAAGAAAATTTTTAATGAGAAGTCAACTACTTGTTTTCACTATATTGTAAATATCATATTTTTATACAATAACAAGTTTTCATGCTATAAACTTTGAATCGTAAACTCACTAACGGTTGTTATGAAATCTCTCGTTCTCTCTGTTGTCCCATCGTTAAAGATAAAACTGTGATCGACTTATTGAAATTCATGATTCTAAGGCTAAAATAATGAATAAAAACAGTTTTCTCATTAGTTGATACAATGATATTATCTTAATACTACATTGGAACTTATTTGCTTTCTGTAATGGGAAAGATTGAATCATTCTTGACGGAATTTCTAATTTACATTTTTATGATGCCCTTCAAGAATGAGTGTGAGTATAGGAATTGTAGAGGAACTATATTATCTATCAGACAACTACAAGAGAAATAATTAGAATAGAGAATAGAACAAAATATCACACGGATGCTTCTTTGTATTATGGTTTTTATCTCGTCGTATTAACTCAAACGTTCATATTGTTATTTCTTATTCTCTTACACTTTCTTTAGTTGAAAAGAGAGAAAAGAAAACGAGATTGCGGTTAAGTAAAAAGTAAAAGGTAAGAAAGAGAGAGCGAAAGAGAAAAACGGAAGGGTGACAGTCTTGGTAAATATAAATATAGCATGACGCATATACTGAAATGAAACTAAGCAGGAGTGGTTACCTGTGAGGAATAACGAAAAAGGAAAATGGTCATCAAATAAAAGAAGAAAATAAAAAGGCGTGTTTAAATAGAATGAAAAACAAATAGGAAACATGAAGAATTAAAAGTAAAGATGAATAGAATAGACGAAAGAAAAATAAGTGTAAATAGAAAAAACGAAAAAAAAGAATGGTTAAATCGAAAGTAAAAAAAGAAGCAAACAAATAAAGAAAGTATGGGAAGATGTGGTGGGAGGTAGATAAAGGAAAAACAAATACATGTAACTAGGAAGAAAGATTAGAAAAAAAGACAGAATTGTTCAATAGAAAGAAAAAAAGAAGAAAAAAAAGAAAGAGTGAAGAAGAAAATAAAAAGAATGGAAATATAATTGTAATTAGGAAGAAAGAAAAAAAAGGCAGAAAAATGATAAAATGGCTAAATAAAGATAAACAAACAAGAAAGGGGTGGGTGATATGAAGAAAGAAAGAATATAGGAAAGAAACATAAGTGTAACTAGAAAAATACAAAATAAAAGAAAATAAAGAAATACATTAATTAGAAAAAAAAAAGAATGAACCAGAGACAGAAAGAAAGATAGAACGAAAGAAAGGGTGGGGGAAATAAATATAGAAAAGAAACATAAGTGTAACTATAAAAATAGAAAGGAAAAAATAAATTAATTAGAAAGAAAGAAACAAACAAAGCAAGAAATAAGAAAGAAAGAAAAAGTGGGGGAAAAGAATAAAGAAAGAAACATAAGTGTAAATGGTAACAAACAAAAGAAAGAGATAATAAAAAATAGTGAAAGAACATTTTTTTTTTAAAATAAAGAGAAAATTAGTGCGTGAATATACAGGAAGGAAAATAAAAGAAAAAAGTGTTCATAAATAAAAAAAAAAAATAAATGATGAAAGGCCGATATAATTTAGCACAGAAAATATATTCCGTCTTTTTGTAAACGTGACTTTTATTCAATTATTTTTTCACATTTCTCATTTGAAGTCGTACGAACTTTAGTCGATGGTGGCATAAACGAGTTTCTTCAATACAAAATAATTACATCTCTGCATTCAAACTAACTTTTGGGGACTTTTTGTTCGGTTTGATGAAAGAGCGAAGTCGATAAAAAACATAAAAAGCACCATTGACAGCAAGAAACATGAAACGGTGAAACAAAGAGAAGAAAAAATCAGAATATGGAAGATAAGATGGATCTGAATGAGAACAATAACAATAAGAAGAACAAGAAGAATGAGGATGATAATTAAAAGAATAAGACAGAGAATCGGAAAAGAAGAATGAAAAGAAGCAGAATACGAAGAATGAGAAGAAGAACAACAAGAACAAGAATAAAAAGAAGAAGAATGAGAAAGAAGAATATGAAAAATAAAAATAAAGAAAAATGATATTAGGAAAAGAAGAATTAGAATACGAAGAATGAGAGGAATAGCAATAAGAATAAGAATAAGAATAAGAATAATTAAAATAAAAAGAAGAGAAAGAAAAAGAAAAGAAAGAAAAAGAATGAGAAAATGAAAAATAATACATCAAAAGAATAAGAATATAAAAAAAGAAAAAGAAAAAGAATAAACATAGGAATAAGAAGTATAAAATAAGGAGATGAAAAAGGAGAAGGAGAAGAAGAAGAAGAAGAAGAAGAAGAAGAAGAGGAAAAGAACTCGCCAGAAACAAAAGCATATGTTCCGAACAGCAGAAGACACTACAGTGACAACAACACTCCTTGCGTTTCTCCTCAACTCACAATGGAAGCCACACATGTTTCTTGATTCCCTTCTTCTAAAATAATTGTA
Source organism: Sepiola atlantica (assembly GCA_963556195.1). Classification (NCBI taxonomy): domain Eukaryota; kingdom Metazoa; phylum Mollusca; class Cephalopoda; order Sepiida; family Sepiolidae; genus Sepiola; species Sepiola atlantica. Next base: position 34,874,291 of record OY744519.1, on the reverse strand, counting down.
TTCCAAATATTCTGCAGATGCTAAATACTTGTTAATTATTTAGCTTTTAAGAGATATGCTATAAAAAAACGCGAAAATCAACCAAACAAACATTTACGTAATCACATGTATAATATATTTCTAACTTAAAACGTAATTATAATTACAGCGGAAGTATCCACGTGGGAGTTTACAATCAATCGTGATTACGATAATCAAATATCCGACGTGCATGTATATATCATGTACACGTGTTAATAACGGTTTGAATTCATAGGCAACTAGCAAAATACCCTTAACCTGGCGGATACATGCAATATGTATAGAATTAGTTTTTAATTTTATATTTTTATAATATGTTAATATAGTTTGTTTGATGTATTGTATAGTATGTATATAACGGTAATTTATAGAATCAATACAATGAAGAGGTATAACGGATAAACACACACTGATGAAAATAAAGAAATATAACGGTGGATTTAGTTTACAGATGCTACCTTTTTATTAATGCAATATATATATATATATATATATATATATATGTGTGTGTGTGTGTGTGTGTGTGTGTGTGTTTTTATTATATTACAATATTACTTGCGTCAGTGCGGTTCGATGGATTTTCCGTGTAACATGATATTTCGGGAAGAAAATTTCTCTTCATCAGATGTGTGTTCAATTTTAATTACAACGTGCATAGGAAAACGATTGCTGGTGAGGACTATCCATCTAACCGCACTGACGCAAGTAATATATATATATATATATATATGTATATATATATATATATATATATATATATATATATATATATATATATATATATATATATATATATATATATATATATATTGCAGTAATAAAATAGTGGAAACTGTAAAACTCATTCCACCGTTATATGTTTTAAATGTCTTCAGTTCGTGTTTATCCGTTACACCTCTGCATTATAGTGCCTTCTATTAATTACCTTTATATAAACGTTTTATTTGGGACGAGGTGCGCAGCCCTTAAATGGTAAAGTAAAAAATAATAATAATCTGCTCACGTTACTCACTAGGCCTTTTGGCCAAGATCAAAGTGTAGTATCTGTTCCGATGGATACTACATTCCTTAAACTTGTATCGTCTTAGCCTTCGGGGCTTGACTTACGTCGGTCTATGGGTCTGTCCTGTGCAGTTCTAGGAGGTCCACCCTCCCAGGCTTTGCCTTCCCTCTTTGGGGAGGAGTAAGTTGATTACTTGCTGCCTGAGGCGCTCCTACCGAGGAATGCCGACGGGGCTGCCCAGGCAATTTTTAATGGCCAGAGTGCTGACCTTGGGTCACATCTTACCTTGTGGGAGTAAGATGAAACTGGCCTTGTGCCTAACCTCCTGGAGAGGAGGTAAATAAATACTCACTAGGACGACGACTAAGATCGGGAAAATAAGTACGATTTGTCGTAAAATACTCAGTTGGTGTTAATTGAAATTAACACCAATTGGATTTTTTAAAGCCGACAAAGAGAGTCGTCATTTCTTCTAGAGTCTATCATTTAATTTAATATTCGTTTAAAAACGATTAAAAATGCACACAATTGGGGTCCAAGTTCCTTCAAATTCAAATTCTTTTCTGAACTACTAAAAATAGGAACGAACTTAATATTATTACAGCTCAGAATCCAATTTACTCTCAGAACGATACATCAACGTTGTGTTTGTAAGGTTCCCAATAAGATCGATCTTACGGCGTTTAGGGAATGTGAATTCACACTATAATAGGCGGGAAAACACGGTTTACGATAAACAGACGCAAGGGATCTGTTTCCGGATATTGCCACTAAAACACCAAAGAAGGTAGAACAGGATTATACTCTTTTTAACGTGTGAACCTAAAAGAGGGATGCATTTCATTCAGCAACGTTAACGGAGCTCCCTCGTTATAATATTTATTATATATATATTGAGAACCGGTTTTATAAATTGGTCAACCATTTTAAAACCTGATCCCGTGCAGACCCACACTTAAAAAGAATTGGTCTAAGGCAGCGTTTTGGCCACACAATGTCAATACAGAACAATTGGAAATCAGGTTATACTACCACCATAATATATAACACTTCTATTATTATTTTTATTATCGACTAACTAGGAGCTCTCACACCGGTTATCGTCAGTGATTACTCACTTATAATAACCGGTGGTGTTCCCTGGAGTCTGAATGACAATAAATCTCCCCAGATGTCTAGTACTCTTTGCCTCTTTCGATAATTATTGCATATGACATTGCATGATCGCAATAGCCGCTTACCATTGATTTCTCGCTGACAATGACTATTCGTCTTCCTTGGGATTTGGGTGGCAATAAACCACACGAAGGTCTCAGTACTCTCCGCACTCTTCCAATGGAGGTCTTGTTGGTGCTCTCTCTCTCTCTCTCTCTCTCTCTCTCTCTCTCTCCTCGGTCTTTCCATCCTCCTTGACCTTCACGACTATTTTGTGTCGTATAAGCCGAGGTCAGTGCGATCATGTTTAGGGGGAGGGGGACAGTTTATGAAATAATTTCTAGCAGTTTCAGGTTCCTTGAGTTTACGTGGTGGTATACTTTCTATGTTTTAGTTTTATTTACATCGCAACTTCAAAGCTAGTGTTCGAAGTTTATGTGGGTTAGTTTCTGTATTTGAGGATCTTCCTTACAATTTCCGATGTTTTCATCATTGCTGTCCGTTGTATAGTTTCGGTTATCCCTCTGATTCCAATTTCCCAGTCTTTTTCCAGGTTTTTAGGAATATTCCTTGTGCTCCTACGATTATTGGTATTATATTGATTTTCCTCATGTTCCATATCCCTTTCAGTTCTCTAGCAACTACCGTATTATTATTATTATTATTATTATTATTATTATTATTATTATTATTATTATTATTATTATTATTATTATTATTATTATTAGCTCACCTGTGCCCCAGTATTTCCCGGGAAAGGACATTTAATCCAGGAATTTCATGCACAACTTTGAAAGATCCAACATTAACACAGACCACACAATGTTAAAGGCATATAACCAGAATTTTCTTATGTGTGTATGGAAAAAAAGTTATTCTTACCTGTATAATCGTTTCGTAGTTTCTATTTTGTCGTGTTCCCCCTCTAATGGTAGGGTGGGGTGGAGCATAATGAGTCAGTGAGGCATAATGGGTCAAATCGAAGACTTCTTGTATCATTTCCCAACTGAAAGTTTTTCCTATGCTTTCCTTCGTAAAGTGCTACTGGTTGAGTAGTTTAATTTTATATGGTAAAGCTGTCTCATCTAGTTCTGAATAAAAGAACTTTGGTTTGGAAAACATCAATATAAATTTAGATCAATACATTACTGTCACCGTTTCAAAAAATCACTAACTTTTCAAGATGGGTATAATGGGTAATCTTAGATGTTTATTGAAGGGGCACTGAATCGTCCCCCGTTGACCAGAATATAATCTGTAAAAATGCTTATAATATATTTAAGAATATGTTAGGAAAATGAAATGAAAAGAAGACATCATCACAGAGTTCTGGGAGAGCCTGATAGAAATCCGATAAAAATGGACACGAACCCTGACCAAACACCTAAAGTCAGAAAGGAGGCGAAGCTGACACAAGTCGTCAGAGAGAGAGAGAGAGAGAGAGAGAGAGAGAGAGAGAGACTTGCAGAAAGCAAAACATCGGCTCAAGTGACTAAACACCCATGCTATCTTTTCTGCAGAGACCGCCACACCGACATCGACCTCTACAGCCACAATCGTCGGTGCTTCAGCTAAAAGACATATTGGATCCTATTGATGACCAACCCTAACCTATAGAGACCTACTAAAACTTCTTTTAAATGCAGTAATACAGGGTGGGCAAAAATAAGGGTCCTATTTTTAAAAATTCATAACTTTTTTATTTATTGATCTTTTTAAATTTTTTTTTTTAGAATAAGTAAAGGACCCCTTCCGAAGCAAGCATGAGCCGTATTAGCCCTAAGGAACGTACCCTCATTTAGAAAACATTATTTTTGCTTAAAAAACTCAAAACAGTGTAAAAAACAATACTTTAGTTTTTGTAAGTTTTAAGAAGTGTTTTTCGGCTAAAATTTGTTTTGTTTATTTCAAAAAATCTCGGAAGGGTCAGTCTACACACACATAAAGTTTGGTGAGTTTAACTTTTATTTTGTGGAAGTTATTCAAATTCAAGTTATTCAAATTTAAAGATAGGACCCTTATTTTGGCCCACCCTGTATATTTTAAAGAAAACAGGATCCAATAGTCCGAAAAAGATAATGTAAATATTAACAAAAATAATCTGAGCACCTTTCCCTCCTTCAAGTAGTATACATGTTTTCCTTTTCTAACAAAAAAGAAGCTAGAAGAAAAGGACGATTTTGACGAAAATCAATGAAATTCAAAATGGCGGACGTTTTATCATGACTTTAAATTTAACAATTTGCGCGTCACACTTTTCTTGTCTTTTAATCTCAACCAATATCAGCGCCGTTTGATATATATTTCCTTCGAGGTAACAGACTATTAGATCAATTCTCAATGTGTCTCTGAACTGAACCGTATTGTAGTTTTGTCTCACAAGCATTTTTTTATATTATTGTTATTTATTGCGCCGTGCCTTTTTCTTTTCAAGAATAAAATTAGTTCGTTGATGATCAGTCATGAAATGTTTCTTTACTGACTCCATCCTGGGGTTAAACTCAATTGTTCAAAGAGGTTCACGTGCCAGACTGACCTCACGACATTTCTTGAACTTCCATTGTTTGACTAAAGCATTAAAGTCTGACCAAAACTGCAAAGAACTTTAGGAATGTTTCTAAACAAAGAAATAGATTTATCTCCAAAATAAAATGAGCATATCGTTGTTATGAATAGTGGTAGTTATATCAGAAATAATATGGGAATGTTATGTCATAAATAATATCATATATTACGCCAAAATAATACCGTATGTTATGTTATAAATAATATTATAGATTATGCTATAAATAATCTCATACGTTTATGTCATGAATAATATTATAGGTTTATCTTATAAATAATATAATAGGTTTTTATCATGAATAATATAATAGGTTATGTCATAAATAATATCGTAGGTTTATTTCATCACTAATGTCATAAGTTTATGTCATACATTATATAATAGAGTTATGTTAGAGATAATATTATAGGTTTATATCATCAATAATATAATGGCTTATGTTATAAATAGTATCATGGATGATGTCATGAATTATCATAGATTTATGTCATAAATATTATCATATGGAAGCCATAAATAGTATAAGTTAATGTCTTACATAATATAAGAGTTTATGTCATGAATAATATTAGGCACTGTTGAACTTTCTTGACTTGATCAATTTCGTTTCTAGGGGTTTAAATTATCTATGCCTACGGTGTTATTTTTTTTCTATACCTTAAAAATGCCGATAAATATGTTTTTGTTACCTTTCTTTTAAAAATTGTTGAATGCTATTTAAGTAAATGTTTATACCCAAAAAATAAGAACGTAACGAGAGAGATGTTTTCACTTTAGTATTCAGAATTTTCAACTTATTCTATCCGTACTAAAATGTCTACATATTTTTCTAATGTCTGGTTTAATATCATTCTACTATTTATAAACCATATATAGATATAGATATACCTGCTTGCTAGTCAACTACGCAACGAATTTTAGAGTTTATTAATATCTAAGCAACTACCCCCCCCCCCCAAAAAAAAAATGTGATTAAATGATACGGCGCTTTTTAATTGGAGGGGTGATTGTAAAGAAGTACAGAACTAATTTAACAGGGGAGATAATTCAGAAAAATAAGACGAGATTGCTGAATATTAACAGAGCTAATAGAGAAATCCAATACGGTCTTGGGCAAGAGCTGATAATACTATGAGAGGCTTTATATAAAACGTTCACGTTAAATCGGTCTAACGTAACTCGTGTAACAGTTCTGAAGCCTGGAACATTTGACGAGGTTTAAGACTGTCCCACGGGCTAAGTGAGGCTTGCAAACATCACACGGACTTTTTCTTTGATACAGATTGCGAGTAACGAAATTTTGATAACGTCTACTTATATCAGTATATGTCTTGGGTTAATTTTTGCATGTCTTATTTTGTTTTATGAATACGAAACCCTTATCAAAATTCACAATATATTTTATTATTATGTTTATCTGAATTGTGATGATTATTATGATTCATAACGTCAAAAGACGTCGTTGGAGAGTCTGGCAGATATTCGTATGATTTCCCTTCTCTTCACACGATCATTAGTAATTCGCACCACTTCTTCTACTGATACCCCTGTCCATTCTAGCAAGTTATCACTCCACTGCTTTCTCGAGCGTCCTAGCATGCGAAAACCATGTACTCGACCTTGTAGTATGGTGTTGGTTAGAGTGTGATGTCGTAATACATAGCCTAACCATTGTAACAATACCAATAGGAATGCCAATTATTGTCTAGATCACTTTCTCTGTTTTTATCTTCAGTATTTAAAAATTACTAGATCATCTATTACCGGTTAGGTCAATATTTGTTATATATATATATATATATATATATATATATATATATATATATATATATATATATATATATATTAATATATATGCATATATATATATATATATATATATATATTAATATATATGTATATATATATATATATATAAATATATATATTAATATATATGTATATATATATATATATATATAAATATATATATTAATATATATGTATGTATATATATATATATGCATATATATATAAATATATATATATATGTATATATATATAAATATATATATATATGTATATATATATATATAAATATATATATATATGTATATATATATATAAATATATATATATATGTATATATATATATAAATATATATATATAAATATATATATGTATATATATATATATATAAATATATATATATAAATATATATATGTATATATATAAAAATATATGTATATATATATGTATATATATATATATAAATATATATATGTATATATATATATATATAAATATATGTATATATATATGTATATATATATAAATATATATATATGTATATATATATATAAATATATGTATATATATATATATATAAATATATGTATATATAAATATATATATATATGTATATATATATAAATATATGTATATATAAATATATATATATGTATATATATATAAATATAAATATATGTATATATAAATATATATATATGTATATATATATATAAATATAAATATATGTATATATAAATATATATATATGTATATATATATATAAATATATGTATATATCAATATATATGTATATATATATAAATATATGTATATATAAATATATATATAAATATATGTATATATAAATATATATATGTATATATATATATAAATATATATATGTATATATATATAAATATATATATATACATATATATATATATATTTATATATATATAAATATATATATACATATATATATATATATATATATATATACATCATAAAATATTTACGAAAACCTTTTGGAATTTTCGAATATTTATAAATAATGTTTTAGATTTTCTAAATATTTACTTTAAAAAAACTTTTTAAATATTCAAATATTTACAAAAATATTTTGGACTTTGCAAATATTTATGAAACTCTCTTGGGATGTCATGTAAGATCTCCTGTTTTTCTCGCTTCTCTCTCTCTCTCTCTCTCTCTCTTCTTTTTCTCACTTCTCTTCCTCCTCTTCATTACTCTTCTTTCTCTTCACTTCTCTCTCTCTCTCCATCACTCTCTCTGTATCTTTCTCTCTTTTTCTCCTCTTTCATCACTCCCTTTTACTTATTCACGGCTTTAACTTTCTCCGACTTCCCTCATCATTAGTTACTTTATTCACCATCCTCCCTCACATCTAAAACATCAATGTACAGGTGAGAAAATGTGCACGGTACCAACAGGACAAACATCATTAAAATGTTAGTAGTATATCAATTTTGTTTTTTTATAGTTGATTTGTTCTGTTGTTGGCCCATATTTCGTTTCCCGAGTCAACTTGTCTTAACCGAATTTGTTGTTACTTTATTTAGAGTTCAACAATTAACTCGTCCAAAAATATAAGTTTCAAAACAGTCACAGACATGTGATATTCTTCTTCCATAAAACTGTTTATTGTTTGTTTGTTTTTTTGTTTTTTAATTTTCTATATATTTTTCACTCGCTGTTATCTGGAATACAGAAAGGTGGAAATTATATATGTTTATATTTCGAGAGAAACACTTCCCCTTATCAAAACGAAAAATTATTCTATTTGCTGCTGAGTTTATACGTCAATTCTCAGATTTATGGGCCCTTCTCAGATAAAAACGAGTATACTAAGTGATTTGTACGGTTGTTATTTTCAAAATAAAATGTCCAGTAACATATTTGAAATCGATAAAAGCAAAATTAATTCCCATAATAAGCATTAAAGACTCTGAATTCGATTTGTCATCGCCGACCAGTGTATGATCGAAGCAGATTACAAGGAACAGTCCAGAACAGTCTGTTATGTTCGTGGTATTTGCATATTAGTACTTGTTCGCGCATTGCAAGGCATCTGGGATCGCATTTGGCATACAGCACCCAGTATTACCAAATAGTCACCCATCTAAGAACATAATAACAACATAGAATCAGTCGAGTAAGAGGACTGGAAAATGTCACCCGACAGTATAATTTCTTCTATTCTCCAATTAGGAATACATTCGGTCCACTTTTGAATAGACCTTTACACGTTTTTTATTGCTTTGGTTGTGCTGTAGTTCTTATATCAACACATTTATACATCGCTGAAGGGTTGCAAATTACACATCTGTGCACTGCTGTCAATTGACTTGATTCTAGTTTGATGAAGTCTGTTCTTCTTCCATGCCACAATCTTGGATTTGGATCCCGCTTGTCGGCCTGTAAATAACAAACAACACGTATGTTACACTTTTATCGTTTATTAGTGTATTGAAACAAACGAAAGCAGTGAACCGTGGTTAGTTAAAGTATCCAAGGGAAAGGTGGTCACTCCCCAACAGTGTAGATACCAGCCGTAGGAAAACGCGTCGATCTCCTGTGAAGTCCAAGAAAACAGAAAGAGAAAGAGAGAGAGACGGAAAAGGAGAGCAATCTTAGTCTCATCCGAATCTTACGTCACCCTCCGTCCAATTCAGACAACCACTACTATCCCTAAATTACAGTACTTAACCAAAAAAGCAGCCTAGTATAGAGGAAATAACTTCTTTTTTTTTAATGATTAAAAATAAGTCGAAAATGATATTTTTCTTGAAAAATAGTTTTGCTTCTGGACTCACTTCGGATCTTATCGACGATATTTTCTCAAGAAAAAAACAAAAAGAAAGAAGAAAATACTACAGTGTTTTTAACAATAAATGTTTGAATATAATTTATTGAAAAAAAATCGGTTTATCCGTTCAGAAATATAAAATGTAAACCGTTAAGGACAGAAATGCTTTCCTAACCTTATTATCTTCAGATAACTGAATAGTCCAAAGCAATAGGATTGAACAAAAAATAATGAATAAAACAGTGGAAATAGAACAGTTGGTGAATCATTTGCAGCATATTGATAAACTCTTGCGAGGTTTTCTTGATTTTGATTGGCTAGCCGATACCTTATTTCCAAAAATGCATATGCTGATTTTATGAGTTCTTTCCTCTTTTGCCCAGGTAGCTTCTGCCCTTCAATTAGACCAAAAGCCAATGTTTTACCTAAAAGTATGTATTCCGATTTCAATTAAATTCAATTAGTTAAATTTAAACCTTTAAAATGATTAGTGAGATTTCTAAGTATAAAATGATTTTTTTAAATATTTCTTATCGCGTTCACCTGAGACATAAAAATTAAGATGGCGGACAGCAAAGAACATTAGCTAATTATGCAACAAAAAAACGATGAACGAAATTTTAAAAGCTGAAATGAAGTTAATGTGTCAAACAGAAATATGTCGATTTAAATGAATTACATCATGTAGATGCGTCCATTGATCTGGATAAGAGGCTCCCTTTGTCGGTCATTTGGTCTGTCGGTTTCAAACGGTTCATTTTTACGAATATGTAACGCGAAAAAGAGGTTTTCCGTTAATATGTGATATTAGATGAAACATGGATCCACCACTTCGCAGTCAAATCGGCAGTCATTTGAGTGGGCAGCGGAATGTTATAAACGTCCATGGTGACCAAAATAGAATCAACAACAGGTAAAATGTTAGTCTCTGTATTTTGAGATGTGCAAGGTATGTTGTTGATCGATTAGCTTGAGAAAGGAAGAACACGCAATAGCGAATATCATGTAACATTATTGATGCGTTTGAACGAAGACATCGCACACAAAAAGTTTCACTAAAACAATACACCGATCGCAATAATGGCAAAACTACATGATTGCATTTCGAATTTCTTTCGTGCCCACCCTAAGTTCTCGCCCCCAGCGACTAGTGGCTGTTTGCACACTTAAAACAATACTCCTGGGGAAGAGGTGTAGCCACAAATGAAGACGTGATATCGGAAATGTGTTTTGATGCTAAAGACAAATCGTACAACAAAAAAGACATCGCATTGTTAAAAAGTGTTGGAACCCTATAAAGAGACTATGTTGATGAATAAAGTTGGAATATTTTATAATACATAGGCCCGGGACGTATTGGGTGATGTGTGAAGAAAAAATGAAGTATGTATACCTCATGAAGCCGCAATAGGGTTACAATGATGATCCGAATTTTAGAAAGAACTCCTCTTTAAACTATAATGTAATATATACTCACAAATTTCCAACATCAACATGCAAAGTTAGTTTATCTCTACGCATAGAAATGTAGTATTTTACGACTGCAAATTTATTCTGACTATAATAATCTGCCATTATGGAGACGAGTTCTTTTTTCTCTGAAAAAGCGTTGTTCTACACGCGAAGCATTTAATACGTTTTAAAGCTGGTAAGTGTTCGTTTTCGTCTCTATTGCTACTACATATCTGTTCTTGTGTTGTTTATATTTGAACCAATAAAGTTCATCGTGTAGCAAATGTCATTATTTACTCGTCTCCTTAAGAGAGCAAAGGTTAACATAATACTTATAGTATACGATGCACAGATTTAAAAAGTTGGTCTAAGTTACTTAATAACAAAGCATGGTGTATATATTTTGTTAAATGGCTAGTTAACATGGCTAGTTAACATGGTGTATACATTTTGTTAACTAGCCATCTAAGACAATAACAGATATAAAGAACTGTTGTCTTGATGGCTTGACCCTATTCTAACCTAATTATGTCAACAAAAGATTTACGTAGATCACTTTTTCATACAAGCTATTTCGGCTTAAAATGGATAGCCGGTTCGACTTTAAAACACGAGAATAAAAGCAGAAGAGAAGTTGAATTTTGAACAGTCTAGAGAAAAAGTTAGTATTGGAAATTTGTCAGTGTTAATTACGGTGCTGGTGAAGAAGGTGTCTTTCCCGAGTTTGGGTCGCTATTTTACACTCATTACAACTACAGACTTGCTTTTTTCCTACAAGAACTATTCTTGTTATATGCATTTAAACACATGTAACCATTTTCATCTGGAGGATGCATGCGCTTTCTACTTGTATTTTGTCATTGTTTTCAACACCTGTGAAATTTCTATGGTTCTAAGAATATTTAACAACTCCATCAACTGCATACAAATGAGCTAATGTTGTTCTGAAATAAACTAAGAAACGCTTAAGATTATATAATTTATAGGGAACTGTCAACGAATCTCTGGGCGAAAGGAAAATATAGAAAAGTTTAGAAAATATTTTTTTAAATGTATCAAATCTCGTTGCATCAAAATGAAAACTCATAAATAGTTCTTCATAGTGTATTCCTATCTGCACATGTCGTTTCATTTGACTCAAGATACCAGCCTATCTCAGAATTACAGCTTACAATCTACAAAAGTGAGGCCTTAGAATCGTTAATAAAATTTACAATCCTTTCTGCAATCCAACCAAATTTAATACAAATAAACTTCAGCCTATGCCTGACTTGTCCACCAAGTTTTAGTCATTGATGTCTAACAATCTGGGACACATGATGATCGTTTCATCATTAAGTGTGATCCTGAAAAGAGCTTCATACTTACTCGATCTTTACTCCCTGATTTTTATGTAAGACATTATCTCAAAGCTAAGGTCTATCAACATTGTCACCAGAGTATTCCTGAACTTATAAGGGCAATCACAGGCAAAATAAGGGCAGTACCAAGAGATGATGATGTCAGTATTGTTGACAATGTTGTAGCTCATCTCCAGATGTGGTAATCATTGAACGGCTATGAAACAAAGAATTAGAGGCATTCATGACGAAGACTTTGTGAATAGGTCTGGCATAGAAAACAAAGCCCTACACAAAGATCAAAACGCAACTATACTTGCGTAAAACCTTTTCGAGGGATACACCAGTGGTACTCATTTTGTATTATGTGGTTTAACAATAATGTCGTTAGGTTCAAGTTCGTGTCCGACATTTATTGTATTTATCGCTAAAAACAATAAAATTATAGAAATTAAAAAATACGAATATAACTTACTATAGGTATGTGGCGGTTAATAGGAGTACACAGAGGCCATTAGCACATAACTCCATAAGTTCCGGGCCTTACTAATAAAACAACTTTCAGGCAAATGTCGACTTTATTCGTGAATAGGCTATCCTTCTAGGGTTATACACTGATTCGAACGCTTCTCTAACAATTCGATGCATTTTTTGTAGAGCGATTTGTATTTACTTGTAAAATACGTATCAGTTTCGCTATCATTCTTTTATTGGCGACATATTTTTTCCAGAATTCCTTTGTAGTCTGCAAACAGCCACTACTCATTGGGGGCAAGATCTAAAACATAGGATGGGTGCGGAAGCGAGTTGAAGTAGAATTCATGTGGTTTGCCATCATTGTGATCCACTTGTGACACGGTGCATCGTCCTGGTGAAAAGGCACTTTTTTCTTCATTTGTGGCCGTTTTAGGGCGCTTCCTTTAAACACACTAATAATATGATACTCGCTACTGAATTTTCTTTCTTTTCTCTATGTAATCGATACACACAATCTTGCTTGCTGATGTTCGCGTCTTTGGTCGCATTTGACGTGCTGCTCTTCTCTAAGCTGACTGTCGATTAGACTCCGGGGTGGAGGAGTGGATCCATTGTCACATTTTGGTGCAAGACTCGTTTTTTTGCATTGAAACAGTTACAAACAACCCTTTTAATCGTCGACGAGTTGTTGTTTTTGATCAACTGTAAGCAAACGCAGCACCCACTTAGAACACAGTTTTCTCATTGAAGAATGTTCCAACACAATGGTGAATATATTGCCTTCTTATAATTTAAACTCTTCTGCTACCTACCGTAACCTAAATTTACAATCGACTAAGACGAGTCTCTGGATTTTTTCATGAAAAACTGCAGAATTTGTGCCTGTACGAACGCGTTTAAAGTCAGCATAAAACAACCATGGTATCAGACAGCGCAGAATTAAGTTATTGCTTTTCTTGAATAGTAGTTACCCATCACAACACAATGCTTTACAAACGAAATGCTGATTTTTCAACTGTTTTGAAAATTTGCAATAGTAGCTTCACTTTAATAATTGTAATTTTAAACAATTAACCGATTGTACTCGAATTTTGAACGTGTCACTTGAAGGTTAATACTTTATAAAAATCATATAGATTTTTTAATTAGTGGCTCTATCTATATGTAAGGCCCTTGACTCAATTAATGAGGTGTTATGTTGCATAGCGTAGATTACAAAATGCGTTAGTCCAAGTCATGTCTCTTAGGGAGGCAGGGAGTTGCCTTTGTCGTAACACAAGGCGCCCACATTTATCAAATCAGCATAACTTCAGTTCATTCATAGAATCACACGTGCGTGAACTCACATCGGGTTTTATTTAGAAAACACAACACACGTTTTTGCTGTACATATATTTACTGATGTTATACCTCTCTCAGTAGGATATCCCAAAACCGTAGTTTTTAATCGATCGACATTAAAGGATCTCCAACCTACCACATCCACCACCACCACCACCACCACCACTACTCCACTACTAACCTGGCTTTTGAGCCAGAGAGAAGATCGATACGAACAGAAATAAAAGTATACCTCAGACGCTTGCTGCTGAAAAAGGGGCCGAATATTATTTCTTCAACTCTCGCGATGACATCACTCACGAGATCTCGTCCACCCCTCTCTAACGATACAACATTTATTCATTCTACAGCTATTATAGTATAGTAGTAAAAAGGAAGATTAGCGATTACTAAAGTTGTTTTATGTGTCCAGTAAGTGTACGTGATAAGATATAGTGGATCACTTTCGAATAGACAGCAGTTAAATACTTAGTATTTAGTAGTATTGGCCTACTAACTAAAATATATGGCAATGGAATGTACCTAGAATTCTATGATGCAACTAACTACCTCAGCCAGAGAAGATGGTTTCATGAATTGAATAAATTACGAATATTCAAAGTTGTTCGTATTCATTTTTTTTTTTCATTCCAAACCAGCTTCTAGTTGCGAATACTGCATTTTCTTGACGGTAATGTGTTTTAGATATTAAGAGTGGATATAATCCCCAAGGTTCAATGAGTTATACAGTATGGTTGACAAGGTTGACAAGGATGGTTTGCGTTCAGTTATGGTGCATATGAGTTGTAGATAGGTTATTGGTCAGATTGATCATGTGATATAGGTGATATTTAAAATAAAAATCAGTTGCTGCCAGAATGTTTGATTAGCTAGATGTAATTTAAAGTCGTTATGATAAAAATTCAAAAAACTCTAATCTTTTCAGTTAGAATGGTATATCATATGAATATTGGGTTTAGTGTATCGAATATGATATCTAGCCGGAAGAAATAACATCCACCTGTCGGGAAGCATAACATTTAGAATTTCCAAATATTTATGAAATATGTAAGACTTTTAGTTTCGACTATGAGTATGTATAAGACAGAAGAAATAAGAAATGGGAGAGGGAGGTAAAGTAAAATGACGTAAATAAATCGATATAAAATAAATACTTCGTGTGTATTTAAAACAATTTTATTCATTTATTGGTGTTAAAAAACAAATTCTTTCACTTTCGTTGTCCGTCCTATTTAATTCTCTATGCATGCTTGGTTGCATCTATGTTTGTGATTAGGTATATTGTTGCCGTACAACATTTTCCCGCCTGTGTATCTCTTGCCTATGTTTTTTTCTTCGTGAAATTAGATTTGCACCTCTCTCTCTCTCTCTCTCTCTCTCTCTCTCTCTCTATCTATCTATCTATCTATCTATCTATCTCTATCTCGCTCTCTCTACCGTCTTTGTGTCTTTGTTCATATTTCTAAAATTATATTTCTTTGTTCGCTAATCTACGAGGCATAGGAATATCTAAAATTCCGACTGAGCTAATTGCGCCAAATCCAACAATAGCAACCGTCGACATTGTTTTCGATTGTAAACAAAAAGTAAGCAATCCCTAATTCATAATAACATCCAATTCTTCATCAGAGCGAACCAACAGATGCGTTATTCTAAAATTGACATTTAATGATCCCCAAAATAAATAAGGAAAAAATGCTCCGGATTTTTTTAGATGAGAATTGATAGTTTGAGTTATGTGGATTATTCAGACTACTATCCCCATCTTGATTGTTATATTCACGACGTTTCGGTCGATGTAACCAGCGACCTTCTTGAATGCATTTTTACGAACTTTGATATCTTTATGTCAAACTTGGGAATATCCAATTTAACTTTTATTTAATCCACGGCGGTAAATTGTTTGGGCATTTACATAGTTACGTTTAGTAATTAGGACTGTGACTTTCATCCCTTCATGTATAATGTTTCGTATATCCCTCCTATTTGACAGGCTGCCTATGTAAGAATAAATGTTTATATATGTGAATTCAACAGTTTCTTAACTATTACCATGTTTCATCTTTATTCCGGACATAGTTTGTAAACAAAAAAAAACGCAGCACAAAAAATAGGGACTGTATGTCTTGGAAAGAAATCCTAACTCGTAGTTGCTGGAAACATGTCAGAATACGGATATAAAATATTCGTATTGTACACTATATTCTTTTGGCTTTGGTTTAGTTATGCATTCGGAGTGGGGAATAACAAAATATTTCTGTGTCTAGAAAATAATTTATTTAACTAAAAAAATTGCGACCTGGGTTTCGATATATTTGTTAGTATAGTGTTATCCCCCTTCAATAAAGAAGGTAATTCCTTGGAGGACAATGTCATTATCACATAAATAATACTACAATACCCCCCAAATGTGGTAATGTCTGGGAGGATAGTAGCATGATAAGCAAACATATACTCAACTGCCCTCTCAAAGGAAGACGTAATGCCTGGGAGCATGATATCATGACGAATTAACACATACTACACTATTACCCTAGAGGAGAGGGTAATGCATGTAAGGATAGTTCTGGGACAACAGAACAGATGCTACATTACGCCCTAAAAGAGAAGGTAATGCCTGGGAGGATAGTATCTAGACAACAGAACAGATACTACACTAAAACCTGAATCGAGCATTGAAAGGGTGTATAATAGAAGATTAATATAATGGAATAGTTTCGGCTTTAGACAGACAGATACAAAATTTCCATTATTAATAGGCAAGCAAAAATATGCTTCCTACGGGCGCATACTTTTTCTTGCCTGGAAAGATGATATAATGACGAACAAACATATATTACGCTACCCAAACAAAAGATAAAGTAATGACAACAGACACTATATTTCCCTCTTCAAAAGAAAATTTTAAAATTATTATAATATATATCTTATTTTCGGATATACATTACACTGAACGTAGTGTGAAAGAGTAATTCATTCCCCATACTATTTCAGACTATATACTACACTACTTGCCCCTGTACGATTTAATACTAAATATAATAGTACAATAGTCACAGGAACCGTGAAAATAATTTAGTGTTGGTAATAATATTCCCTTTGAAATAATAAATGTCTGTCACAGTCAATACTATAAAGAAAAATGACTCTTTCTTCTTCCGTAAAAATTATTGTCATTGTCAGTTAAATATTATTTAAATAAATAAAACGAATGTCTTTTATTCATTTATTTAAAATCATAGCAATTTAATTTTTTTCAAACAATATTCTGTCTTCTTACCGTAAGAATAATTTACTGTTAAGTATTCTTCAAATCAATACAACGAATGTCAGTTTTTAAAGCGTATTTATTTAAAAATGAACTGTTTTAGTCGACGGGTGAACATTAGCTTAATTTTGAAACAATTCATTGTAAAATGGGTAAAGTCGGTATTTTTTACCTTAGCAACATTAGATTAATCACTAATCACCATTTTTGCTAATCAGACGATCTCATTTTTTATAAATGTAAGTGATATGCGATAACGTACGTACGAATATAGAGTGGGTTAGCGTATTATTATGTAGATAGTATAGTTTAGGTTTAAGACAGATACAAAATCTCCATTAGTAATAGATTTTGTTTTTAGGATCATTCTTTTTTTAAAATGTTTTTTCTAACTTTAGGGGGATCCTCATTACATCCGTAAAAGAGATATGAAAGTCGCACGCGGGCTTTCTTAGAACGATCGAGTGTTTTTCTGGCACACAAAACTGCAATACATGTTGATAGATGCCAATGGTAAATGAACAGACGCCCCTCAGTTCCGACAGATAAGGAAGTATCAATCCAAATATGCACCATTACTTATGGAGATGAGTATTACTTAGAAAACATAAACAGGCTTGCAATAATTTGTATTATTTGGCTTATTCAAACAACTATTCTGATCTTGGCTGTTATTTTTACAACGTTTCGGCCGATGTCACCTCCGACCTTCTTCTTGAGACGCATTTTTTCGAACTTGGAAATCTTTATGTCGAACACAGCAACATATACGGGATTTTTATTTAATCTACAAAATTATAATGTTCTCGGTCCGTCAGACATGAGTGGGCAGAAATTTTAAATATTTTTATGTTATCTTTTGTTATCCTTGTCTGTAGTAAGGATGAAAACTTCAACCATCTTCACTTAGACAGGATTGTCAATTAATGCTTTTAACCTTAACGCTACGAGTGCCTGTGAACAATTCTAATATGATATGTGTTACAACATATTTGGGAGGGGGTTTGATTTTTTTAAATAAGGATTGATAATTTGAATTATTTCTATTATTCGAACTACTACTCTCATCTTGAGTGTTATTCTCATCGGAGGTTACATCGGCTGAAACGTTGTGAGAATAACACTCAAGATGAGAACAGTAGTCCGAATAATACAAATAATACATTTTTTAAGTATTCACTCTTTAGGTATATATACCATACAAACATAGATTTATAAAAGTCAGACTTTTATAATTATGGATGAGCCAAATAATCTATATAAGTTATCCCCATCTCTCCTCAGCATTATCCCAGTCTAATAATAATCTCCACAAGCATTAATTTATTAAAATCATATATCTATAGTTTTTCGTTACGAATGGCATAAATAATTTATATTTTTCTCCATCTCTCCTCAGCATTATCGCAGTCTAATAATAATATCCACAGTATTAATTTATTAAAATCATATATCTATCGTTTTTCGTTACGTATGGCCTAAATTATTTATATTTTTCTCCATCTCTTCTAAGCATTTTCCCAGTCTAATAATAATCTCCACAGCATTAATTTATTAAAATCATATATCTATAGTTTTTCGTTACGAATGGCATAAATAATTTATATTTTTCTCCATCTCTCCTCAGCATTATCCCAGTCTAATAATAATCTCCACAATATTAAATTCATTAAAATCATATATCTATCGTTTTTCGTTACGTATGGCCTAAATTATTTATATTTTCTCCATCTCTTCTAAGAATTTACCCAGTTTAATAATCATCCCTACGCGCTTTTATTTATAAAAATCAGACTCTTATAGTTGCGGGAGGTCAAAATTACTTATAATTTGTGCGTATCTCTCTTGACGACGAATGATGTTTTACTTCGGAACATGGCATCCATCTATGTCTCTAAAACTTTTATCTGTTCTACCGTGTTTGTATCTTATTTTTTATGTGTTGCGTTTGACCTTTATATGAAGTCGTCTGTCTGTGCATTAAATCATGACGTGTGCAAAATTCTAAGATTCCAACTGAACTAATTGCGCCAAATTCCACAATAACGATCGAGATTTTTTCGATTTCCGATCAAAATGAAGAAATCGTCAACTAATATTAACAGATTCTTCATCAGCACAATGAAGAATTATTATTCGAAAGCTGTCTTTTAATGAGACAACAAGAAAGAAAGAAAGAAAGAAAGAAAGAAAGAAAAAGAAAACTAAAGATCTGGTTTAATTATTGGAACAGTTTCGAAAATGCTGTGAAAAAGACCGGAAAGAATTAGAATCAAGCAAAAGACGATTCTCGTTTTTCTTTTCAATCAAATCGATCTCATTCCCCCTAGAATATATTTCCTCGGGAATATATTTCCGAAACAAAAATAAACACGCAGTGACACCAACATCAGTTGGTACAACGGAAAGTTACTGTAGGGGAGGGATAAAAAGACCGCGGAGGAATAGCACCATACGGAATTCGACTGGAAGAGTACGGAGAGTATTGGAACCTTAGTCGCGGTGCTGATTGCCCCTTAATTTTTAGAGAAAACCGACCGTGATTATCAGCAGAAAAATCAATAGTACACTGATGTTGCGATAACGAAAAATTATGTGTAACGGTGATCGGAAAAAGCAAAAAGTGCCAGAAATCTGAAGAGACTTGCTACAAATCATATTTCAAGGATCGCTACTTGTTTTGCCAGTGATTATTCAAATTGCCCCCTCAAACAAAAACAACAATGTGATGGAAAGAATTTCGGCTGATACCACACAAAATGGTCATGAAGAGTCAAGCAGTATTGAAAGACCGAGGAGAGAGAGCACTTGCCAGACCTTCATCGGAAGGGTATAGGACCCTGAGGGGACTTATTGCAACCTAATTCTCAGAAAAGACCAATGGCCGTCGCCAGCGAGAAATTAATGGTAAGTGGATGTTGTGATAGCGCAAAATCATTTCTAATGGCTATCGAAAGAGGTGGAGAAACCTGGAAATCTGAGGAGACTAGTCACTCAGAACCCAGGGAACACCACCGGTTATGGTCTGTGAGCAATAACTGATGATGACCTGTGTGAGTAAATAATAATAATAATAATAATAATAATAATAATAATAATAATAATAATAATAATAATAATAATAATAATAATAATAATAATAATAATAATAATAATAATGATAATGATAATGATAATAATAAACAGTGAATAAACACCTAGGAAGTAGTAACAACTACATTTGCATTAGGAATAAACACCTGGGCAGTATCACTAATAAGATACTCTTCACCATTCATAGACTGGACTAAAGAAAAACTCAGACATCTTGACCACAGGACTAGAAAATGAATGACCATGCACAACGCACTGCACCCAAAAGACAGTATGGATAGACTCTAAATGAAAAGAAACGAAGGGGGAAGAGGACTGATAAGTATAGTAGACTATGCTGAAGGCAGAAAAAAAGCTAGAAAAATACATAATCTAGAAAACGGAAAGGATAATCACGGCAGCAAGAGACACCGTCCCAACGAACAACTCGGGAAGCATCGAAACCAGAAACAAAAGACAATAAAAGAAAAGTGGGAAGAAAAACAACTACATAGACGCTTCATAAAACTGGCAAGGGAAGAAACCAACGAAAATAGTTGGAAATGGCTAAGAAAATGACATTTGAACAGAGAAACGGAATTTTTACTGACGGCTGCACAGAACAATGCGATTAGGGCAAACTACATTAAAGCTAATATAGATAAAACCTAGGAAAACAGTGAATGCAAACTGTGTTGACAAAGAGACGAAACGGTAAATCATATAATAAGTGAATGCAGCAAACTAGCCTCAAAAGAATACAAGGACAGACATGACTGTGTGGAGAAAGCAGTACACTGGGAACTGTGCAAACGATTGAATTTCGAACACGCAGAATATTGGTACAAACATAAACCAGCGACAGTACTGGAAAACGAAAAACACAAAATCCTATGGGATGTGGATGTACAAACAGATAAACTTATACAAGCAATGAGACCGAATGTCATAATAATCGACAAGAATGCGAAATCGTGCAAAATCGTAAACTTTGCCGTTCCAGCAGCGACAGAGTGAAGATCAAGGAGACGAAAAAACGAAGTAAATATACGGAACTTGCGAAAGAACTGAACGGAATATGGATCATACAGAAAGTCAATAGAATACCAATAATCGTAGGAACACTAGAAATAGTCCCCAAAAAACTGGAGAAAAGACTGGGAGAAATTGCAATCAAAAGGACCATCGAAGACATACAAAGGAAGGCAATGATCAAAACAGCTGCAATCTTAAGGAAAATCCTCGAATGCGGAAACCAACCCGCATAAGCTACGTATGGTAACCAGTCACATGAAGTTACAATAGGGAAAAAACAAACCCACAGGAAGAACACCAGCGCACGAACCAAGAAACAGAAACTGCAAGAAATATCATAAGCTGCTCACCTCCCAAAAATGACACCGGTTGCGACTGACACAACACTAAATAGGTGGTAGAGGATCAAGGAGGATGAGAAGACCGAGAGGGGACAGCACTAACCAGACCTCTACTGGAAGAGTGTGGGGAGTGCTGGGACCTAGGAAGGCTTATTGCCACCCAAATACCAGGTGAAACCAATGGTGGTTGACAGCGTAAAAATCAATGGTAGGGGTCTGTTGCGATACAGCAAGGTCATTTGCGCTCGGGATCGAAAAGGTAGAGAGTACTGGAACTCTTCGGGGGTTTATTGACACTCAGAATACAGTGAACACCACTGGTTGCTGTCGGTGAGCAATCACTGACGATGACTTGTGTGAAAACTCTTAGTGAGCAGAAATAACAATAATCTCAGCAAATAGAAATCGTCTGGAAAGAATAAGATTCCAAACGCTTGGCTGCATGCTCTCACAAGTTCGCAAGAAGAACGGGCGTGATTTTACAACTCAATTATAAAGGATCCATATATTATCTAAGAGTGGTTATAGGTACCAGAAATGTATGTATAAAATCATGATTTTTATTGGAACGGAAAATATGTGTGATTGCATTATTACCAACGGAATATTATCTGACAAGCGAAAAGGTTGTAAACGAGGGTCATACGGGAACAAATGTGTGTGGAACCGGTCCAGGAAATGTAAATCACGCGGAAAAGATGAATTTCCAAACTTTCGGCTCGATGCCATTTCAAGGTTAACACGAAAAACAAACATGGTTGTACAACTAAATTATGAAAGGTCCATATATTATCCCAGATTGATATATATATATATATATATATATATATATATATATATATATATATATTATCTCAGATTAAAAGATCTATAAATCATTCCAGATTGAACAGTTCATATATTATTCGGGATTGAAAGATGCATATATTATCACAGATTGAAAGATTCATATATTGTTAGAGATTGAAAGATCCATATATTATCACAGATTGAAAGATCCATATATTATCACAGATTGGTTCGAAAGCGATAACCAAAAACTACTAAAAACTCATAGATTAATAACGTGTCTTACACCAATGTATTACATAGTGACTTTTATTCTTAGGGTAAGCATCTAGGATTTCCCTATCATTCCCTGTTGAGCATAAACGTTGTAACTAAGGATACTATGAGTTCAAGGTGTAGCTCTTAATAAACAAAATAATGGCATAGCCAACATAAACACTTTTAATAATCTGGATTGATTATTAAAAAGGTTTTTAACAATATCACTAATAGTTAGCTAAATGGCTGTCTGTGTGATATAGTACACTGCAAATAAGAAGGTCGTCCCACATCATCTTCAAGCTAAGATGTTTTAACTTAGCTCTTTCTTTATTTAAGGCGTTAAAAATCCAAGAGACTGCCTATAGCTTTTCGTTCGTTGTTGTTTTGCTGTTCGTCCACACAAGACATGAAAAGAAAACACGTACAGGTATTATCTTTTATGTTTAAAAGTTTTCTTTTCTTTATTAATGTAAAGACAGTATCATAAGATTTTCATTGTATGTTCGTTGTTGTTCTAGTAAGCAGACTGTAGTCGAATATCTGCGTGTATGTTGCAGGTGTGTGAAGCTACAAGAAAACTGATGTAGACTGGCTATGTAAATGCGTCCTCCTATTCGTCTCTCATTCTGTTTTCTTTCGCCTCTTCCATCTGGCTCTGACTGTCTGTCTAGTTATCTCGCTTATGTAACGATTAGTGTAAATAAACATTAATCGCATTTTCATTGTTTCTAACTAAGGATATTTTCTAGTAACAATTTTCAAGATACACTCTGAATTTTTTTTTTTTTTACAAAAACCGAATAAACTATGCTCTCCATTGTCAGAGACCGGTGTCATAGAGATTAATGACACAAATAAGTAATAATATTTTCAACAGTTTTTGATTAATTTAAACTTATCCTGCTTCATCCTGTTACGTTTTGAGATATTTAAAATCTTACTTTTAATTAAAATTGTCACATCTCATGAAGATGCGAAGACCGTCATTAATTCTGAATATCGACAACGCAACTATAAATTATGGCGATATCACTATAATATATTTCCTTTTCTATTTTGTTTGACACTATGATCAAACCCGGAATTAGACTAACTGGAAACACAATATACGGAGATTCGTTATATGGACGACATTAATTTATTTTCAAAAAATGATGATTAGTTTAAAATGCTTCTCCATACTAATAAACAGTTGTGTCTGGATACAACGATGGATATTTGAACTGCCTAAATGTGCTAAACACATATTTACTATAAAAACTACAATATTACCA
>OY744519.1:34817800-34845300 GCA_963556195.1 Sepiola atlantica | reverse complement strand
ATCACTCGTGAATATTTTGTCATTACACATTTAAATAAACGAGAATCAGAAGAAAAATTGGCTCGCTAACTTTAAAAAATGAAGCGAATAAAAATCGGGGTTAAGCGAATAGGGACTAAAAAAATAGAGAGAAATAGTTTTTTTAAAAATTACACAGTAAATGCGCTGCTAGTACAAATACCCTAATTTTGAACGTGACCTTACCTATAAACGGTTTCAGGTTCTGGTTTCATTTCAGAAAACGAGGGGTCAGTGATTTCCAACCAGGTATTATAACTGTAATTTTAACAGCAGCTCGCCCTGGCGCCTTTGTGGAGAATATAAAGAGATAATTGACCATATAATGGCTGCATGTGACCGACTGGCTCCAGTACATTATTTACGACATGTTACTAAGCTCGTACAGTGGTCGATATGCGGAGCATTCAACCTTCATTGTTAGAATTCTATCGCATTCCAGTGTCGAAATAGATAAGGACACCCAACTAAACCGACGATACATAATCGTTACAAAATATGGTGAAAGAACGTGCCTACTTATAAATATATTACACGCCCCGGTCCCTATTTGCTTAACTTTTCACGAGGACAGATTTAGTAACAATCTGGTTTTTAATGTGGGACAAATATAGCTCCTCAAAAGAGGCGCTTTGCATTGGTACCAAAATAAAAATTGCTGTAGTCTAGAATGATTACCATTCACTGAGCGAGAAAAGTTTAGATGAAGGGTAGTATGAGAACAGATAATAAACTTTAAATCATCTATTTACTATGAAGTAAAATTAAAATTTTTACAAATTAAGTACAAGGCCATCAAAAGTGTAACGGATCTCTGGTCATCTTACTCTTGACTAGAATCATTGCTGTCACCACAATACCACATTTACTATGGGACTATCCTACTTAAAATATCCCTAATTGTTGAAAATGTAATTTAATTTATAAATACACACACACATATATATATGCGTGTCTGTCTGTCTGGCTGTATGTATGTGTGTCTGTGTGTGTCTGTGTCTGTGTCTGTGTGTATACATTCATTGGGACAAAATGTGAAGTAGGACAACATAAATCTTGTTGGTAAGATCTTCACAATCCTTTCTAAAAGTTAGACCGCGTATTTTTTTCTGGGGGGGGGGGTGTTTAGAACCGAAAACTAGCAGGTTTATCTCTAAGTGGGAGTGTGAATAAAGAAAGATGAAATTAAGTAAAGATAGGGGTTTAAGAGTAGATAGTGTCCTTCCAAGATTAAATTAATTATGGACTGCAAAATCAAAATAAAAGAGGAAATGAACTCTATTAACAAACATAAAAAAACAGAGACAGGGCTCAAACTATGGGGTTAACTTACTCTGACCGGGGTCTCGACATGACCACGTTTTGTACACACAAGCTCGCAACTTGTATCCATTTTCTTTAATTACTCGACCAAATAAAAGGAAGTAAGTTTGTATTGTTATCACATTGCTTTTTTTCTTAACATATCGTCATTTTCAAAAATATTCCTCTCAGATAAAATAATTACTCAACTGAATAAGATCAAATTATATTCTTTCTTTCTAAAAACATGTAACAACGTTTCACCAAAAGAAAATTGACGAACCAGAATCAAACATTGATTTTGTGGGTTGAAAACTATCGATGACCAAAATCGACAAACTTACTTTGCTTTGTATTATATATGGATCATTCGAACTAATGTATTCATCTTGGATGTTATTCTCACAGCGTTTCAGCCGATTTAACCTCTGATCTTCTTCAGGTGTATCTTATCGAAGTCGGGAATCTTTTTGTCGAATCTATTCGGAATTTCAAACGCAACTCTTTAATTAATCCACGACAGTGGTTTGATCTCGTTCCGTCATTCATGACCGTGTAGACGTCTTAAGTAAGTTGTAACTGCATTCTTACTATCGCCGCAAGGACTCGTGGCGAGCAGACAGAATGACAAGTAATAAACAGCTCTGGAGGTTGAAGGTTTAATCTTAAGTGCGGGTTCCGTTCGAAATTCTGTACAGATTTCCGAGTTCGACAGAAAGATTCCCGAGTTCGACAAGATGAACTCAGAAATTTGTACGGAATTTCGAACGAGACATTTTGTTTAATTCTCGTCCTTTAAGCCATTACTGAGTAGAAGTATTTGCGGGTCTGTGGCGTAACATATATGTGCTAAGTACAATCAGTTCTAAGTGACAGTCTTCTGGAGGTAAAAGGTTCAATCCTCGGTGCAGGCAATACTTAGAATACAATTACGAATTACTAAAGAGTTCTACCTGGTCATGGCTGACGGAAACGAGAGCAAGCTACGACCGTGGATTAAGTAAATGGTTGCGTTCGATATACCATATAGATTTACGAGTTCGACAGAATAATTCCCAACTTCTAAAAGATGCGCATGGAGAAGGTCGTGGGATAGATTGGCCGAAACGTTGTAAGAATAACATACAAGATGAGAACAGGAGTCTGAATAATCCAAATATTCCAAATTATCAATCCTTAGCTAAAGTATTCCGAAACATAATGACTTTACGTTATGATACAGATATCGTCTTTATTTTTCTGGCTTTCTGTCTGTCTGAGGATGCAATTATAAGCGAAAACCGATACCAATATAGAACATTTTTTCCCTACGTTAAATTTTATGAAAAATCTACGACTTTAATGATGTCATTGCTATTTCTAACATAGACGTGACAGACCAATGAAAATGTAATTTCAAACTTACGACGGATGTTTTATATATAATGGAAATCGCTTATATATATATATATATATATATATATATATATATATATATATACTATATTATATATATTATATTATATCACATATATATATACATATATATATATATATATATTATGGAAATCGCTCTAAACAAGGCATGAAGCCACTTGATGTAAAGAGCTAACAAGAAAAAAGATGATTATCGCAAAAACATGAGATGCCTATTAACCTTAGTCTTGAGGAGAGAAGCAGTCAGCACGAAGAGAGTTCCACAAGCCTACAGTTCTTTGAAAGAAACTACTGAAATAGGAAGTTGTTTTACAATGAGTTTTCAAAACAGCGAATTGGTGAAGCGAACGAGAAAAACTAGTCAAACGAGCTGGAACAATTAAAGCGGAGGGTAGATCAGACAATTCTGAAGAACACCTGCCACGATACGTTTCTGCACCTGATCAAGAACCCTCAAAATGGACAGAGATTCACCAATTCTAGTTCAACCGTAAAACCTACTCACAGAGCTATATTTATTGCAGTTAGTAAAGAACAAAAATTTCCACGTAAAGTTAGATTATGTAAGAAAAGGTACTTTTCCATTAGAGTGTAAGTTAGAGGTTATGCTGGTGTGTGCTGGGAGTTACGTCATTAGACAAAGTACGAGGCAGAGAAATAAGGGCGATTCTCTCTCTTGGGTTTTCGACGTTAAAACGAGCAGATTTCTGTTTTCGATGCTCTTTCACCATCGTCACAACGGCGGGCCGGGAGGATGCACTTCATCTAAATGTACTTGATGTTAATTGCTATAAAAATTAAACCAAAACCCAGAGTAAATAATGGAGTTATTTGTTATGTTTATTTGCTTCCATTGTTACAGCCACAAAGAGAAAAAAGAAGAAAAATATCAACAGCTTCATAATTGCTACTTCAACTACAATATGACTATCAGTATACATTGAGCTTACACTACTTACAACGTGTCAACGAGAAACCTTGGTGTTTTCTTATTAATGCCAGGCACCGTTACGTTTTTATCTACTAACATGTAACTGCTTATCAAGGCTCAAGGGCCACTCGAGGACAAGGGTTAACGAGTGGTCAGATGAACGGTGAGACAACACCTTGATGATTGGTAACAATGATTGGTACTGGGCAGAACCCGACTATCAAAGAGAACGGCTCAACAAGAACTTGTTAACATTGGGCTTGAAAACGACCATGTTGTAGTCAGCTGGGAAGCAGTTTCGTAGTAATGTGTTCCACAGACTGGTAGTTTTTGGAAAGAAACTTTTCTCATAGAAGCGCTGTTTAGATTTAAGGGGGAAGAAAATTATTCACGGTGGTTGTAGAAGACGAATTTTTTGCTGTAAATGTTTTAAAGGCGGGGAATCATAGTTTGTGTAGGTCAGTCGAGCAACTACCATAGACGATAGAATAGAGAAAGACTAGCAATATCTCTTCTCTCAGAAATAGACTGTAGGGAAGAGAAGAGGGCATCTCTCACTAGATTTCAAAGTCGCTTTTTCTACTCTGTCCAGGCCAGCAAGTATGCTCTGATCAGCACCTCCCCTGATGTGGCAACAGTACTCCATCTAAGGGCGTATGTTTGCATCAGGAGTGACGTATATCGTGGAGCGGTAGAATGATCCAACCATTTTATCAGCCTCATTAGCAATGGCTTTGATCATATCTAAAAAAAATCAGACAAGAAAATATTAATATGTACCCACTATTGTAGCTGCTGGGTCCGTAGTATTAGACAATGCTAATATTCAGGAGACTCACTTGTATCGGTAACTAGAGGTACCGGTAACCGGTTGAGTAACAAATACAATATATAGTCGACTTTGATTTGATTTTAAAATTAATAAACTGTGATACATATGTTAAGACATCCTTTTTATGAGCAAAGTGCAGTATATGTTCTGAAATTACACTTCATCTTTTCTGTCCTCGGTCAGTGAAGAAGAACTGATTTTAGACTGAGGAAAGTTTAATTTTGTACCAATGAAGATTGCGTTTTATGGGGAGCTTAACTTTATCCACATCAAAAACTCTGTCTTCGTGGGGAGGCAAGTGGATAAGGGCATTCTTCTTGCAGAACTAACAATAATTAGTCTCTTTGCTTCTGTATTGTTTATAATATAGAAGTAAAGAGACTTATTATTTTGCCATCTAATTTACATCTGTGTTTGTGGGGTGTACATATACTATGTAAATTAGATCGCAACGAGTAAAAGAGTCACTATTTCTCCAAATGTTTACTGAGACATTAAAATATTAGAGAATGGTTGAATCAATATAGAGTGAGACAGGGCGAGAGACATAGATAGATAGCAAAGTGAGAGATTCGCGATCTGTTCAGTTAATTACAAATTATGTTTTATTCGAACAATTAAAACATTTTATAAACATACTTCAATCCTAGAACTAAGGTATATATTAGCATAGATGTTGTATCATTACAGTATATAGAAGAAAAAAAACGTTAATTGATTCAACTTCAGTATAATAGTAGATTTGAGAGTTCCATAAGAAAGAAAAACAGTTTGATTGTCATAACTAAATACTGGGATATTATTTAATAGATTCGACCATTACGAGTGCGAGCAAGAATGTTCAAGACAGTTATTTACTTGGAATATTTGGAGTTCTGCTTCGGTGTCTTTGAGTCCGAATCAATATTCTCTATATTTTTAATGATTCGTGTGCACGGTTTTTGGGCTTTTTTCCAGCGGGAAAATTGGCCGCACTGAATGCTTTTTCAAATATAATTTTGAAATTTCTTCAAGATAATTTTGCTACAGAATTCATTGCATTGCTTTAAACAAAAACAGAGATTCTAAATATGCGTCCATCCAAATGGTATTATTTCAAACTCAGGACTGACAGACCCACGGACGGTCAAAGCCTCTTATAACGATTGGTAACAAGACTGGAAGATTTTGTGTTATTATTATGACTTAGTAAGATTGTGAGACTGGCAGAGTTTGTATAATTATTCTTAGGAAGTAAGTATATGTACCGAAGAATCGTCGTCTTTGTAAGTCACGTCCACGAGCCAATGCCAATAGCAAGAGGCTAAAGGTAAGTTTTGTTTGCGTCCCAAGAAAGAAGTGTTGGCTTTGCGCAGAGTGTAAAAGGTTCGTTAGGCAACTTGGCCCTCCAGCCGGCTGTTTCGAAAGCCTGCGCGCAGTTCATTAAATAAGATACGCGAACAGGTGTTCGGCTAAATGAGAGATTGTTTTTGATTGGTTAAATCTCTATGCAGGGAACTAATCGAAATTGAGATTAATTCAGTACCAAGCATTTAAGTTGAACAGCTATCGGATGATTTTAGACATCGTTATTCTGCGGTTGTTTGCTGTTGTAGCTACTAATACCACTACTACTACTACTACTACTACTAATAATAATAATAATAATAATAATAATAATAATAATAATAATAATAATAATAATAATAATAAAATACTGTCTTTCGGCAAAACCAATGCAATTATAGTAATAGAGACATCGGGTACACCGAGGAATTGGCAGACCTAACCAAATACATTTGATTCACAGATAACTAGATTTCTAGGGGTCTAGACGGTTTGTCTCGTAGATAAAGATCTTTTCTCTCTCACTCTCTCTCTCTCTCTTTCTCTTTCTCGCTTTCTGTTTGATAGGTGACATCATCCTTTGCTGACGTCAATCACCGTTATCATCACCTGCTTTAATGGAAGACGTCACCAAATGATGATGTCATCCAGTGTGAACAGAAACATGAGAACATGAGAACAAGATCCGCGGAGTGTTAGTGGGTAAGTATCCACACTCAAAGATTTTCCTTCGTATTTCGGCTGTTTTCATCAGTATAGTGCGTTGAATCATGGCAATTCTCCCTTTAATTCCAATTTTTTTCAGGTGTATTATTTATGATAATATTTCTTACTAAGTAGGATTTCTTACATGAGTCATTACCTGTGATCAGCAGAGGATGTCCCCTGCGATTTGAGTGATAACAAGTATCCCTTATTTCCAGTACGCTCAGCTTCTTTCCATCACAACTCAATTGGTGTTCTCCCAGCAGTTTTTCACAAGTGAATCCTGGTTGGTAACGGTTGATGGTTTCCTTTGACATTTGAGCGACAATAAGCTTCCACAAGATTCAGTACTCTATGTTCTCATCCAGTGGGGGTCTGGATTGCGATTTCCCTGCACGGTTTTTCTCTCTCAGACACTTGATGATGATAATAATGATGATGATGATTATGATGATGATGATGATTATGATGTAGATGATTATGATGTAGATGATGATGATGTAGACGATGTAGTAGATGATGATGATGATGATGATGATGATGATGATGATGAGCTACTACTACTACTACTACTACTACAACTATTATTACTACCCCCATTCTTCCTCATCTAATTCTTGTTCTGCCTGTTCATCGTGTTATTCCAAGTTATATAATTTCTTATTAGAGTTCGACCATAACTGGATATTTTTTCCATTTTTAGTAATGAGTGGACATTTATTAAAGCTAGAAGCCACTCTATGAAAAAGTTGAATAAAGTTGAAGTTGAATAATGAAGAATATTTTGAGATGATTGAAAATAATGAATGGAATGTTATGCCTTATGAGGAAGGTTTATGACAAGTGTGCATTTAGATTATATTTAAGCCCTCAGGGAAGCAACCCTGTAGTAACCTGTTCCACGGATGGAAAGTTCCTAGAAGAAAACCATGTCCATGAAAATTCCGTGTGATGTGAGACATACATAGAAATGTTCATAATTATTAGAGTGTTCATTTTTCTATTTTAATTTTTTTTTTCATTTTTGTATTATTTTCTTTTTTTTGGTTTCATGTTGTTCTTATTATTTTACACCTATATCTATTTTTCTTCTTTTTTCTCATTGTTTTTCGGCTTATTCTTTTTATTTTGCCCCTTAGTATTGTTTTCTTTTTCTTTCATCCTCTTCCTCCTCCCCTCTCACTCCTCCTTCTTCCTGTCTTTTGTGTTTTTCTTTTTTTTACTCGACTATATGAACATCCACTTCTTACCAAACAGGCACGACGGTTCAATCTCGTTTTACATCTGCTATCATGTGCATGTGGTTCACCGCCTTCGCTGTTTCTAGAATAGGGGAGCATTTCATCTTAAATCACCACAAGAACCTGTCATTTCCAGAGTATGGTGTAGAGGTGCTGTCACGCAGCATTTCTCGCTTCGACTATATCATCATAATTCAGGTGTTTTCATAAGGTTTTTTTTATTTTGATTATGTGCACTGGTATTATTCTCATAAACTGGTTTACGACCTCAGCAAAACAGTTTTTCTTCTTATTTTACCAATATTTGAGGATAAGATCGATGTATGCATACATTTGCAAATAGCAATTGATGACTTGGCATTAAAGGCAAATGGAATTAAAAGCAACATTTTGAACTCGAATTTAACCCGGTTTACCGTTTCCATAGTCTCTGTCGATAAACATTGAACCATCCGCATAAATATAAAAGTTCTGTGATAAAAAGATTGTTCTGAATGACTGTTGGACTCAATGTTTTTGTTGTTTCTCTGCCGTTACAAGTGTAATCGTTGAAGTACAAGAAGAGGATACGATAAAGCAACGAGGAAAACGCGAAAATGAAAATATCTTAAGAAAGAGAAAACATAAGAAATTATACATAAAGAAAGAAAAAGATGACAAAGAAGAATGAAATCTGAAGAAGATAATAATTTATATCTTAGGAAAGAAAGAAGAAGTGATATTTTATGGCAAACAGAAGAGATGATAAATGATATCTTTAAAAGAAGAAGTGATATCATTAGATAAAGAATGAACTATATCTTAGAAATAGGCGTTGAAAAAACGTGATTTACTCTCAATAAGAATATTTGTTGGTTTTAGGACTGGTCACACATTGTTTGTTATCTTAATATCACGAACCCAAATAACAATTGTAAAGTATTAACGCATACAGTTTGAGAGAAATATAGGATATTACTTTTATTTTGCTACGGCATAAGTGAATAATTGGCACAGATGCATATATATATATATATATATATATATATATATACAGGGTGTTTCAAAAGTCTTGGGAACATAACGTTGTATAACGCATTTGTAATGTTCCCAAGACTTTTGAAACACCCTGTATATATATATATATATATATATATATATATATATATATATATATATAGGGCTTTACGGAGCCCTCCAAAAAAGAACGCGCTCCACGAGCACGCTCCTTTTTGCTGGAGCGAAGGAGAGGAGAGCTCATTTTATATTCAGCGGGAGTTGAGCGAGAGCAACTCCATTTGAGACTAAAGAGCGGTGGTGTTATCGCTCCGCGCTCCAAAATTATTTGATTTTTTTAAAAACATTAGTTTTTTATTCAGCAACATAAAGGAAAAGCAAAGAAAGTCTTAGAGTTTACTCTGAATTATTTTTAAAATTATATCTCTGGTAAATGTATATGAGAGAGAGAGAGAGAGAGAGAGAGAAAGAGGGGAAGAGATGGAGGAAGGGAGATAGAGGGAGAAAGAACGAGAGAGTTACACATGGAAACAGAAACTGAGCTTTTCCGGGTTTTTTTTTCACATCTATGTGTTACATTTTTGGTAGGACAGTGTTCTTAAGGCAGGAGACAATTTGGCGTCAAATGTCTTTAAATGCGCCAGTTAATCTATAGATGTCTTTGAAGTTATTTTCTAATAGATTTGAACTTTTTTTGTATTTATGACAAAGATGTATATTGCTGATTGAATAAATAAGCTAATTTTTCTTTTAATTCGTGTTTTTAAATAAAGAATTTTAGGTTCAATTATACTTCAGGGGCCGTTGGATCTTTTCACCCATTTCGCACGGTATTTACCCAAATGTTCGATGAAATCGATTTTTGGGGTTAATTCGTACATTTCGTCCTGACAAAATATTCTAATTCATTTTTTAGCATATATCAAATTGAACTTTTATACCCGTCGTCTTTTCGGTGACATTTTGTTATTCTTAAATTCACGACTGGTATGTTTAACCTTTTCATGTTTGCTTTTGAATTCGTTAAATTCCGTTAAAACTTGCTTTTGTAAATAGAATGTTCAAAGATTTTTTTGTGTGTAATAAAATGTTAAAGCAGTAAAAAATATCTTTAGTCCAAGGAAAAATATACTTAATCCAAGGAAAAAATATATTAGTCTAAGGAAAAAACAATAAAAAACAACATTAAAACCTGGAATTAAAGTTAGATTTTCAACACTTACAAAAGAAAATGAGAATTTTATTTCAGGATCAAAAATATAATTAAGACCAACAATCAGTGTTATCCAAAATTTGGGCGAATACCAAGCGCGATGAGTGAAAGAAAGAAGCGGCACCAATTCTACAATTAAACCGCTGTTTAAACTTAATTAAATTAAAGAAAATATCTTACATTTTAATTTAAAACAGCAAATAATTAGACTTTCTGACTAATTTGTTGTCTTTTTAGAACCGAAAGTAGCATAGCTATCTTTATTTATCTTTAAAATATATTACCAAATATTAAAATTGTAAACAGTTTGGTTTTGTTAGAGATTTCAAATATAGACGTTTTCACCTTTTTTATTCAAATTTTTTATTTCAATTAATGTTTTTGCCCGACCTAGGGAAACTTACTCCAGTTCATTTTTAGGTAGAGGAAAATTTGACCCAATTTTTTTTCAACTCCCAAGGTCTCGGCCAGATATTTTGTATGAAATGTTAAGACATTGAATGGATTTCTGAATTGTTTATTGACAATTTATTGATATTTTTTGGCCAACTTATGAGAATTTTTTTTCGCTCCAAATTGTACTATTGAAAAGAAAGTAGATAAATCGATTTGTTTGAAAGTACTTGCGCGTTTCTCTGTTGTAAATAATAATATACATTATACAATATAGTTACGTTCGTAAAACAAACAAATTAAACAACAGTACGACGATTAATGTTGCCCTGGCTGTCTCTCCTCTCTAGAGAAATGTTTTCTTAAAAAGGAAATAATCACTAATAATGTTTAAAAGTAAAACTTTATTTACTTAAAACAAATCTAAATATATCGGGTCAAATTTTCCTTTCCTGAAAAAATAGGTTGTTAATGTAATGAATATTAAAATTGTTTTAAAATACTTCAGGGATTTTTCTATTTCTATTTTATACCTCAGGAAACGAAAATTTACATATAATCTTATACTTCGTCCGACATGTTCTCCTATAACTCTAAAAATATCAGCGAGATTTTGTCAAATATTATCTTACGGTCTTACACTTAAAGTGACATCTCAACCCATATTGACGAGATCCTTTGACGCCCACCCCTATCCTTCGACCACTCATTTGCAGAATAAGACGTTTATGAAAGAATGTACTTTTTTTATTATAGAGCGCTGAAAAAGAGCCGCTCCTTTTTATAGGAGTTGGAGCAAAAGCGGCTCATTTTTGAAAATGGGGAGCGTGAGAGGAGCCAGCTCCAATTTTGGGCGTTGGAGCAGGAGCGGGAGCAGCTCCAAAAGTTGTTGAGCGCGTAAAGCCCTGTATATATATATATATATATATATATATATATATATATATATATATGCAAGTCTGGCTGAATACCACAGAATTCACGCCTTGTTTGAATTTTCTTAATGTTCTCGATGCGGTGAGCAAGCTATCTCTAGCGCTTTCAGTCGTTGTGATCTTCATCATGAGTAGTTTTTTTTAATAGACTTGTGATTTTTATAATTTTCTCGAATGTTTTGACGGGAAGAGAAAAATAAAGAAATATAAAGGCCTGTGCTTGAGTCTATTATTATTTTTGTATCTGTGTATTTATTGATATTGTTTTGTTATATAGTTTTATTTTTTTATTTATTATTAATTAATTAATTTATTTTTAATTTTTATTTATTTCTTTTTTTAAATGTATATATTTATTTATTTATTATATCTTTACTTATGGAATACGTTTAATATATTAGTACCGGTATTAAAGGCATTTTTGTTAATATTGGGTTGTTTCTTTTATTATAAATATTTCTTCTAGTATTTTTAGTCGATGTATGCAATTAGTTTTATGTATTATTTTAGTATAAGATGTTAGTAGTTTTCGTATCTCGGCTGACTGTTGTGTTTTGTTATGTGAAGTGATGTGATGGGGAATTGCGCTGGTGTGAGATAGATGATATGTAAGACGTCTGGAAAGTGTTGTTGTTGTGTTATTAACTTAGCTGTTAAACAGTAACCTAAAATAGATGATACCACACCAAGACTAGCCTACGCATAATGAAAATAAGAATACTACACATTCAAGTTCACAAAATACATACACGCGGCGCAACAAATAAATGCGTTTATTAACAATATATATATATATATATATATATATATATATATATATATATATATATATATATATATATATATATGAGAAAGGAAGGATGAAGGCAATTCGACGTAATGGGAAATGAAAAAGGAAAAACCAAATAGGATGTGTTTTTTTTTTATTCATCAACGTTTCGTCTTTATTTTTAAGACTATTTATTTTTCTCTTCTTCTGACAAAACATTCGAGAAAATTATAAAAATCAGACTCTCACCCACCCATCCCTCCAACTCTCAAACCACCTCATTTTTTCAAATCTTTCCCAACACCATGACATTACCCACTCACCAAAAACACAGATCCTCCCCCCTCCTCTTCCCCCACCTCTCCACTTCTCCGCATACACACTCACATATAACCCCCCCCCACACACACACACACACTCACACACACACACATCTTCTTTCACCACGAATCCTAAGTTTCCAACTCACTCATTTCTCACAATCTTGACATAGCAACCTGGTGAAACATTCCCACTTTTCAAATATTTCACACCTACTAAAACAAAATCTCCCCTCTCCCCTCTCCCCTCTCCCCTCTCCCCTAACCCATTTCATCTTCTCGACCACTTCTCTCACACTCTTACCCACCCATCCCTCCCACTCTCAAACCACCTTATTTTTTCAAATCTTTTCTAAAACCATAACATTACCCACTCACCAAAATCACACAGTCTCCCTCTCCTCTTTCCCCATCTCTCCACCTCTTCACTCACTGCCATCCACATTATTCCCGATCACCCCCACCCCATCCACTTCTTTACTTACTGCCATCCACATTATTCCCATTCACCTCCACCCCTCCACTTTTTTCACTCAGTACCATCCACATTTATTTCATTCCATGCTACTGACTTCACCAAGCCCAGACCCCGGTTCTACTTCTCCCAGCAGTGGCTACTACTTCTTCCCATCAACCCATCATGTAAACCCAATATTTTCATGTACTTGCATGACATTTTTCTTAATATTATCATCCTGAAGAAGTCTTAAAAATTAAGACGAAATGTTGATGAATATATAAAAAAAAAACATCCTTTTTGGTTTTTCCATATATATATATATATATATATATATATGTGTGTGTGTGTGTTAATAAACGCATTTCTCTCCCAGACGATGGTTTCAACCGTATTAAATCATACATTTTAGTTTGTTTACGATAAAACCAATCTTGATATAATCAATAACCGCAATATTAAGACTGTAACTTAATATTTACGAAAAATAATTTAATGTTATAAGAGAAATAACCGGAATACTCTATTACTTGTGAAAGAGGATTTATAATTTTTCTTTCAATTGACAATACATATTAGTTTAATCTTCTATCGATACCTTCGGTTTCACAGGAACTGGGGCCTCATCCTGCAGGACTCAAGATACCGAATGTAAACGAGTCTTCATTAGATGTTTTGATAGTGTCATCCACTATGATATTCTCCATGCGGTGAAAAAAAAAACAGTCTAATTTGTTTTTCTCACCGGACAGAGAATGTAATAGTGGGTTACACTATCAAAATATCACCTGAAAATTCGGTTACATTGGGAATCAGTAGCCATGCGGGCTGAGTTCCTAGTGTTTCCGTAAAACCGAAGGTATCGACGGAAGTTCAAATTAATTTATAGTATCAATTTTAATTAATATATATATATATATATATATATATATATATATATGAGGTTTTATGTACTATTTCTAAGTATTCATTCCTATATTGTCGACAAGATAGGATTTGAACCAGTGGCTGATTCCATTGCCATGACTGGTAACCAGTATGCTACGCTAAACACACCGAGATCTTGATCCGTAAGCAGACATTTTTACTTTAAACAACTCACTTTCGATTCATCAGTCTACTTTAGATCATTACCTAAGCGCACTAATTTATTTGTTAATTACTCAGTCGACCAGGAGACTCCATGGCGGGAATAAACGCCCCCCACCCTACAATTATACGGACTGAAAGAAGAAGAAAATAATAAGTAATTAAAAAATGACTTAAAACTTGAAAGTTTAGGGCAATTTTTAATCACATATTTCTTACTTTATTTTGCTTTAAAGTTTTAGATGTGTCCTTGCATTACGATGAGAGACCCTGTCCGTCCGTCGACAAGTCTAACTTTGCTCTGTTACGTTTACGAAAAAACATAGCATCTTTTTTACTAACGAGTCATCGGTCATCAAGGTCGAAAGGTCACTCAAAGACAATGGTCAATGGTGTGTCTCTAGAGGATAGTGAGCATAACAACGTGGGGGATTTCAGGCGATTGATTGGATCTGGGCAGAATCTGATTACTTAAAAGAACGACTCAACAATATTTTGTTTACATTGGATTGAAAATGACGGTGCTGTAGTCTGTTGCATGCAACACACAAACAGTTCTTGAAAAGAAAGTCTGCTCATGGCAGTTTCGCTTAACTCCAGGTACACAGAGGAAGAACGGAAAATTCCTTACAGTTGTTGTAGCTTGACGAGGTTTTGCTTTAAAAGTTTTACAAAGTGGAACCAGAGATTAGAATTCAGTCGAGCAGCTACATGGAAAGAGCGATAGAGTAGAGAAAGACTAGAAAAAAGTGGAGGTATACATATGTAGAATATCCGTCCTGTATTATTTGGATTATTCGGAATACTATTCTAATCTTTGTTGGTATTTTCAAAACGTTTCGGCCGATGGAACCTCCGATCTTGATCAAGTCCATCGGGGACATATACGGAATTTTGAACTGAACTCTATAGTAAATCCACGGAGTAAGTTATAATAGTTCCGTCAGAACTGTTAATTCTTGTTCTCATGTTATTTACAGTTTTTTTATATTTTAGTAAGACTCAAACCTTCAACATCCAGAAGACTGTCACTTAGAATTGGTTGTTAATCAACGCCCTTATTTGTTGCGCCACGGTTATGAATTGTGTGAGTTTTAAATCTAAGCTTGTTTAAATGTCTAGTATTCTTACTATCATACGGCGTGGACTAGTCTTGGTGTGTTTTCATCTATTTTCTTTTAGTGTTAAGCAGCTAGGTTCAACATGGGGTGTTTTCAATTTGTGTTTAGTATTTTACGGGTAACATTTACCAACTGTATAATGTCTATAGTGACCAGATGTACATGTAAACGTAATCACGTGAAATGCGTTTAGCGAATCAAAATAAATAATGGCTAACGGCTATGAATTTGTTAGTGCTAATTAATAAGCTAGACTCTTTACATTTGTGTGACTAGTTTCGTAATTAATTTTATTAATTGTGGCGTGTCTAGTTTTAGAATTTTTAATCTTTTTATGTTGTGTCATAGTGAAGAGGTTAATACTTTGTCGTATAACCGATGTAGCTCTTAGTGTTATTGTATCAAATCGAAAGTAATTGCAAAACTATGGCACAAGGCTAAATATAGAACTTATATGTACCAATTGTGATCGAAATACAAAATGGATAATTCGGAAAATCAAAGAATATGAACCTCATAAAACAAAGAAAAACACTCCGTGTCAGTTAATAACATTTGTCTTAATGTAAATAGACAACCTACCCAATCTCTTGCTCAAGCAAATAAGAGCACTTCATTGCAACTATAGTGGCTGCTTTACCAAGCATTTGAGGGGTGAGAAGGCCACACCAGCATTGCTAGTAAAAGGGAATACAATCCTTATATCCTCATGCCAAAAACGAGTGAGACACAACATCTCACTATACTGTATTACTACTATATACAAGATCTTCACTGGCCTGGTTTCAGACAGCATCTAGGAACACCTCTTGTCTGGAGCATACCTCGAAAAAGAACGAAGGATGCAG
Organism: Sepiola atlantica; assembly: GCA_963556195.1. Lineage (NCBI taxonomy): Eukaryota > Metazoa > Mollusca > Cephalopoda > Sepiida > Sepiolidae > Sepiola > Sepiola atlantica. The sequence goes on along the minus strand of OY744519.1, from coordinate 34,829,388 downwards.
AAGGAAGTGTTTTGGAACCAGGGTCCAGTTGTTTATAAACAAGACCATATTCGAAGATTGTAAGAAGAGGTAGAGACACCTAAGCATAGCATGGATGGATTACGAAAAGGCATATGATAGTGTGCGCCATTTGTGACTTCTACGCTGCCTTGAATTATACAGCATCCATCCCGTAATCAGGAAAATTATGGCTGTCCATATAAAAATGTGAAATTAAGCCACATCAATGGGACAATAAACATCCCCGATGTCAGGATATGAAGAGGATCTTCCAATAAAACAGCTTATCTTTTTTATTTTTTTACCTGTCGTAAGCTACTGAATAAATGTCGGAGTGCCTAAAATCGAAGCCAGGGCCACCAACAAGACACTCACAAAAGAGTCATGGTAAAACAGAGTGAATTAACAGCGTAGACATTAAAACAAATAATATTTTCACACTGTACAGAGTAATGTACAGAAACCAGTGTCTACGAAGGTTGTATCTGTTTAAAGTAGCCAGGGGTATAAATCTCTCAAAAATTAACAATCAACATCGAGTCACTATTGTGAGCACTTGCCAACACCTGATGAACTCCCAGGATCAAAAACTTATGATGTTACATCGACATCAAGAAAAAGGAGCCAGTAAAACAACCTCCATCACAAAACTGGCCAAAGATGTTCGACATAACTGTCTCAGAAATGAGACAGAGAAACCAAACAAGCTTTCCAAGGGAATAGTTCAAATGAGCCGCTAGAAATATATTAATACTTTCCTTAGTAGAAAACTGAAAGAATGGAGCAACAAACAACGTGGCAAGTATTTTCTGGAAGAACTATCCAAGGAATATATAGATAAGGAAGGCACTATAGACTGGCTAAAAAGAGGATCATTTCACTATGATCTCGAGAGGGTAATAATGGCTTCTCAAGATCAAGATTTGATGCTTTTAATAATATAAGTGGTCTCAGTAACGACAACAAGTTCAAGTTCTGTCATACATAAGTAGAGAGTGTGATCCACCTGACATCCAGTTGTAAAGTTCTGTCGCGTGACAACTACTATACAATGCGACGCAATGTATGTGTAAATATATCCACTGGGTAATCTGCAAAACTTGACTATCCAATGTAGCAATAATTACTGGGAAAATGAATGAAACTATTGGAAATAAGTCATAAACCATCCACTATGACTATGCAATCCTTACAGCTATATACCTAGAAAACAGAGCTGTTAAACCTGACATAGTAATATGGATCAAGTTGGATAATGTAGCAACTCTAGTTTTAGTCAGTGTCCTTAATGGTGACTTAAACAGAGCTGAGAGGGAGAAGTAGCTAAATACCAAGGCATTAAGTACGATATGAAACGAAACTGGAGTCTTGGGAAATCTCCATCATTTTAGTAATCATAGGATCTACCGGGATCATCAAAAAGTATTTCAAACACTAACTCGCTAATGAACGAAGTGAAAAAGATACTCCAAACAATTGCGCTTAAAGGGACGGATAGAATCCTAAAATGATCTTTAGGTTAGAGTCTCTGAAAGAGCGGGTAAATATTTGTCATCCGGTAGAATGGCCAGTAAACACAAAAAGATAATAAAATTGAAGAAAAAGGAGTATATAAATATTATATATATATATATATATATATATATATATATATAATATTTTCCGATCTACTATTTATAATTATTATTAACCATATTGTATTTAATTCTATCCAAGCTTACTTAGGAAGCAATTGTTGCCAACGTATGTCCAGCACTTGAAGAAGTTTCTTGTATACCAAAGATATCATAAACTACTTCACTGTTCCTGTATCTTGTCATTTTCTATATTTACTATCCTTTCTATATTTATCATCCTTTATATATTTATCATCCTTTCTATATTTATTTATAAACCAATGACAATTGGATTATTATGAATTTACAAGATAAAAGATTGTTGAAGTAGTTTTGGATATCTTTGACACAGAAGAAATTTATGTTGAAGTGCTTTGTTAAAAGATAGATCTTTTGCAATAGTTAGAATTAGTTTACTATTATATAAAGGAGAGTAGTATTTATGTCTATGTGTGTCCTTCAACACTCAGAAACTACCAAGGATACGCGTACAAATTTTACATAATTGGATCCCGTATGATCTCGACATGGTTACTGTAATATGCATTCACTTAAGGGTTACCAGGTACCAAGTCAGTGCAAGGGGGTGATAAAAATAATTTATTTCATTCTTACTCGTAGTTGTTGCAAACTAAAACAAAATTAAACAGGCAGTCACTGATGACTTTTTTTTGTTTTTTTTCTTACTTTGCTTCTTTATTTTTTTATTCTAGTATATTAAACCAGTTGCCAAATTGAGAGAAAAAAAGTGAAGATAAGCTAGTCTGAGGAAGATGTGTGTTCAAAAAGCAACGTGGGTGGGGATATGAAGAGAGAGATAGTGAGAGAAAGAGAATGAAATTTTTAAAAGAAATATCTTCCATTTTTTAAATGTTTCTTCCATATAGCTTGCCAGTATTGTTACGATATCCCCGGTTTTTACTGCTCCTCAAATGCGAAAGGCAGTGTAGCAAGATGAATAAGGTTTTTATAGCTTACAATTTATTTGTACTAGAATGTTGACATTCCCTTGATACACTTGAACGTGGCGAAAAACTAGTGACGTTGCGACCAGGAAGTTATTTTACGATAGTATTATACATGACAAAAAGAAATACTAGGCACACTCTCTTGGATTTTTTCTGAGATATGGGGAAGACGTGTTTCAAAGAACTTCTTTCCAGTCCCCTAGATTTTTACTGTGTAATGTTCCAAGTAAAATTTAACAAAAAATTAACTACAAAATATTTTTTAAACTAAAACGAATATATATACTCTTGTTATTATATACTCGGTGTTAACAGGGATGCCGAGAGACACTATCATCTTATGTAGACTAATACACATTGATTACTACAACAGGAGATGTGACATGCTGTAGATTCTACTACAGGGGGAGACGCAAACAGCTTATACTCGCTGCTACTACCAGACGTCTCCATGAGCACTACATAACAGGCACCGATCGTATTTGTTAACTTCGTCCGATGTGTTTCAGACCACTACTAAGAGCTGTGATTCCTACGAAGGATATAAGGGTTCTGTCACAAACGTAGGTACAAATATAGTAACAAGCCTATTATTATACAAAATAGTATACATCTTCCGTCAAAAAGACGGAAAAATATGCGTCGCCAATGTTCGCCCTAATATTAATATAGATATATAGAATTACTTGTAGAATTTAATTTTTAATATATAAATTATCATCATCATTTTTGATAACCTAAAGAAAAGAGAAACACCTCCCGTACACATTTTATTTAGAGTGAGGGATATATTTTTCGAATCCATTTCAAACGGCGCGAGTTGTCTGACTTGCTGTCTGCTTTTTAATTTAAGTCTTGTAATGCTTTTTTATTTCAATAAGATAAGAGTGGAGTATCAAGAGTTGAAAAAAAACGTGAGTAATTCATGATGACCTAAAGAAGAAAAACACTAACCGTTAACTTTACTTTTTTTATCATTTTTATTTGATTATTGGGAAGTCGGTGACTAGGCGCTAGACATTAAACATTGACACAGACGTTAAAAATATGTTAAAAACATTAAAAACTTTTACGGCTAAAAATGAAATTGAGAGAGAACAGTCGTGACTTTCATAAAGAAATTTTAAAAAAAGAAAGAAAAAAAGAAAAGTCCTAAACTGGACGGTGTAAGAAAAGAAAAAAGGAAAAAAGAAAAAAGATATAAATCGGTATAGAAAGTAGAAATGACAATAAAAGAAAAGAAAACTAACAACATGCAGAAATTTAAATATATTTTTGTAATGGACATCGCTCAGGACAAAGCATGAAGCCACTTGGTGTAAGGAGCTAAAAATACTACTTCAAGGTCAAAAACTAGCCAACGATAAGTGTTATATGGATAGATCCCAACCCAGAGAACAGCAATAGTTACCGCTTTGTCAGAAACATCGCTCATGGAATGTGAGGACTACAGGACAAAATAAGGAAAGCGAGAGTTACCAGGGCTCTCGAAAGTAAACCCAAGCTTCAATCTCTACAATCCTCAAACATCTCGCTATTCAACTCCTCACTTATGATGTCCCCTATAAATATGGCCCCTAATCCACGGTAGCTTTTTACGTCTCAGTGGCAACATGCCTTGTTTGGGGTGAATTAAAGTAGAAAAAAAGTTATGGAAATAGATTTCTTTCTTTATTCGTCGAGCAGACTTTGGTGTGACAGGAAATATATATATATATATATATATATATATATATATATATATATATATATATATATATGTATATATATATATATATACAAATAAATACACATTGCCCTTTATTATAAAATTGAGAATTACTATTGTTATTTCTTTTATTATTTAGAAGACTATGTTCAATATGGAAAAAATATTTAACCCATTACTCGTGGGTTAATGACCACAACAGATTCGAAATGATTTGAACTTGACATGGCATATTTCATAGCCTGCGTTTGTATCTATTAGCCACTTGGTGTAGGTCTTAGTCAAAGTAACCATGCGTCCATCCAAATAGCATGGCTATTCCCCAAAATCAATTCTAAGAGCATGTATACTGTGAGAATTTGAAGTTTTATGCAATATCACAAACGGAAGCTAAAGAAATGCAGGCACTCGTTGGGTGAAGGCATTGTAAGTGAATGAATCGCTCGAGGATGAATGTTGAAGTGCTCAACCTATTAGTCACTTTATGATCAACTTTGGTCATGATACACGTCCTAAAAGCATTCTTGAACGGGGTTTGCATTGAATCGTATTAATATAAAAGCTGTCAAATGCTGGCTTCACCTTTCAACACACCCATTCATACGTACTTCAACTGAATTGGTAAACATTCCCGCTTAGAAGATTTCCTTTCCACAAATATATTCATGAGATATCGATTTTTAGGATTATCAAAAAAAACCTTCACTCTATAATAAAGAGCGATGTGCATCTATTTGTATATTTATCTCTACGTAAATAAATATATGCACTTCTATTTCGCCACGCAAAAGTTAACGAGTAAAACAAGTGCCATTTTCTAGCTTTCGGACAAAACTATTTCAAATGATGAGTGAAAGCGGCTAAGCTAATAGCACATCAGACGAAGCATCCAAATTATCCCGACGCTGGAAATGAATTCGGAAGGAAATCCTCCACTCTATCGGGGTAAAAGTCAACGGTAGGTGTTTTAGATCATCAGCAATGCTAATAATAATTAATATATGAACAATTAAATTACTGGCATAATTCTATAATTTTATATGAATATTTTAGAAATATATGTACATGAATAGTGAGTGCGAATATATATATATATATATATATATATATATATATATATATATATATATATATATATATATATATATATATATGGGAAGAGAAGGATGAAGGTAATCCGACGTGATGGGAAAATGAAAAAGGAAAACCAAACGATGGATGTTTTTTATGTGTACATCAACGTTTCGTCTTTATTAATATTTATTCCAAACCCACCTGTTCAATTACCTCCCTCCTCCCTCTCCTCCACCCGTTCACTCCCTCACTCATTGCCATCATTTTTCAAATATTTCATACCCTATCACAACAAATCCCCCTCTCCCCCTCACCCATTCCCCCTCTCAACTATTTCTTTCATACCTTCACTCTTCCATTCTTAAATCCCCTAATTTTCTAAAAACGCTCTCTAAGACCATAACTTTCGCCCATCCACCAAAATCACAGCCCCCCTCCTTCTCTACCCACCCGCATTTTCTCTGCATACACCCCCCACACACAAACATTCCAACTTACTGTTCAAACACCTCCTTCCTCCCTCTCCTCCACTCCCTCTCTGCCATCCACATTATTCCACCTCTTTCTCTTACTACCAGCCACAGTAGTCCTTGCTCACCCCCATCTTTCCACTTCTTCCCCACTCATTTTCATCAACATTCATTTTTCACTCCTCACCAAGTACGGACGTCCACCCAGTAGTGGCCATTATTTTCTTCCTTTTTCCCAATATGTCAACCCTACATGTGTTTGTACTTGCATGACATTTTTCTCTATATTATCATCCTGATGAAGTCTCACAAATAAAGACGAAACGTTGATGTACACACAAAAAACATCCATCTTTTGGTTTTCCTTTTTCATTTTCCTCATATATATATATATATATATATATATATATTTATATATATATATATATATATATATATATATATATATATATATATATATATATATATATATATTGGTATTTCATGTCTCCACATAAAATTTTATAAGGAGATATAATTTTTTATGTATCAATTTTCAGTATTTACTTCAACAGTGCTCGATACGTAAGTAGAGCTAGATAGTAAAATACCTTTGTTCGCGGAAAGCCTAACGATTGGCTGAGAGAACAACAAAGAATCTGATTGGTTAACTAGCTAGTCGTGTATATAAAAACACCCGGCAAAAATAACTCCATGCATTTGAGCCTGAAGATTCCCCCCGGAGATGAAACGCGGGAGTCTCTGTGTAGCTTAATTGCCATAAATATATTTTCATATCTTACTATATATATATATATATATATATATATATATATATGAGAGAGATAGAGAGAGATAGAGAGAGAGAGAGAGATGTATACATTACGGATGTACACGAGTCTATAATATTTTGATGTTTCTCGAGCTTTCTTGTATATTATCCCAGTCAAATAATAACAAACTACCTGGGGCAATGATATGTACGTAGACTTCCTACCTGTTTTCATTTTTTTTTTTTTTGCATAGGATCGGTGAACATTATCTTTCGGGTGTACTGCGCTGTACATAGACATTAGTTTCGTGTTTTATCTCTATTTCCTGATTTATAATTTTGTCACCTTATTAAAAATTCTGTTATTTTTCTTCTTGTTTCATTTTCTTACTCCTTCGGATTTCTCACACGATTCATTGCCATTTTTTTATATTGGAAAAAGCGGGTGGTTTTCCAGGGGTATAAGTGACAAGTCTCAATAGATTTCTAGTACCGTTCGCTTCTTGTGATAAACATTGCAAATTATTTTGCCTTCTCGCAACAGAAGTTTACGATTTAATTATCGCTATGTACGGCCTATGACATCATCTGAGATGTGACTGAGAATAAAACTTTTCTAAGATTCATCGTACTCTTCCAGTGCAGAACCGCATAGTGCTTTCTTCCTAAGTCTTTTAATCTTAGATATTTCCATACAATTTTGCGTTATTGCAAAAGTCGTATGTATGTTTGCTTGAAAACATTAGCAATCGCAATTTGGAATTGTAAATATTTATTAAATCATTTTGAAATTTCTGAATATCTATATGTATATATCTGTCTAAGTTAGCCATGCTGATGACGGCTGTGAGCCATAAACACGTGTCCATGGATTACTTTTATGTACGTGTAAAATAAATAAAATATATATATATATAAAAAGATATATATATATATATATATATATATATATATATATATATATATATATATTGTGTGTGTATTTAAAACGTATTTATTAATTTAAGCATTATTTTGCTTAATTATACTTTTTTTTTCAATTTTTCAAAAAAAAAGTAATGTATGTTCCATATGTGTCAAGAAAGTTTTGAATTATTCGTCGAATAATCTTCAGGTAACAAAAGCTAATGAACAAAAAAGCTGGAGAAAAGAAGGGGATTTCAAAAGGCAGTATGAACGCACACATGAAGTCAGTTAGACGCCAAAACAACAGATTCGCTATTTCCAGGAATGACGATAAGAATTTAAATTGCGCGACATCAGAATTAGCGTCACACGATAAAATTGTATTACGTAAAGCATTTTTAAATGTTGTTACATTGTTGTTTCATACGTAATGAGAGTTGCTGGAGTTTAATAAAGATGGCTTCGAATATTTTTAATTTTTTTTAAATTGGTTTTGGTGCATTATTTTAGTGTTATTAACTAAATATGTCATAAATAAAAAGAGGGGTTAGGGGTAGGGTATTCTTCTTGTTTTATATATATATATATATATATATATATATATATATATATATATATAATTATAGATAAAAATAGTTATCCGCTAACACGTGTTTCGTACGTACTGCGACTCATCAGAACGAAGAGACTATAACAGGTCTCGAAACTCCGACCATGGGGACCGCGATTGAGTGCTCTACTATTAAGTCATAAGCCCTGTCCGAAATACGTAATTATTTTGATCGTTTATGAGTATGATTAAATAGTTGTTGTTTTTGTTGACGATAACTAGCTTATATATATATATATATATATATATATATATATATATATATTACTATTTCGTGTATCCACATTAAATTTATAAGGAGATATAATTTTTAGTATTTATTTCAAGAGTGCTCGATACGTAAGTAGAGCTAGGTAGTGAGTTATGAATATATATTTATTGCAATTAAGCTACACAGAGGCTTCGGCGTTTCATCCTGGGGAGAAATCTCCAGGATAATATATATATATATATATATATATATATATATATATATATATATATATATATATATATATATATATAGTATAAATGTTTATTTATACAATCCTTATTGGTTACATATGTGCATACATGTTCAGTTGTACTCTTCACAGAGAGTCAACCTCTTCAGACCAAAAAAAAAGAGGAAGTGATGTGAGATTTGGTAAAAGTTTCTTATTAAGTATATTGTTGGGGGATGGTGCGTGTTTATAATTTCACCAGTCAATCTTAGTATCGAATTGCATTCTTTACTTTTTAACTCTTTCAATTCTTTTCTATCTTTTTTATTTATTATTTTCATTGCTTTCATCATCTATTTTATAACTCCTGTTCCTTGCCCTATCTGTTTATTACTTATTTAGCACTTAGACATGGATCCTTAACTTCTCAATTTAACACACAAAGTCTTAATCTACATACGTATATGTTAACTCATAAAAATCTCATTATGTATACACACAAGTTGTATTCATGCATATGAATAACTACAGACACGTACATCCATCTATATATATGTATATATATATGAATATATTTAACTTATACTCTCAAATATTGGCATACCAGATATACACATGTATATATAACACCTACCCACATGTATGTACATATACATATAACACATACACAACTACACACAGTGACATTTAAATACGCCGATTAACCTACGCATACGTACACAAAAATAATATAAAAATATAAATATATAAAACTTTTACACTCGTGTAAATATACCTATAGGCATAAGTATGTATCCATATACATACGTACGCATACATCTAGGCATAGTTATACCCTAGTTACCTATTTTGTTCACACACATACATATACACACACATGCACATACACACATAAGTATATATACCAATATTTAAACATTACATATATATATATACACATATACATATACATCCATATATATATATACACACACATTCCGACACATACACATGTGTCTAAATACATGTGCATGCATGCATACATACACATACATATACGCACATACCCATATTACTATCATTAAAACTTAAGACATAATATTATTCAGTATTGCTTCTATCTAGCTATGTATGTTCTATTTGCTTACATTTATACCTGCTCTCGTATTAAGACAAAGGACTTACAAGATAAGCACCATTAAGGCAAGCAAACCAATTAAGTACAGCATATGTAATTGGAATATTTTATTATATATATATATAAGTGTGAATCATAAGGAAGTACCTAAATCAGATCACGTTAGGGTGATGTGTAGTGATTTAGGATGATATAGATTACTTAAGTACAAAAATATTAAAACACCAAACTTAAAAACACAAAAATAGAAATAAAAAATAAAAAACAAAAATATTAACAAAAAATTAAATTAAAATTAAAATAAAATAAAATAAAATTGAGTAGACCTTATATAAACAATGAAGTAAAGGTCAATAAAGTCAAAATAACAATTAAATTTCAATGTGACGTAATAGTAGTTATTCGACATCAGTATATGTAATCTAAAGTCTGCTTAGTGTATGTTACTTTAAATGTGTTTAGTTTAAACTCAAGGAACATACCCTAAGTTGACAAAAGGGTTTAATTGTACAGAAAAGAGGAAGGATTGATATTCATTGTATTAACAGTTAATACGTGAATATTTCAGTCGCTGCTGCTTGCGATGGATTTGCAGTTCGAACACATCCGTTGCCATAATAACTGGGTCGAGCGTAGTTGTCGCGATGTGCAAGAAAGTGGCAGATTAAACATATCATACAACGGGGAAACCGTGTTTATGCAGACAATGTTTTCGATTAAACGCTGATCTAATTAAACGATATTTAGAAAAATAAGACTTTATTTACAAATACATTTAATATTATAAATTATTTAATTTCTTTTAGTGTTTATATATAGGAAGTATTATTTATTATGTTTATTTATTGTTGAAATCCTCTAATTTAAAAACATAAAAGTTCCGTTGCCCCTACGTACGTTGATGCCAGGATGTTCATTTCTTAAGTTATGTTACAATACGAAGGTTTAAATATTGATTTTTATCTTAAATTAAATATTTTTATCATAATTCATATATAGAGCCAGTTTTTGCACAAATATTCCCTTACTTTTCTAAATAAAAGATGTTTTTCTTGAAAGATAATACTCATTTTTTTTAAATTCACAAATACATTACAATTCTATTAGATACAACTTTTCTTTTAGTGTTTGCGTGTAGACTCTATTATTAAAAATTCTCCTCCTAAAATGCTAGCAACACAAAACGCATCGTTTCTACGTACGTTGATACGAGCATGTACATTTTTAGTTTTTAAACAATACAACGTTTAATTTTTTTGTTATAAAATTTAATTTCTATTTAACTTTTATTTTAATTTAACTTTAACGTATATTTTACTCGTTGTTCAAATCCAGGGCCGTTTTTTTTTGCATAAACTATTCGCTTAATATTCTAATTAAAAGATCGTTTTCGTGAAAGATAATACTTAGAAAAATTAATTTATCTGCAGATACATTTTGAACTTTGAATAGTGCCTTCTTTCCAGTGTGTCTGTATAAAAACTATTATTTATTTATCCTTCCAAAAAAAAAACGCAACAACTCCTCACTTCTACGATGATGATTTTTCTTGGTTACAAAATAATACGAAACTTACAGTGTATTTATCTCTATATATAAAACTGAATGTCTTTGTGATGTTTTGATGTTATCTATAGAAATAAGTTAGATAATCAACGTAAAATGTATAGGTGTATTTTTATGTAATATTTACTGAGCAAGACAATGAAAATATTCCAGAATCGTTAAGTCGACCCTTACGGGTGTTATAGAGGCATAGTCCCATTAAAACTTATAATATATTATATTTTATGAAGTGTGAACAACATACATAACAATATCTGGGGAAGACAATCGAAGTGGTACCGAATCTCTAATTGCCCTCCTAAACTATGGCCGCTATTGGAGCCGAACCTCCTTTAAAACTTCAAATATATCCTATGTTGATGAAATTTATATCATATGCA
>OY744519.1:34797800-34815300 GCA_963556195.1 Sepiola atlantica | reverse complement strand
TGCAATAAATATATTTTTATAAGTGACTCTATATATATATGTATATATATATATGTATATATATATATGTATATATATATATATATATATATATATATATATATATATATATGGGGAAATACGCATATGTACCATATAGATTCCAATATAAAAGGTAATACGCATACATAAAAAATATGTAAAACCAGACACACACACACATACACAAAATTGCGCACGCAAACGCATAATATATACAAAAACACACCTATATTCTCATACACACAGGCACGGACGCATTCACACACATAACAAGAAGTATGAAAATCGAATCTACATATACCAACAATAATACATTAATAAAGTCATATACAAAGACACACCTTTAAGCACACCTTCAAGGACGAATACACCAACACACTCACACACAACTGCAATATATGCGCACACAAAATAAACACACACACACATACGTTACATAGAAGGGTAGGATGCTATTAAGACATTAATAGGCTCATAAAAACTAATGAATTCATGACTATTCCCCATAAAAATGTTAAGTTTACTCTCACCAACGCCGGAAGAGTATATTCCACCCAAAACACGTGTCGCAACAAACATAAAATATGTTGATACATTTGTGGCCTTCTATTTTCAAGTAAACACTTTTCTCTCATTGAATCCACAATAAATATTACTCTCTATCTCTCCTTCGCTATATATATATATATATATATATATATATATATATATATATATATATATATATATATATATAATGCGAAGGTTGGGCTCATTTCTCACAGGAACGGTAAAGTCAAAACGGTATATCTCCAATTAATTCGACTTATTTATACGAGCAGCATCTTTGTATATACCGTTTATATAGATGTGATATCAGATTCGATAGGTTAACTAATTTGCATATAGGTTTTGTAAAATTTGATTTTATTAATTAACTATTAGTTTGTATTGTTTTTAAGTCAATAATTCTTTTAATGTTTATATAATAAATGTTCTGATTCGCAATATTGTGTTATCTTCTTAACAAATATTTAGAATTTGTGTTCAAATGTTTTCTAACGTCCGTCAAATGTTTCAAATATCAGTCGCTCTCAAGAAAAAGCGACCGACTCGATTTTTGTACATTGTCAGTGAAAAGACAAATGTGTTTCTTCTCTCTTTTCTTTGCTTTAAGTCACATTTATTATTGTAAACTAGCATCAATATTATCAATAAGAATTGATTTCCTACTGTTGTCACACGTGAGGTAAATCTTACTGTACAAACCGAAAACCGAAAACAACTAATCAAAATGAAATTTATAACCTCCCAAAAAAGAAAAAAAACACCACCAACAAAATACAACAAAAATAAACAAATACGCGAGTTACATCTTACTACAAGAAGAAATACCCGAGTAAAGTTTTAAATAAACGCGAGATAAGTTTTACTTAAGAAAATAAGCTCATCTCTTCTCTCTGTCTCGCTTTCTCTCTCTCTCTCCTGTTCTAACTCTCTCCTGTTAACGACGCCGTATTATTATGTTATTGTTTTTTTATTTTTATTTTATAGTTTCGTCAATAGTAAAAGAGTAAAAAGATTCTGAGAACAGATACTACACTTTGAATTATTTATTTGTGCAAAATATTTAAAAAATTAAATTACGAACGTATTAGGCACAAGGCGATAAAAAGTGTAGTAAAAGGGGGTAGTTGGTCATCGTTGGTGAACAGTTATAGAAATATTACTCTTAACTAGAATCATCTCAGTCACCACGAGTTACACTTGTTGAATTTTTTTTTAATAAATATATTTTTTTACAAAAATTCATTGAATTAAAATGGGAAGTAAGATATTAGGGAAAGGACAAGAAACTATTAAAAATATGTGTTTATAAATCGGCATTTATAAATGTATGGCCTGCTAACTGATTTAATCTATTACTGTATTATCTTTTAATGGGGATACGTTAGTGTAGTATCTGTTCTGTTAACATGCCCTCACAGGAATTACCTCGTCTTGTTTTAATCCTACCAGGTCTTACATCCTCCTGTGAGGGAGGGTTAATGTAGTATCTGTTCCTTTGTCATGAGACCATCTATCCATGGACTACCTTCTGTTTGAGGAGCAGGTGGTAGTGTAGTATTTTTCTGCTGCCATGATACTATACTCATAGGTATTATCTCCAGCTTTAATAGGGATACTATCACAGGTATAACCTCCTCTATGTTGGAAGGAGTATTGTAGTACCTGTACTGTGTACATGATACCATCCTACCAGAAATTACCTCCTCCTTTGTGTAGGATATGTTCGTTAATACCTCCTCTTTTGGGGTTCAGCGTATATAGTTTGTTCATCATGATTTCATCCTCCCTACCAGAGCAAAAGTATGCAACCGGAGGGGGGCATATATTTGCTAGTATATATATATATATATATATATATATATATATATATATATATATATATATATTAGCAAATATATGCTCCTTTCAGTCGCATATTTTTGCTAGACGAGGAGAGTTATATTAGCTAAACGCCCATATTCTAGACTGATCACCACATGGGGAGGTAATGACTGCAAACATAGTATCATGACGAACGCCCCAGCACCCCCACACCCCACCCTTAAAAAGGAGTTAATGATTGGGAAGATGATATTATGACCACAGAATAGATTACACCCCCAACCGCAGTTAGAGAAGGTAATCATGGAAGGGTGGTATCATGAGGAACAAACATATACCCAATAAAAGGACGTAATACCTAGGAAGATCGCCAACATAAATAGTGAAGGTACTGCCTGTAAGTATGGTACAATGGAAATAGAACATATACTACAATACTCTCCACCATCTAAAAAAAGAAGTTAGTCCTTGCGAAGATTGTCTCATGACACCAGAACAGATATTATATTACCCCCGCACCCAAAGGAGGGTGCAATACCTGGGAGGATGAGCCCATCTCCTTTAAAAGGAGAAGGTAATTCTTGGGAGAACGGTCACCGATGACAACAGAACCAATACTACACTGTCCACCCACATTAATTTAATACAATAATATATTCATTTTTTTTTCATTTATTTAAAAATGCCTAGCCATAAAAAACCTTATTTTTATGGTTAATTGACCATTTGGCTGAGATCAAAGTGTAGTATCTATTCTCAGCACCAAGCGACCTCAGACGTTTTACTATCGACGAAAATATTGTGTATATATAAGAAAATATAAAAATGCAAAATATTACAGAATATAAATTGATTAGAAGCTGTTTATATAATAAATATACAAATTAAGAACACATAAATGTTTTTTAAAGTATTTTCAGGTTTCTATATATACGGCATTTAAACAGTAGATATTGTATCATAAAATTAAATAAGCACAACCTGTTAGTTTTAGGGTTATATGTAAAAAAAATCACATTTATCCATTTATGTTATCATCATGTAAACCCTTATTAATCAGAAAGTAATTACATATTTCCTTCTAGATCACTTTATTTACAAACAATTATTTCTGCCCATTTGTCTGAAAATTGTCTCTAAAAGTGTTTTTGAAGGAAATATGGAATATTTCTATGAATAACTACGGTTTACATGATGTTAAGTTAAATACTATAATATAAACCTTTGTGTTAACTTTAAAAAATGTATATGAAAACATAAACACACACACACACACACATATATATATATATATATATATATATATATATATATACAGAGAGAGAGAGACAGATATACCTATATATATCGATATAAATAGTATTATTAATGATATTTGCTCTCTTAAGGGAAAACATATAGGTTTCTTTAATGCAAAGTTCTTCGCTTGAAATTAAACACTCTTAGAAACTTAATGCAACGTAATCGTGTACGGTATATAGCATAGCCCCTCTCCTGCTTGGACCACGGCAGTACGCGTTTCGTATACTCGTCATGTAGAGGGTTGGTCGTGTCGTCCAGTGGATGAATTATTTCTTCTAGAACCACGCCGTCTGTTGTCTGCAATAAAAGCCATGTGGTGCACTCCGAAGACAAACTCTTCTTTTTAATTTAATTCATTTATTACAAGCGTTGTTATTTCAGCTGGGGCTACATCGAGAGAGAGAGAGAGGGAGAGAGAGAGAGCAATCACTACTTTATCATAGTTAGTTATTAATGTTTTCTTAACTATTCATAGAGAGGGGGAACGATTTCTCGCAACTGCATTCCCCTAGGGGAAATATCCCTTATCTTTACATTGTGCATCGCACGTCCTCTCCGTTCGCTTTCCGAATCAGACTGACTAAAACTCGCTTCTCACGAGAACGAGTGACGTCACAGAGCCTATGTTTCCCACGCAAGGGCCTGTGACGTCACAGCCTCTCCAGGTGCAGACTGACTCTTAATCTGGGGTCTCGTCACACGGTAACCTTGTCACGTCTGCCAGCTCCGACTGTGAGAACAAGCCCTGTTCTGCACTCGACTGCCCCGCGTTAATTCGCGCAAGTCAAATCAACGATTCCCAACAGATACGTCCATTCCCATAGGGCCATTATCCAACATAGGACGTTGGATCTAAACAGACTGAGATCCGATGTTTGAGATTCAAATCACGCAGTCGTAAGCTTATTTGTATATGGCCACACTGATGACTCTTAATGAAGACCAGATAAGCTTTTATGTGATATAAATAATTATATATATACGCGTGTAAAATGTAGAAAAAGCATTGAATTTCTAAAAAATAAACATAAATAATTTTAGAAATACAATATAAAGATTTTCAAAAAAATGTTTTGTCCATTAGACAAAAAGGAATTACAGGTATTCGCCCATATATGAAAGTAGAGAGATTAAAATAACAGAAGAAAAGTATTGTTGTGGTCGTTCGACGATATATGAAGATCAAGAAATTGAAAGAGGAGATAAAATGTATGGTTATGGATTGATTGTTCCTTTGGTCATTCGAATGCACCAATATATATATATATATATATATATATATATATATATATATATATATATATATGAAGAAGAATGGAAAGGAATTAGAGAAGCAAAAGCCAAATCAATAGGTTTTACCTTTCCTAAAAGTTCGCTTTTAGTACACCATTTATATATATATATATATATATATATATATATATATATATATATATATATATATATATACATATATAGTAACTCTGTGTGTATGTGTCCGCCTGATCTTTGTGTTTTATGTTCACCCAAATCGCTGGACAGGATTGCAAATTGGCATGTGGACTACTGACCTCTCAGTGAAGGTCATAGGCTATATAAGAAATATATCACTTCAACACTGGCGGTCCCCGGACGGCACAACCCTTCCACTAAAAACTGTTTTCCTTTAGATTCAAATGAAATTTATAGCTAAATGACCAAAAATTATGTATATTCCTAAGATTTCAGCAAATTCAGATAATATTAAAGGGGACCCCGCGGCACAACTCCCCTCTTTAAAACTGTTTTCCCTTTAATTACAAATGAAATTAAAACCATAGGTAAATTACTAAAAATTATGTCTATTCTCAAAATTTCAGCAAACTTTGATAATATTAAGAAGGTAACCCCTCACTGAAAACTGTGTTCTCCTTTGATTCAAATGAAATTAAAACCATTGATAAATGACCGAAAATAATGTCTATTCCCAAAATTTCAGCAAATTTTCATAGTAAGAAAGTCCCCGGGGGAACAAGCCACCCCCGCACACACACTTAAATTAAAACCATAGGTCCACCGAAAATTCAAATAGGTCCAATTTCAATAAAATGTTAACCTTATTTAATTCATATTGAATAAGGATGGTTTACATATATATATATATATATATAAATAATAAATGTGAAGCGAGAGCTAGTGGGCAAAGCCAGCTAGTATATATATATATATATTACACGCGGTCTGTCTAAAACGTATTCGACCTTAGGCCAGAAAAATATTTCAAATACGTGACGGAGTTGGGAACCTAATCCTTTTTAAAGTAGGCCTCTTTTGCTTGCACACACTTAGCCTACCGATCCATCCACTGTCGGAAACACTTTTGGAAGTCCTTTTTGGAATGGTATTCATCTCTGCCGTCACGTAGCGCATTATCTATTTTACGCACCTTTTCAACAACAGCTGCACTCTGAGCAGTTTGGGGCCTGCCAGAAAGCTGGTCACTTTCCGCTGATGTGCGGCCATTTTTTATCGGTTGAACCATTCGTTTACTTGTGTTACACATCGCATCTTCTCCAAACACCTGCTGAATCTAACGCGACGGCGATGAATGCTATCCCAAAAAACGAATTATATTATAATCTCTGTTACCGGATAAAGAATAGAAAACCTTGTCACAGCCATAACTTCCACTCAGGCTTTTCGAAGAAAAAATATATTATCTTATCTTTTTATTCTAAATTAATTATTACAGGATAATCTTTGATTAGCTTTAGATTATATTCATTGGTTATAAAATCATATTTATAAACAATAATTACCTTAACCAAAATTAAAATTCGCCTTACATCATACCTATTAAACATCAGATTTTTCACAACTCCCCCAAATATATATATATATATATATATATGTATATATATATATATGTATATATATATATGTATATGTATATATATACGTATATATATGTATATATATATGTATATATATATATGTATATATATATGTATATATATATATGTATATATGTATATATATATGTATATGTATATATATATATGTATATATATATGTGTATATATATATGTATATATATATGTATATATATACATATATGTATATATATATATATATATGTATATATATATATGTATATATATATATATGTATATATATATGTATGTATATATATATATGTACAGAATGATGACAAGAAAATACGAAATGTACCCATGTGAATCTGCTTTTAACATTTTAACATTAGAGTACTCCTAAAACATCATTAATTAATTTCATATTAAATTGATACTCCATTATAAATTTGTATTTTAAAATTTCATATTATACCTTCAAAATTAAATTTGATAACGATTTGTACAGAGTTGCCTCCATATCATTTTACCACCTTTACATGGAACTAAATTAAACTAAATATATCTCGTTTTACGATCACTTACACCTGGCGACTCTGTTTTCAAATTCATAATGATCGGTTAATCTGTTTAATAGTAAATCCTGCACATATAAATATTTAAACATACCTAACTCTATATATAGATAGAGATATATAGTAAATCTTTCAATAGTTAAAATAAACTTTGAAATCGAGTGTAACAGTTCAAGCATTACAGTGATCAAGGCAAATCGATTATAAATCAATAACAAATCAATTGAATTCTTAAACGAAATTATACTTGACTTTTTCTTTAAATCTTCGTAAAATAAAATCGATTTATTGTAAATAGTAATTGAAGGAATAAAAATAAACATATCTTCGGATCAATATGTCAGGTTTAAACAAAGTTTTTCGACACTGTTCTACAAGTAAATATCGAATAAGGTTTAAAGGTGTCTAACTTCTGAATCATACTTGAAACCTATTTTCCCTTATCAAGTGTTGCCCGGAAATCTTTGAAAATTCTATTTTTGTAGTGTTGTGGCCCTGTAAATGGGGCGGAATGAAAACACGAGCTCGGAGTTTAGGGAAGACAAGTATATTGAAGAAAAGTATAATACAAAAGAGAAACAAGGGTGGTTGTACGTCAGTCTTGACTGCCAGTATAGACTGTAGTGGATTCAGGTATTTAATTCCATTCCCATGCAGGAATATGTGACACAAGGTCGGAAAGTGGGGGAAGAGTCAAGCCAGCGCCCCTAAAGAAAGAGAACTCTGGCCTAGCAAAAATAGCCTGGGCAACTCCGTCGGCATTCCCCAGTCAGGGCGCCTCAGGCAGTAAGCATTAAACTTACTCCTTCCCAAAATGGAAGGCAAGGCCTAGGAGGATGCACCTCTTAGGACAACCCAGGACAGTATACCTCAGCCCGGTAGATGAAAGGCCACCGAAATGGCACAGTTCCTGCCGGACTGATTGTCGAGAACGAATCCTCGACTGGTATTACCTTACCGCATCCCGACGTCCACACTCAACCGAAGTTAAGGAGAGACTGATCGGGCTGGGATCGAGTCGACACTGAGAGCATGCGCTCCACGTATTTATGGTAAGTGGAAGAGTCCAAATAGTCCGTAAAGGTAAGGTGCCATAACATGTAGTTAATTTAATTTAGTTCTTAAAATTCTTACTTTTTTGAATACTCTATTCTGTTACTCGATATTCTAAGAACGAAAAAGAAAAGTCGTTTTTGCATAGTTAAGAAAGACAAAAAAAGTTATAGAAAACGAACGTACAAAGACTCTCAGTCGACGCCGGATAGTTACACTTGTTTATAAAGTAATGCGATAGTGTCGATATCTCTGGGCTGTCCTTTGGTGAAAAATGAAGTAATTCAAATGGAAAATCCATTAAAATGTTGCGAAACTAGATATAACTTGTATTATTTTCCAAAGAAATCAGGTCTCTGTACATTACAAAAATATGGCAATATAAAGTTAGTGGAACCCAGCATACGTATCCACAATCTTGTATATTTACCTGGAAATCTTATCAAATTCACGTTTTTCCAAAAACACCTTTAAAATCATGTTTTAGAATGTTCAATTGGTGTGTATTTTTTGTGAGTCTTTATCATTCTACCAACCTCAGAAAATCGTCTAATACTATTTTTTTTTATTTTTCCCGTTTTTATACGTTTTAAAAGATTTTGAAGACAAAGTTTTATTACAATTCGACCAAAAAGTGCCTATTTTTGTATACATTTTACCTAGAAAATCATATATAGCGCCAAATATCTCAAAGACTGATGTTGTCTACATACCAAACCATGGTATTTTCTAAAAATAGTTTTATATGCTTTTCATGCCCCTAGGGGGTGTGTATGTGGACTAACCTGTTTTTCAAGTTATCAACTGACTAAGTGACAGTGAACAAGAATTCATTTATGGTCATGAGATGTATAAATTCTTAAGCCTCTTATGAGTCGAAATGAATAAATATATATGCTGTAAATCTAATATTACATTGTACATTGCAACATTCCAATTTCCTTAAGTATTTGATGAAAATAACTTATTTCTTACGAGAGCATCCTTCATAATTTGATGTCAATATGCATCAGATAATTCAAAGGAAAGATTATATATGAAACATATTACTATTTATAGTCTTTATAACTAACTTAAAATTGATATTTATTCACTAGTATTACTGTTCTTACACATAGCTTACATTCGCCCGGCAGATACAGCAAATATACGGGTTTGTGAGCGCAGCTATTCATGAAAGTTGTGAATTCATCACTTATGGACCACCTCGTATTATGAATAATGATTAAATATATCATTATACATGGTAAAACTCCAGAATATGATTTCATGTAAAAATAGAAGATGAATAGATAGAACATAGGCCGAATAGCCAACTGTGGATATAAGTTGTCACGAACTTATGCAAGTTGTAATAATTTATAAGTGGAAAGAAGAACAGAACTAAGGAACGAACCAAACACGATTGTCAAACAAAGCACCGGTATGTTGCTTACTATACGTGAACATAACATACAATACACGTTCAAAATGAGAAAACGAATGTTTTTATTTTGTAAACAATTTTCGTATTTATTTAAAGCGTAGTTCGAACAGAGAAACACTTTAGTTAATGACCATAATGCAACATGTGTTAATTTAAGTATAATATTAAGAAATTCTTTTAATATAATTTTAAGAAATTCAGTAACTTTGATTCGAACATTTACGATTAAGAATGAGAAAAAGTAATTTTTAACTCCCACACGCATTAAATTGGCTAATGACGCGAATGAATATTAGAATGTTTTTACCATAACCCGCTCGAATATTGAATCGTTCTTTTCTTGCTGCAGAAAATCAATAGTGCTATAAAATGACTTGTCTAAATGTGGGGCGTTTGTGGTTATCTGCACCGATCAAACACTGACCAGCGATGATTAATCGATTTTAGATTCAGATTTTTTTCTTCAAAAATTAGTCTATTGATGCATTATTGCTTTAAATTTTAATTAGTGTTATCATGTTTTAGCTATATCTCAATCATTTAGTCAGTTCTTATATTCCGTAAATTGTATTACCGGTGAGAATTGAATGAATTATCTGTTATTAAATCAGTACCCGGTGATTTGAGTGGCAGGAAGAGAACTTTAGACTGTGCGGTAATTATCTCCTCTGACCTACTCTATGATATTAGTAATAAAAACGAAAACTGTTGTTCGAATTAAATATTAAAAATCGATTAAATCGATTGAAAATCAAACTATGTGTTTAATCTGTTAATTATTATTTGACTGATGCTTTAGATTGTTATGTAGCTTGTAGTGAAAAGTGTATTGGTAACAAAAGTACGGGGTTGGACTAACTTTACTTTATATATAAAATGTGCTTAAAGCAGTTATATATTTCATTTTCTTTCAGATTTTAGTCAATTTTACCTTAGTTAAGTTTGTATTATTATATTTTTTTGTTAAGTCTTTTTAGAAAATCTCACCTTTTAACGATATTCTCAAGTCAATCGTTTAAAATAGTTCGAATTATAATTCCAATCAATTTTTTTTTTAGTTTTTACATTGATTTTTCTTTGATCCTATGCCAGTTTTCTATATATCTCTATTCATATAAAGTAAGGTATGTGCATTTGCTTATATATTTGTATGTAAATGATTCACTCCTAAATTAATTAATTAACCGATCATTATGAAGTTTGGAATACAGCTGCGAGGCGTAACGGTTCGTAATGTGGGGCTAATTTTGTTTAATTTATTTTATGCAAGGGGGGTAGTAAAAAGTTGGAAGTTATCCGTAGAAATACGGTTACTTCCGATTTTTCTGAAATTTTTACAATACGTATTAGACTTCAATTAATAATTATTCCCCAAATGTCGGTTTCTTTGGAGTATTTTATCGCGGCTTTAAGGGACATAATATTGACATAACTTCCTATTTAAAAATTCAAATATTTCAGATTTGCATTAAATTTGATATAAATTTAATCAGACACAAATTAAGTAGAATTCCCTGAATTTCAATTTATTTTCAAGACACCTAAAGTTCAAGCTTTAAATTTTAGACATTTTCTAGAATTCCAATCATGCAATTGATTTTGATCATAAATGAAATAAGGATCATAAACTTAAGGGTTAGTATAATTATATCTTAATATTAATCTTTGCAAGGGGGAAAATGATGTTTGGTGTAGTAATTTTACCAGTCCTGGGACGGGTCTTCTTCTAACATGTTTGTATAATAAAAAAAAAACGCTTTCACTTCTATTTTAATACATGCATGATCAGCTTTACCCAACGGTGCTATCAAACTTATCTCCTATTAAATATACGTTATTTGAAAAGAGACTGATCCGGTATAGCTTCGTCCCACGCCTTTTCCAAACAAAGAACATATTTCTCAAATTATTCTTTGTGCATTCAAAAAACGAATAGTGCAACAGAGCATAAAAATAAAGCTAAAATCCTTATGGTGATGGGATACTGACTTGAAGAACGTGCAAAAGATGTTTTTCACGATTCAGAAACGGGAACTACAGCCTGCAGGATGATCAAAAGAAGAACGCCCAAAGAGGGTCGGATGATAATGCATGGAAGTCGACGTTAATATGAAAATTCGATTGATATATTTCGGGAACTAAGCACGCACTTTGGTGTAAGCCATGATTCATCGTTTTAGAAGGCTTTTAAATATTGGTCTTTCCTGATCTTTCTCTTTTTTTATCATGATAACGATATACTTCACATTGTATGAAAGACTAACGATCTAATTATGATTGTATTATTCAGTCAATACAATATTAATTGAGGAAAAAGTGTTCTAAAACTAGTACTTAGTTTGTTAAGTTAATACTGTTTTAATCGTTGTTTATATAACGATTAAATGTCAATAGCTTCCAAGATTCTGATGTGAATCGAAAGATATGTATCTTACTAATTTTTTTTCTCGGGATATCATGAATGGCAGAAGTAGGACATCCGACCGTGAGGGGAGGATCCTCCTCCATTCTGGGAAAATATCATTTAGCAAAATAAACAAGCCGCGCGTGCGTGGTCCCCCTCTGTATGTGACTCGATGTGGCGAGTGTAAAATGCAATAAATTTGGGCAATTTGGGGCATTTTTGACCCCCCCCCCCTTTGGCCCCCTGGGGATGCGAACCAGATTTTTTCTGAGGTCAAGAATGCTCATTTTATATCCAGAACAATTGCCTCTAGATTTTGACAAAGTTTCAGAAGAAATGAATGGATGGATCAAACGTATGGGAGAAAAGGGTCATTTTTTGCCATTTTGGGGCTTTTGACCCCCTGGGGGCGCGAACCAGATTTTTTCCAAGGTCAGCGATACTTATTTTCTATTAGGATCAATTGTCTCCACATTTTGGCCAAGTTTCACAGAAATTGAATGGATGGGGCAAAAAATGTCATTTTTTGCCATTTCGGGGCCTTTTGACCCCCTGGGGGGCTAACCAGATTTTTTTTCAAAAATCGGAGAATGTCACTCTCTAAATCGACCAAATTTACAACTTCATGCAAAATTTCAGAGAAATTCAATCGATGGTTGCGGAGAAAAGTCCGTACGGACAGACATGCCTCAAAACATAAGTCCCCCGATATTATAAATCGGGGGACCAATTAAAAATAACGAAAAACATGTAAGCTTTACTTTATATATAAGATTACGTCTAAAAGACGGATATGATTTTTGTTTCAATATATACTTTCATAATTGATAACAATTGTTTTTGAAAGATGTTGTAGCTATATGAATTACATAGTAACGAGTTTATAAGATACATTTATTGCAAATGTATTCGCCATGAGTAACCATTTAATATGTACAGTACTATATTTAACGATAATAATACAATTAATTAGCAGAGCAGAGTCCGTGTCTCGGCGTGGCTCTGAATAACTAAGAAATCCAAAGTAACTCCTGCTCTCAATCCTGAACATCATATAAGTAACTATAGGTAAAGTTGCTTTAGGAATAGATTACTTTTTTATCTGTATCTCTCCTTTTTATTTTATTTTATAATATAAAAGTTTTAAATAAAAGTCGAAAAGCGAATTTAGAACGTTAAAAATGTACACGTGATAGACAACTAAAATGGACGCCGGCTTACAGTGTCTATATATATAGAGAATATTTTAATCGACTCTAAGTATTGTACTGATGGTACTATTGTAAGCTAAATCGCTAATATTGCGTCAGTATTGAGGTAGTATTATAAAACGAACAGAACGCAGTGTTGACCAATTTATGCGTCATATGAAATTTGGCACACAGTGTTCATAATTAGTCTATCGGGACTTCCAATGGAAGGGTAAACTATTATCCGCTTTACTATAAATGTGACTACTGCGAAAAAATACTATTGAACGGGTTCAAATATTATAATTTGAAAAGCGATTGGCAGTTATAATATATATATATATATATATATATATATATATATATATATATATATAACTTCCAATCGCTTTTCAAATTATCATATTTAATTAGGTAAAATATTTAAAATATAATTTAATAGCATATATATATATATATATATATATATATATATATATATATATATATATATATGAAGTTAATCCAACAAAAGATATGAGGCAACTAATATATTTTAATTAGTGAAACATCCGGATAAAGACTGGATATAGCATTAATAGCATAATATAAAATGAAATAATAAAATAAGGTGCGAATCAAATTTTATTAGAATTCAAAATTCAGGCAAAATATCTCAACGTCCTAAACTCATGCGTTTTCAAAGATGATTCTTCTCTTCAGAGGACCATTACCGCAGTGACGTTACTGCATTTGATAAAATTACACTTTGAAAATATATAAAAATATATACAAAAATACATAAGAGTATATAACACATCAAATATATCAAGCCAAAAACATACTTATTTTTTTTAAGTTATAAAATCCATCCAAGTCATACAAATTAAAACATTGATGTGTTATGTAACAAATAGTAAATACCATTATATCGAATTTAGATATAAGCAACAGGACACCAATAATTGTGATAAAATTAAAAAGAAAAGAAAAAGAAATATAATCTGATATACACTGCCTTATAATCAAATGCTAAAAACTAAACTGGATAAGAAATTCCTTAATCTCGTCTGTTTGGGATTTCCATGAGGGGAATTGCTTATTGTTGCTGGCTCCCACCTGTGGAGGTTGCTGGCTGTCCTTTCAACCTTTGTTCTTGCTCAGTCTAGGGGCACCGAGTCTTTTCTTTGGGAGATCTGTTCCATGTGGAAGGTGTTCTCTGGGTTCTTGTGATAGCTTCGTTTAAGTAGCCATTCCAATCATTCCATCTGTCAATGTGGTAGCTCTGTGACCGTGCAGGGTCAAGGATCTCTTTAATCATGAAACTGCTTGGCAAGTAGCAATGTTTTACGTGCTGTTACTGTTAATCTTGACGGTTTCTTGAAACCAAATAAAGTTCGATTGCTACACTACATCCACTACCGGTGATAAAAAAGGGTGATTTTAAGGATTCTGTTAATAAATATCTGGTTTCCATGAATAAATGCATGTAGAGATTGTAAAATGGTTTTCTATAGAACACAATATAACGGAAATTACTGGATGAGTTGATTATAAGTGCTTTCACTATACGTGGTATCTCGAAAATCGATGGCATAACTTCGGGGTTATGTTCTATACGTAGAAACGAGTGTACCTTTACCGTAAAAAAATAACAGAAAAAATCATGCTCCGCCAGTGTTCGCACTTATAATCATATTGATATAAAATAACGTCTGGATCGGTTAAGTTAAAACAATAAGTATAAAAGTAAACGTTTGAATCTGGAAAAAATATTTTCACAAAGAAGACATATGAATCGGTATAGAAAAAAGAAAAAAGAAAAAACGTCTCATTATGTAAATAGATTAAAGACGGGGGTGTTATTTGCTTTCTCGTTTCTCCTTTGCTACACGAACGAAACAAACAAAAAATGACGATAAAAAATATAAAATACATGGGGCTCAGAAGAAAGATCTCAGCATCATATTCGGCAGTGGCTCTTTTGATAGCTAACATGGAGACCCCCAGTCGGCATCCTGCTGATCTCGTCTCTTCTTATATCATGTAGCAGAATACAACTAAATACAGATAACTAGATATGATAAATAAGACTACGGAGAAGAAAAATGAACGAACAAAGAAAATTAGACGATCAATGGAGTGCTATTATAAAAGCAACTTCACACAGCGAGGCTCTTTTACACATATAAAACATAGCTCCAAAAGTATGCCATCGATTTCCAAAACACACATATATATATATATATATATATATATATATATATATATATATATATATATATTTAACATAGTTCACCCCAAACAAGGCAGGCTTCCACTGTAGACGTAAGGGGCTACTGAGAAAAAAGAAAAGGGGAGAATGTAGAAGGGTCAACCTAAATTGGGATCTGCGCAGCGAGATGTCTGTTTACATTAGTTTTAAATTTCTGCATGTCTGTACTGTCGGAGAAACAGGTGGCAGGGAGGGAGTTCCAGAGGCCAGCAGTACGAGGAAAGAAGCTATTTGAGTAGAAGGCTCTCCGACATCCGGGAGCCTCTACAGTGAATGAATGAGATTTAGTTGATTGTCGAGTTAGTCTAGTGAATTTACGTCGAAGGGGCATCAGAGTAGCCAATTCATCGGAGCATAATCCATTGAAGTATTTGTAAAGCAAGCACAGGGATGCCACATTGCGGCGATGGAACAGGGACTGGAGGTTAGTTGACAGTGAGGGACCTTAGGTTGGCGATTCTTTTTTGGACCTTGTCAAGGAGTGAGAGACTAGTAGATGATGCACCAGCCCAGATGTGACAACAATACTCCATGCATGGGCGGATGGTGGCTTTGCATATATATATATATATATATATATATATATATATATATATATATATATATAGAGAGAGAGAGAGAGAGAGAGAGAGAGAGAGAGAGAGAGAGATATCAATATTTTTGAGTGATGATTTTTTAGCCTGCTTGCAAAATATTAATTATGTCATAAATTTGTATTATACTAAATTCAAATCGATAAGCTCTGGTTGACATAAATTATTTACTATTGAGCTACGTCTATCTACAATATCTAACATATCCTACGGAGTCATAAAAAATGATTTAATTATTAAATTTGTGCTATGTAATCTTCTTGAGGTATAGTAATAGTTCAAGTTCTTCAACTTAAACTTATATATTATATTAAAAGAATACCTGTCTCATGACAAGTAAAATTCATTCCACAAATAGAACAGTTTTGCACCACTTTTATGTTTGTTTAAAAATTAAAAATCAAATTATAATAATATTAAATCCTTATTCTAATTTTAATCAAAATCCATTATATTATTTTGATTCTAGAAAATGATTAAAATGTAAAGTTTAAGCTTAAGGAGTCTCATGAAGAAATTGAAATTAAGGGGGTCGTTCTTAATTCGTGCCTAATCACTATAAATAAAATTCAATTCAAATTGGATATATTTGAATTTTTAAATAGGTGATTGTGATCATATTATTCCACCTAAAATCTTTTACAATAATCAAAAACTGAAATTTAGGAAATATTATTAATCGATATAATAAAATAAAACCCCTCTTTTTACACCATTGCATGAAACTAAATTCAAATAAATATAGCCTACATTATGGCCTCTTTCGCCTAGCAACTGTATCTCAAACTTCATAATGATCGGTAAATTAGTTCAAGAGTAAATTCTGCGCACACACACATATATAAACAAATACACGTACCTAACTTTATATTAGTAGAGACATATATAAAAATAATTACATATGCATATATTATAATTTTATTATTATTAAATGTTTATATCCATAGACAAGCGCTTGTTTTGTCTTATAAAGACTCGTCAGTGCAGCTATATATTGCCGCCCCGCCGAACGCACGGTTCGAACTGTAAACCTCAGGTATGATAACCCGACACGATGTGGTTATACGAATGAGAACTATAAATGCTGCATGTTATCGCTCCAATAAATTGTCTCTTAAGAGGACAACCTCAGTTTTTGACAGGGGGTGGGAACTTGGCATTACAACTTGTTGTTTTTAAATTGAAACAATTCATCCTAAACAGACAGTCGATAATTATGATTTAATAATTAAATACTTATATTCACCGACAAGCGCTTGTTTCGTCTTATAAAGAGGCATCAGTGTGGCTATATGCAATCGATCCGCCGACTGCATGGTTCGAATCGTAGACCTCGGGTCTGATAGCACGACATCTATTTAGAATGTTTATTGTTATGCATCGAAGATATTTGACATGTTATACATATCAAAAACTTTACTTTGGAATGTATTTGAAAGGAATGTACAAATGCTTCTATAAAATGTGTTGCTCGACGAATG
>OY744519.1:34752800-34795300 GCA_963556195.1 Sepiola atlantica | reverse complement strand
ACCGCGTAATGGATTCCATAGGAGAGTGTCACTCACAAGTTTTATATTTTACGTATAGGTGTTTCTTGGTTGTGTGTTTCTTCTATATGATATCCAATGCAACTGGTAACATATTTGTGTATGTTTCGTAAACGTATGCTTCTTGCTTTTTCGTCAGTGTCAAAGCTGTTGAGCTATAAAGTAAGACAGATTCCACCGTGGCCCGAAAGGTTCCTGTTAAGATTGTCAGAAATAACGACCTTCCAAATGGGGCGTAGCCCATCAAGGACACTTGGGCTTTGTCTTTGTGAATTTTAATGTATCTTTCTTTTTAACTCATATAGATATATTTATGGTATTACCATATTAGTATGAATCATCCCCTTCGAATATCTTTGGAGGTACTGAAATTAGAAAATAATGAAGTCAAGCTCTTGTGCACAATATATAACTTCATAGTAAACGTTTCTATTGGCGACGTAAATGATTTCAAAGAATACAATTCACTTTAAATGTATTATTATGCCTATAAAGAAGTCAAGTCTTTGGCCATTATTTATCTTTAAAGGAAACCCTTCCGGTCCGCTAATAACCCTACTTCCGGAATAATTAAAATGACCGACGAACGATTACTAACTAACCAATATTGACGTAACTGCCCATGCTTATTTTTTCTATTAAATATAAAATTGTTTTTAGCGTAAATATGTCACACATAACTAGGTAAACAAAATATCAGGTCGTTACAAAAATAATGGCCGATTTCAAAAACATACATTTATTCATAATAACTTTTTTCACCTGTCCAATACTCTATAAATGACGTGAAACGGTTGCAGTGCTGACCGTACGTGACTGAAATATTTCTTTGTCACTTTAAAGTGGTTTTGTTCAACAAGTTCTTGTAATCGTTCATTGTCAAGATTACACTGCTGTCTTCTACCTTCTTCATCTTCCAGGCTCTCATTTATACTACAGAATTTCTGAAAACCACTTTCGTACTGTTCGATCGCTTCTGAATCCAAGCCCGATGCTCTATTGATATTGACAGAAATTTCTGACGCATTACGCCCAAGTTTGAATTCATGAAACATAAAAAGGCGAAAGTCATGTTTTGGCATGTTCATGATTCATGGTATTCTATGCTTCAATAATACTTCTTATCTGAAAAAGGTTACAAATTATTATTGAGAACACGTTCATTATTATATATGTTGAAATTTACCAGATATAAACTACAAATTCTGTGTTAAAATGACTTTTTAAAACCCAGCGCTTCAGGTGGCCATTATTTTTGTAACGACCTAATAAATTATCTGGGATTAATTTTCCAACTACATTTCCTTTAAAAGAAGTTATGTCGCCAATATCAACGTTTACATACTTAATTTCGGAGCTCTATTCTTGTTATATATTTCTATTCGTCATATTATAGTCATGGGATAATTGAGCCGGGTTTGGGAAACATTGTCATGGTCAGCTGGGACGTTGGCGGCTACTCTCTGCCTCAAAGTTAAGACTGCTATATTTTAAATTATGTTTATTGTTTGCTTAAACTGTATTGTAATCACGTGACCGTTTTCCGCTAATTATAACGGATTTGCTGCTGATCTCAAGTTCATAATGCGTCAATCAAATCAAGATAAAGTTCACCTTTGGTGACCTTAAACATTTTCGATAATTTAAATTTTCCACTGGATTAGTCTCCTAGACGCATTCTACTGCATTGTAGTTTATTACAAAAATATCTAATTCTCCTCTAACAATAACAATTAATAGATATCCCTACCCGGCGCTACCGAGAGTATTTTTACTTCAATTTTTATATTATTTTGATTATTCAAACTATTATTCTTTTCTTGGATGTTATTCTCTCAACGTTTCGGCCGATGTAACCTCCAACCTTCTTCATGTGCATCTTGTCGAACTAAAAAATATTTATGTCGAACAAGGGAATCTATACGAAATTTCAAACTGAACCTTTTATTTAATCCACAGGTGTAGATTGTTCTCGTTCCGTCAACCATGACCGAGTTGAAGTCTTAAGTAAGTATTTTTTTAATTATATTCTTAGTATCAATTGCAGTAAGACTTGAACCTTTATCCTAGAGAAGAGTGTCACTTAGAACTGATTATTGCCACGTGGCAGAACCGATAATAGTGTTAAGTAACAATCAAATTGATCAAAATAATTAAACCACTATCGATCATTATCTAAAACATTACGAAATATAACTTTCATTATTTTCATATTTTTAAATCGCACAAATACATTCGAGTATAGGATATTTACAAAATTCGTTTTAATCTAAGCTATTTCGTTCTTCATTTCAATAAATATTCGATTAACCTATTATATAAAGAGGAGTTGTATGTACATATGGATGTGCGTGTGTGTATGTCCAACTAAACGTAAATAGCTACAAAACAAACACCCACCAAGTTGTTATGTTCTTCATCAGCGTTGCTCTAAAATTTAAAAAAATAATTTATTCTTTGGAAGTCAACTGCGTCAGGTTTCGTAAGGGGGGTAAGTTTCTCAGCAATTTTATGTGCTAATTTCGGAATATATATGAAGGAAAGTTGTATGTGCGTGTTTATGTCCAGAGATAGATGGTCTGGGTAACGAAGAAAAGGGGGTATGGAAGAGGGAGGAGGGAAAGAGATAAATATTGAAAGACAGATATGGAGTAGAAGAGAAAACATCGGGAAGCCTTGTCCTTAGTAAATAAAAACATAATAATTCAATGCATAATTAAACTACGTTAAATCGATAAATAATACACACGCACATGTGAAGTTGTTTAAATTAATAGAAAATAAAATAAAAAGCCAATCAGAAAGCATGTAGATATAAAGAGAAGAGCGCTGATTACGTGACAACTGCAGTGAGATGGAAATTGGCTACGTTGTGTCAAATTTGTCTATAATCAATAGGAGACAATTAATAATATAACAGCACAAAATAGAATGTAATTATCAAAACAACGTTGAAGTAATAAATAATACACACAAACGTGAAGTTTTATAATGATAATAATGATAATAATAATAATAATAATAATAATAATAATAATAATAATAATAATAATAATAATAATAATAATAATAATAATAATAATAATATGCTGAAATTCAAGAGGGCGAAGATTACGAAACCATAGAACTCACTAAAGAAGAAGCCAGAGAAACGGAAAACATCAAACGAATCATGTCCGAGGAAAAACCAAAACTCCCATCCCTAAGGACCGAAAATTGGAAAAAGTTTAAGTTGAAACAGACAGTAAACAAAGTACTTGCATACATCTCAACAGACACTATCACAGACTTAAACAATTTGATATATGCAGGGGCAAAATCAGTAAGTATCAAACTAAAAAGAGAAAAAAAGACTGGCCAAAAGAATGAACCGACAATGCCCGTATGGGAAATCAGACTGGAAACCCAGATTACCAAACTTTGAAAAGAAGCTAATACCGTAAGCAGTATGAAAGAGAATAGGAAAAGATGGAAGAGCAGAAATCTGGTTCATAAGGAAAGACTAAATAAGAAACATGAAGAATTAAAATAAAAAGTAACAGCAATAAAATGAAGACTGAGACGATATAGATACAAATCTGAACAGCAAAAACAGAACAGGACCTTTGAAAACAGTGAAAACCAGTTTTACAAAAACGTAAACGGAGAACGAACAAAAACAGAACAACCAGACCCGACAGAGACAAAACACGTGTGGAGCAAGATATGGGAAAATTCTAAAAAAAACACAACAAAAATGCCAAGATGAACTGTAGTTCATCTTGGCATCTTGGAAATTGAAGATTGGAACAGAAACAGAAATTAATGAAGAAACGATTAAGGCAACCGTAAGGAAAATCGCAAACTGGAAAGCACCAGGCCACGATGGAATACATGCATACTGGTTTTAAAAATTTACGACTTTACATGAAAGGCTAGCGCAGAAACTGAGAGGATGTATCTACAAAAAAAAACTACCAGAATGGATGACCAAAGAGAAGGACAACACTAATAAAAAAAAGATGCCAGAAAAAGGACGATCCCAAGCAACTACAGACCAGTAACCTGTTTATCAACAATATAGAAAAATTCTGACGGCACAACTGAGAGAACAACTCTACCAATCCCTGAACAATCGTGGATTACTTCCCGAAGATCAAAAAGGATGCCAAAAAGGGAAAAGATAGACGCTCGATCTGTTATACATAGATCAAAAGATCCTTATGGTAAAAAAAGAATCCCTCAAGTATGGATTATTGAATGTTTCGAAATATACAAGATACCGACAGGATTATTAATGTTACCAAGAATGCAACGAAAACATTGAGACTAGAACTGACAGCCGGAGGACAACACCTGACAGATACAAATACAGAGAGTC
Organism: Sepiola atlantica; assembly: GCA_963556195.1. Lineage (NCBI taxonomy): Eukaryota > Metazoa > Mollusca > Cephalopoda > Sepiida > Sepiolidae > Sepiola > Sepiola atlantica. The sequence goes on along the minus strand of OY744519.1, from coordinate 34,790,922 downwards.
ATTTTGCAAGGATACTCCCTATCACCACTAATGTTTATTATGGCCATGATGCCGCTCAACTACATACTCAGAAAATGTGATGCCAGATAAAAGTTTACAGACACAGAACAAAGCGTAAACAACCTGGTGTACATGGGTGACCTGAAACTATTTGCAAAAAGCAAATATGAACTGAAAAAGCTGTTAAATACGACCAGAATCTTCAGCCAGGACATTCAAATGGAATTCGGAATAGAAACGTGTGCACTACTATAAACGAAAAGAGGACACCTGGAGACGACATAGGGCATGGAACTCCCCAACCAAGAGGAGATGAGTGCTAGGCGAGCAGGATAGCTACAAATATGTGGAAGTTCTAGAAGCAGACACCATCAAATATACAGAAATGAAAGATAAGATTGGAAAAGAATATTTACAAAAAACAAGAAAACTCCCCAAAACGAAAGTATATAGCAGTAATCTAGTAAAAGGAATAAGCACCTGGGCAGTAGCACTAATAAGATACTCTGGACCATTCATAGGCTGGACTAAAGAAGAACTCAGGCATCTTGACCAAAGGACTAGAAAATTAATGACCATGCACAACACACTACACCCAAAAGACGATACGGACAGACTCTACATGAAAAGAGACGAAGGGGGAGAGGACTGGTAAATATAGAAGATTGTGTGGAAAACTAAAAAAGAGCTGGAGAAATACATAACTCAGAAAATGGAAAGGCTAATCACTGCAGTAAGAGACACCGTTCCAAAGAGCAACTCGGAAAGCACCGCAACTAGAGACTAAACGACAAGAAAAGAACAGTGGGAAGAAAAGCAACTACATGGACGCTTCATAAGACTGACAAGAGAAGAAACCAACAAAATAGCTGGGTATGGCCAAGAAAATGACACTTGAAAAGAGAAACATATTTTTTATTGACGGCTGCACAATGCGATTACGACAAACTACATTAAAGCTAAAATAGATAAAACCCAGAGAAACAGTAAATGCAGACTGTGTGGACAATAAGACGAAACAGTATATCATATAATAAGTGAATGCAGCAAACCATTGCCAAAATAATACAAGAACATACATAACTTTGTGGGTTAACTGTGCAAACGATTGAATTTTGAACACGCATACAAATGGTACAGAAATATACCAGAGACACAACTGGAAAACGAAAAACACAAAATCGTCTAGGATATGGATGTACAAACAGATAAAATCATATAAGCAAATTATAGAAATAGATAAAAATTGCAGCTGTGTTATTTCCATGCGATCCTACTAGTAGTATAGATTATTTGTAGACATAAAATAAATGAACGAAATATATATATATATATATATATATATATATATATATATATATATATATATATATATATATAATCTTTGTATGCACTTGAAAAGGAAGCGAATTAAATTATTCGGTTTCCGGCATTTTTCGTTAAGTGCACTGCCTTTCTTTGAATTGAAATGAACAGTTTGGCTAAACTTCCTTCCTACTTGATCTCATCTTTTTCACAATGATTACCGTCATTTCATCTGATGACCTTTCAGGAAGACTATATTGTCACATTAAGGACACTTATAGTTGATAGTTTCGTTAAATCAAACTTACTATAAAAGAAAACTTTTTGCTAAATTGTTTAAGTTTTTCTTTCAAATGATTTAGGATAATTTTGTACCGCTGTATTCGAAAATAACCTTTTTTGTACTATTATTCACTCCAAATAAGAGACATTGCCACTGAAGCGTAAGGTGCTACTGTGATATGATTCAGGTTTTTAAAGGACAACCTGGATGGCGAGCTGGGCAGATCGTTGTTCGTTTACATTACATTTAAATTGCTGCATGTTGATATGGTCGGGGAAACATGAAGTAAAGAAGAAAATTCCAATATAAAAGCTATAAAGCTATAAAAGTCGAAAATCATCTAGGGACCTGTACATTGAAGGGGTGGGATTTTCCTGCTAGTCGGGGGTATTTATGTTAGGACAGTACAAGTGCAGTAAGTTTATCAGAGCACATTCCGTAGAAGTACTTGTAAAGCAAGCGGAGGAGTGCAACACTACGGCGATGCGACCGGGGCTGGAGCTTTGTAGACAATGTAGGATCGCTTAAGTTAGAAATATTCGATTCTTCCATTCAGTCAGGGTTTTATTCTACGTTGTTTATTTTCTTTTTTAATATAGACTTCTGACTTAATCGATTACATTTTAGTGACATTATCTGTCTTGTCCCCCAATTTTTAGTCATGAATGTCCAACAATCTTTATTTTATCACCGTTTAGTAATATGTACCAAATGTGCACCCCTGCGTCGCAAGCACACCCAGATAGAATTGTCACTAACTCTGGAACACTCGGTCTCTTAGCATTGAATCAGTGTTGCCTTTATACTCAAGTTTTAGACTGTTCCATTGACCCTGACGTTGTGCACCCATCTGTATATGAGGTGTTTTTTCTGGATATTAAGGGCATCTTTTGGCTATAATCATAGGGTGCTATCGATTCTGATACGACACTTCGTCTGTTCCAATCCAGAGTTCTCTTTTTAGGGATTTGGATTTCCCTACATTAAAAACCTACCTTGTGTCTATTCTGCCCTCGTGGGGAGGCAAATAAATATGGACAACATCGAAATATTCTCTTATAGCGAGCTTTCACAGTCACCATTGATTTTATATTTTCTTCAAATCTCCAGGGCATTGTTGAAACTACTCTACTGTAATCTTCCCTGTGATGTTTCTGATAGTCTCAGTCTTTTCTATAAATAGTATTATGGCATGTGTTTATCAGAATTGTCTGAACTATTCCCTGCTTTCTTTGTTCTCGCTCGTTTAACTCGTAGGTCAAGTGATCTCCATCAATTCGCTGTTTTGATACCTTATTGTAATGAAGAGAGTAGAAAGTGGACCTTGGGTTTACTTTCGGCAGCCTCGCAACTTTCACTTCCCTTATGTTGTCTTTTAGTCCTCACATTTCAGGAACGATGTTTCTAACAAAGAATTGCTGTTTTCTGGGTCGGAATCTATCCATCTAAAACTTATCATAGGCTAGTTTTTGATCTTGAAGTACCTTTTTTTAGCTACTTACATCAGGTGGCTTCGTGCCTTGTCTGGAGCGATTTCCATTAAAAATAAAATACATCTTTTTATTCCAGTAGCTCTTTTTTAAGAAATGCTGGCTTCTGGAACTCTCTTCCTACTGACTGTTTTCCTCCTACCTATAGCCTTTGTCTTCTCAAGACTAAGATCAATAGGCATCTCCTGTCTTTGTGATAATCATCTTTCGTTATTTTTAGCCCCTAACATTAATTGGCTCAATGCCTTGTCTGAAACGATTCCCATGAAAAACTGAAAAATTAAAACAATTGGTCAATTATCAAACATTTTTACGGACGTTTTCATGGTTGGCGTTTTTGGTGGGATCGCATTGTAAGAAAAATGTTAGTGTGGGAAAACGCATTCGTAACAATATCAACACAGGGTTTCACGTTTTCATGGTTGGCGTTTTTGGTGGGTTCGCATTGTAAGAAGAATGGGCAATTTTTATTATCATTTATTTTTTAAATTTGAGATAGCGTTTTCATGTTTTTGTTACATTTTAAAGCTTGTAAATAGAATGTTCGCAAGGTTGTCAGGCTTTAGTTTGAAATAGCATCCTAATTGGTCTGTCGCACTTAAGCTTTAAATAAAATGTTCGTTTGTCTGTCACGCTTTCGTTCGAAATAGAATGTTTATTGGTCTTAAGCTTGAAATTAAATGTCCGGCGTATGTCACGTTTAAGTTTGAAATAGAATGTTCATCCGTCACACCTTAGTTTTAAATTGCATTTCTATCTGTCGGTCTGGCTTAAATTATAAATAATTGGTCTCTCATGGTTAAGTTTGAAATCGCATTTTAAGCGCAAAACGCGCAGATTGAATGGACGAATCTTAAGAATATTTAATCTTATTTTTACAACTAAAATCGTAAATTGTTAATCAGTAAATACTTTTGCTTTTTTCTTCTTTCTTGTTACTGTTCATTGTTAATACATTTTCACTGTGATAGAATGAAGGAAACAAATATGAGAATTCGATTATAGATTGATTTATCGTGTCTGTCTATAACACTCACTTCTTTGATCTTACCGTCGCACGTTTTCTTCCTTACTTATGTGCTTCTATAGAAACATTATTTGTAATTCTTGTTATACTTACATAATCAGGTATCCTTCCATTACAGCTGATTCGTATTGTAAAAATCCCCTACATTTTATTTATTTTGTAAGCGTATTCCTATACGAAATAAAGGGTGTCACCTCCCCCCAAAAATGGCAACCATATACTCGTTAATAAACTTCACATACCTTTCTGCAATCTAACCACATTTTGTACAAATAAACTCTAGTCGATGCCTGACTTGTCCACCAAGTTTCAATCATGAACGTCCAAGAGTCGTTGTTTTATCAGCGTTCTATAATAAGGAGGACACTTTGATGATAGTGGGGTGTGTGATTCTAAATGGGCTTCACATATACCGAATCTTGACCTCTCAGATTCTTATCGGTAGGATTATCTTAAAGACCATGTCTATCTAAACAATCACCATTGCTGAGGCGAAGAGAACCAAAACAGCCAAAGTCAGAAGAGTGACCAGAGAAGAATGTGTCAGAGTTATTCGCAATTGTACACGCCGTGTCCAGGTGTGCTTTTCAATGAACTATGATGAAAATAAAACAAACACTATTGAATATTCATTACTGAAACTGGGTTGAGAAATCAGGCATCGACTGAAGATTATTTATACCAAATATAGTTAGATTGCAGGAAGGATTGTGAATTTTATCAACGAATGGCACTTGGGGGTCATTCTATCTATTCATACTTATACTGATATACGATTCTTGTGTATTCATGTCGATATATCAGTGTGTCCGCAGACGAATTTTACGCCTGTGGTCATTAAGAATCTTACAACATGACACTACTTCACCTTAGCGACACAGCTGATATTTATCAAATAGCAGATTGTGAACCGCTGACAAGTCACAAAATCATGCGACACACTACCGAAAATAAACCTACAGACATTCGTAATATGCGGTCTTTTGAATGAATGGTGTTACTTCTGAAAATGCTAGTGAAAATATAAACGTGACAGACCGACAAAGATGCTATTTGAAACATAATTGTGACCGATCGACCGACGGAAAAAGTTTCTAATAGAGATGCGTCCATTTAATTTGCGTGTTTAGCTATGAAAATACTGTTTTAAATTTACGCGTGACAAACCCACCCAGGATTTTATAGAAATATGTTGACCCATCTAAAAATGGCTGACAAAACATCCAATCACTTGCAAGCAAGTTATGATGCCTTTCTATACAAATCGTAAGCTCTAAATGACCAGTGTTTTGTTACATTTTTTATTCAATTGACTTTATCCACGTCCTTTTTGGCTGTTCTGATACTACACTTTATCTTTCTTGTCTTCAGTCAGTGAAGGATAAATTCATCTAGACTGAGGTAATTTTTAATTTTGTCCCAATCAAGAGTTCTCCTTTTGGGGAGCTGTATGTTTCCTACATTAAAAACCGACTTTGTGGCTAACCACGTCAGCTGTTTTTTAATTTATAAATTCTAATCATTTTAAATACGCCCTCAACTCAGTGAAATTAGCCATTTGCTAAGGGTTAACTTCAACTGTATAGTCTTTATTTCCGCAGTGTTCACTATTGCTCTGCGTTTTTGTTTGTTTTCAAAATAATGTGTAATACATTGTTCAATTAAGCTTTTTTAAGAAAATATACGGGACATGTTTTTTTATATTATAATTGCAATCCATTTAGAGTTTCAGAGCTTACAACACGATAACCCTGTCACCAAATCGACACAGAATAAAAATGCGATTTACTTTTTTTGTAAGTTTTTCGCTCATAGATTATTACTTAGCAAGGCCCCGGGCCACTGAAGGATAAGCGTTAAAGAGATTGTCAGTTAGACGATGATCGTTTTCAGGAAAAAGGTTGAAAAGGGCAGACAATTACTTAAGAGGAATTGATAATCCAGGAAGAACGGTTCAACAAGAATTTGTTAACATTAGACTTGAAGACGACCATTCTTTAGTCGGCGTGGAAGCAGACTTGTGATATATGTTTCCACTGAAGAGATGTTCTAATAAAAAAAACTTGGTTCATAGAAGTTTCGTTTAGTTTTTTTGGAAAAAGAGGAAGAAAGTAAAGTTCTTTGCTCTGGTTGTAAATAGACGAGTTCTCGCTGTGAATTTTTTACAGGGAAGGAACCAAAGATTGGAGCTTAGCCGAGCACCTGACATGAAAATGACGATACATTGAGAGGGTATAGCAATATCTATCGTGTGCGAAAAGGGCTGTAGGGACGAGAAGAGATCAGCCCACACTAGATTGCGGAGTCGATTTTGTACTCTGGCAAAATATGAAAGAGGGCTCCGAGCAGCACCTCCCCATACATGACAATACTCCATTTTAGGGCGTACATGGCTCTAATTGTGCCAGTAGTTATATATAAAATAATTTTTAATGCGTTTCGAAATTCTTTCAATACACATTAATCCTTTGTATTATTTGGGACTGGCATTCTCGTATTGTTTGTTATTTTCTTTTCAAACTGAGAAATCTTTATGTCAAACTCGGGAATTAATTCGGAATTACGACCTGAACCCTTTATTTAATCCGGGAGGTGGATTGTTCTTGTTCCGTCAGGCATGACCTGGTAAAAGTGTTAATTATTATGTCATTCTTAGTTAGTATAGCCTGTAATAAAGAGGTGAACCTTACACCTCATAAACTCAAACGAGATATGAATAGTTTAATCGACAGTAAAAGAAAAACCGCAGAAATGCAAATTCGGTCGTTCTTTCTTATAAAAGATGCAGTTTGCTCAAGAAATCGTAGTTCAAACAAAGAAATCGTTCTATGTTAACGCCACAGTTTGTTTCCGGTTAAATATTTTAACTCATATATAGTTTAACTAAAATAATAGTTTTTTTTTTAAATTATAATAGAAAAAACGTTTAATTATTTGAAATTAGGCTAAAACAAGTGAAATAATTTGCTAATTCTTAATATAGCAGTGTTTTTTTTCTCTCGGAAATCAACCATTGAAAACTGTTTCAAGATCAGACTAACACCCAAGCACATATTTTCTTGCTTTACATATCGGGTTGCCATAAATCTAACCGAAGATAACAATGTAACTAAATATGAAAAAGCACTTAACCTTACTGTTTCATACTTGTGAAACTTTATTATATCGAGGAAAACTGATATAATCAAATTATAAATCAATAACAGCATGATTATTCATTAAAATGTTTTATGCAAAAGAAATGTACAGGGTGCGTAAGGTATTTGAGGATATACGTTATCTTATATATGAAGTAAAGTTAGTCTCTTAGTCGATTTTTTCCAAGGATAGCTTTCTGTCTACAAAATTAATATCTGATTTTGGAACTTTTTGTGGATTGTGGCAGCATGGTGTTAAGAACAAAAAAAGTGATTCAATTTGGTTCCTTCATATAATTTGACTGAGTCAGAATTATTTTTATACAGACGCCGCTTCTTTAAAAAAGAGGGCAAATCTGTTGCGTCAATATAGTTGTTAGCTTTGTTTTTTCATAAAAATCACTTCAGACAAGGCATGAAGCCACTTGATGTGACGAGCTAAAAAGGTACTACTTTGCAACCAAAAATAATATTTCAGAGAAAAAAACAACAAAATTTAAAAACAGCCAAATTGCAAGCAAAAACATAACTGCACACTATAAAAATGATACTATTTGACTTTATGTTTTCTATATTTAGAATTACCAGCGACAGACCCTATACTTACACAACAAATATAGGGGCACACTGTTATCGTGACTCTAAGGACTGAATATAGCAATTTATAGATAGGATCATTTCAAAAGTTGATCGAACTTTTATTTACAAAGTTCGCAAACAGTGAAGACCTGAGATGGAAAGGTATCACTATTATCAAAAGGTAACGTTCTAGACTTGCTGATAACATTAGAATACCTCGATTTACTCGATAATACAGCACACCGTTGGTGGTAATCTTAGAATATCCATGAGGTTGATTGTCAAAAGAACACCGTGCGTTAATAGACAATTTTAAATGCTGTCCACAAAGACATCAGATACAAATCTTATGTGAGGAGTAAAGGAAATTTTACGAAAGAAAAAGTAAAGAAAAGTCGCTTACTTAGAGCTAATATAATTTAACAATCTAGCAGAGAAAAATGTCATTTTCATAATTACATAACTTCTAAAAATTGAACTCCTAGATCCCCAGATCTCAATGTTTTAAAGTATATGCGGGTTATACTTGAGAAAAAAGCGAATAAACACTTTCCTAATATAAAATAATCCCTAAAAGTATCTATAGTTAGCCAATATAGTTGTCCAATATTAACAAGAATCACTTGATCGTAGCATTTAGGCGATGCATACCTAAAAGCCGTTATTGAAGCTGAAAAAGACTTCAATGAATACAATTGCAAAGCTATATATTTATTCGTATCCTCAAAAAGAATTTTTTTTCTCAGTAAAAATAGATTATTTTCTGTTTATGTATTAATCTGTCTGAAACTAAATCTGTTCTCACTTGAACAGCGGACGATGCGAGGCGACTTGATTTTGCCATGCAACATCATCAACAGAAATTTAAATCTACCTAACGGCCTTCCAAACAGATATACCATTGTCGTTTTCGTCTCAGTAGAACAAAGGCAGCATTTATTGTCCGTGTTCCTACTCCGTAGAATAGTCTGCCAGAGGAGGTCGTGACAATAATTACGATATCCAGGTTTAAAGTGGCTCTGGAAAAAAACTTCTACTTTTCTCTGTGTCTGGCTTGATGCACTTCGCTATTTTTGCCAAGTACATTTGATTTGAGTGATTTGATTGTCCTCAAATACGTTACGTCTCCATAACTAGTACTGACTATGCACTAAAGAACTTGCCTTTAAGGCATAGTTTATTTCAGTTATATACAGTAAAGTTGTTATTCAATAATGTTATTTAATAAAAATTTTATATTTATACAATGTGTAAATATTCCGACAATTTATACATATAGATGATCAGATGATTAAAATCATTTGCAACGAACGCATCTATTTGATTTGCTTTACAATGTTATTCTTTAGAAAATTATTTTATAATTATATAAGCATATGTTTTCAATGTACTTATAGATAAGTATGATTATTATACATGAATTAGGAACCTGTTTCACGCTTGACGATCTAAGTGGGCGTAGAGATAGAGATGCGTCTAATACGCGGAGCTTTGAATATGTCTTCTATACTGAATTGAGTATGCGTCCTATATGAATATATACAATTGTGTATGAAGCGCAGGATTAAAATCACGTCACGTGTACTTAAGCGCAGATCATACGTTGATCTCGGATCCATATAACATCTGCAACCAGTGATAAACTCTGTACGACGAGATAAAGGTTTAGATGATACATAGTATAAACTATATTAAAGGGTTTTCGCGTTGTTGTTTTTTATTAAACAGTACCACTTATCTAGGTAAAAAAAACTACTCGGGGATTAGGGTAAAAGTGATGGATAAGTTGTCGGTTTAATGATCAAGAATATTATGAGAGGACTGAAAATGATTTATGGAATGAATGAAATTGTATAACTTACTGGAATAGTTTATAACAAGTATTTGTTGACAGTTAATATGAAGATGGACATGTGGTAGTCTGCAGCGAAATAGTCTCGTGATAATGTGTTCCACGGGTGTGAAGTTCTGTGAAAGAAACTCTGTTCATTAAATTTCACTTGACGCTTGGTTCATGGATGATAGAAGCGTTCTTGTGAATGTCTTACAAGGACGAGCAAGAGATTGAGGATCAGTCGAGCGTCTTCCATGTGAATAACGATAGAGTAGATAAAGAGTAGAGAAAGACTACCAACGGCCATTCTGTGATAAAAGCGCTGTAGAGAAGAGGTTTGGTTTGATTTTCCGGCTTATCAACATTTTTCAAAATATTTAATTCTGAATCCAGTTATTTTGATAAAGGTTTTTATACTTCAAGTTCTTCATATCTTCAAATATGTATTCATGATACTTGGATTGGCTGTTTTGTTTTACGGCATATCAACCCTTTTCGAGTTATTTAATGTCGAATTTGATCATTTTTGTAAAAGTTGTTTAATACTTGAAGTTCTTTATATGTTCAAGTATTTATTCATGATGTTTGATTTGTTTGTTTTGTAGAGGAAAATTGTTCTTTTATTTTTTAGCTTTGCAGAACATGATTGAGTTTTGTAAAGAGAAAAGATAAGTAACATCAATGTTTGGTGCATTTTAAGTCAAGAACCGGTATCTTCAGACAGCCTGATCTGGTAGCAACAGTGTAGAAAACAGGAATATATCACCGTCCACTATATTGCGAAGTAGAGTTTGTATTCTGTCAAAAACAAAAGGGATTGCTCCGTACGGCACCTCCACAGATGTGACAGCAGTAATCGCATTATACTCGACTTTAGATGTTTGCAATACGGTATAGTTGCTCATATTATTAGCCACGGAAGGGGTTAGCATTTTATTTGACGTTATACTTATAGTTTCTCATTATACGCGGGGTTAAAGGTTTCCGTTATTCCGCCTCATAAAGCATGAAATATGATCTTTAAGGTTAGCATGGAAGCGGACGGATGAGTTGTATACAATATCCGACCCAACTGATCGCATTTCACTTAACAAGAATGAAGAAATCCCACAGATTCGATGTACCCATTTGACATCACATCCGATATCTTATTCATTAAGTTATTAAATAGACCCATCAAGAGTTAAAGGATCGCAAATGAGGTCGTTACATTTCAGCCCAAATACAAGAGAACAACTTTACAGTCGTACCCGGTTTCAGCTTCGTTAGAAATAAAAACAGAAGAATGTTATTGTTATGTTTACTCAGATTCACCCCAAACAAGACACATTGCCACTGTGACGTAAGGTTCTACTGTGTATTATGAAGCATGCCCTCAGGGATACTCTAAGCGGGGAGTTGAGCAGCAAGATGTCTGTTAACATTACATTAAAATTGATGTATGTTAGTACAGTCAGGGAAGCAGGGAACAGGGAAGGAAATTCCAAAGTCCAGCAGTTCGAAGGAAGAAACTATTAAAGTAGAAAGCTTTCCGGCATCTGGGGACATCTACTGTGAAGGGGTGGGATTTTGTTGCTTGTCGGATTAATCGGGCGTATTTACGTCGAGGGAACACCTGTGCTACGAGTTCGCCATGGCACATTCCATTAAAGTACTAAAATAAGCACAGGGATGCAACATTGCGATGATGAGAAAGGTGTTGAAGCTTGGTTGACAGTGCGGAACCTATTAGATTGGAGAATCCTTTTTGAAACCTGTCTAATAGGGAGAGACTAGTGGTTGGTGTATCAGCCCAGATGTGGCAACAACACGCCATGCATGGGCGAATGGTGGCTTTGCAGCAGCATTTGCTATGTCTTATATGTATTTGTTCAGATTCATGTTACCTGTGAATGTTAGGCCAATGTGTTTTAATGATGAACTCAACAAAGAAGGGTTTATCATCTGTATATTCATAAAGTTACGCCATTTTCGCACTGACAGTGAGAATAAAACATCAAATGTATATCCGCAATAGAAGAAGAGCTTTCTAATACACTGATCATGTGAATGCGATCGACATCGGAAGGTTAACTAACTTGTATACTGCTTTGCAAAAACACATCTCATTAATGAACTATTTGTTTTTATTGTGTTCCTATTCGATAATAGTTTTCATTTAAATATAACACGCAATTTTATTTATGTATTTTGTAGAGATGCTTAGCATTTTCGGTTAAAAGATTTCTACATTGTAAATTTTTTTAAAAGTACCCCCATCGACACATACACTGCAACAAACAGTGCCAATTTCTCCCCACATAACTTCAAACTCTTATTTTAAAAGTTAATTTTATTAAGCAATTAAATTCTAACTTAATGCATATCGCCTCATATGTAAATAACTATGCAATATTATTCAGCACACACCGCGGCCAAGCAAATAAGTCAGTTTCTTTGGGACGTTTCAAAGAGCTTTTAGGAGGCACAATATAGCCATAATTTCTCATCTGAAAACTTAAATGTTTCAGCTTTGCATTAAATAGGATCCATTACACACTAATTAAACAAGATTCCCTGAATTGCAGTTTCTTCTTAAGACCAATTAAGTTAAATCCTTAAATTTTAGACATTTTCTAGAATTAAATCTAGCCACAAGGTTTAGTTGGATAGATCTTGATTTTTATCTTCGCAAGAGGACATAAAAGTAGTGCAAAACTATTCGGGAAAATAATTTTATCATCCCTGGGACGGGTATTATCATTATATATTTATTGTGTAGACATCTGTCGCACTAAAAACGAGATTAATACACCAAATTCATATTAACAACAGAAGAACAACTTTTTAATATTCAGATCATGTGTATTCGATGTATGTCGAAAGATTAACTAATTCGCATATTGATTTGCAAAAAAACATTTCATTAATTAACTATTCATTTATCCATTCGACCATTGTTTTCATTTTATTATCATCCGCAGTTCAAATTGCGTATATTTTTCGATATCGTGCATAAATGCTTATCATTTTTGGTAGAATAGAGTTCTAGATTGTAAACCGTTAAAAAGCCCCTCTCTACAATCAATACACACCGGGGCAAACAATACGAACTCTAATCCACAAATATTTTTTCAAATATATTTTTTTAATATTTTTATCAGGCAATTAAATTCAACCATAATGCCTTTCGGTTTATTCTTAAACAGATCAGCAATTTTATTCTTTTGTAAAGACACTCCCTAACACACACACACACACACACTAACATATCGGCCATGTTAACCAGTCATTACTTTCTCATAAATATATATCGTGTTAAATGCTTAGCATATTAAATGAAAATAATATTTCCGATTACGTCCGGACAATTTAATTCTTAGTTTCCTCAAGTTTCCCCGGACAACACATGTCTATTACATAAATATGAAAGTTTTGCATCAAAATGGTGTTTGGGCTGTTACGAACTAAATTCAAACTATTGATTTGTTTACGCACATTTCTTTTGTGTTTAGTGACCCTTTTCTCAAGACGAACACACTAACAACAAATTTCCATACACGCACAAACTTTTTGTGTTTAGATATCGTTTTCCCAACACGAACTAAATAGCAGCTATTTTTGCATTCAATCACTGTCTTTTGGTGTTGAGCTACTTTTTCCCCTCAAGACGAACTAAATAAAGTTATTTTATGTTCAGGCACATCCATTTTGTGGTGAGCTTCTTTTTACACCGAGACGAACTAAACACAAGCTAGTTTTGTATTCAAACACAGCCGTTTTGCGTTTTGCTACTCTTTTCCCAAAACGAAATTAATAAAAGCTATGTTTGTGTTCAGACGCTGATTTCATGTGTTGAGCTACCATTATCTAAAGAGAAAAAAATATAAGCTTTTTGTGTTGAGCCAATGCCTTTTTGTGTTGAGCCAATGCCTTTTGTGTTCAGCCAATGCTTTTTTGTGTTAAGCCAATGCGTTTTTGTGTTAAGCTACCTTTTTGTCAAGATGAACTACATACTAAGTGATTTTGAGTTGAGGCACTTACATTGCTGTGTGCATGTAATTTCCCCCCACGACAAACTTAATACAAACTCGTGTTGTGTTCATGCATCTATCGTTTTGTTCTAAAATACGATGCATCAATTCAATCTGCGCCTTTATATGTGAATTTTTTTTAGGCAATGAAATTCTACCATAATGCATGTCGGTGTATTAGTAAACAGGCCAACAATTTTATTCTTCTTTAAACGCTTTCTTCCAACACACACACGGGCACACTACGGCCAAGCAAACAAGTCAGTTTTTCTTGCTTTAAGATTGAAATGCCATTGTCATTATCAAACGTATTTACTTTACTTAATTGTATAATCCTCAAAAGACCTTCGTACACTTTCTGGATACACATCTTCAGGAAAAGAGTAGCTCAACACCCAAATACAGTGCCTGAGGGCACAAATAGTTTGCATTATATTCGGTGTTTTAACAATCATTCCACCGTTTACACCAGAAGTTCTACATCGCCGCCGTGCTTTGGAGGACTACCCCGAGGTCATTTACCAGAACATTCTTCGTTGAATGCTCAGTATTTATTGTTTTGATGCCGACGTATCTAAACAAGTCCATTTTTCTTTCCTTCATAATCTCGATGATTTAATTTTGGTTTCTTTAATTTGCGTTATCCTGCAGCCATCCAGACAGATTTGCAGACCAGGGTTCTCAGACAGCCATTTATCGATACAGAAAACTTATCTTCTGCTTTTCACGTCCAAGTCTCAGAAGCAAATACATGCTCTTAGGAATGACTTTCGCTCTGGATTTAAAATGGAAAACGTATGTCGAGTCTATTGCAAAGGTCGCTGGTAAAATGGTTGGATCATCCTACCGCGCCAGACAGTAAGTAACCACAGATGCAATCCCCTACCTATATAAGAGTAAGATACGTCCTAAGATGGGATATTGCTGTGACATCTGGGGCGGTGCAGCACTTCGATGTCATTGACAGAGTGCAAAATAGACTTTTAAATAGTATGGGAGTAATTTCTTCCTTTCCCTACAACGTCTTTCACGCAGAAGAGATGTTGATAGTCTCTCTCTACTCCATCATAATTTCCAAGGCGGGGAACTTCAATCTTTGGTTCTTCTTTGTAAGACATACACACGGGAAAATACCTCCTTTCTTTCTCCGTGTTCTTAGCGCCAGGCGGAACGTCCATGGACAGACCTTATTTACAAAGGCTTCCCGCCTGTGGAACACATTACTGCGGGGCAGCTTAGTCTTCTTCAAATTTAATGTCAACTTATTCTAGTCATAAACCGTTCTATAACCAATCAAACGCAGTTAATAGCATTGATTAGTGTTCGTACCCACATAGTGTTCCTCATCTCAGCCCTTATCCTTGTGTGGCTCTTGTTCATAAGTGGTGTAACCAATAGTTTTAAAAAAACACAAGTGGATTGTAGAGTCTAAGTCGCTATCGTAGTAGAGCCCAATCATTGTTAAATGCGCAGATTAATTAGACGTATTTTTAGATATGCGTGTTTATATATTTTCATTTTGAACACTGTAGAGATCCCTAGACACTGGAAAGCCTTCTACTTCTCTAAGACCTTTTTTTCCTCGAACAGATTGTCTTTGAAATGTCCATACTGCTCCCTGTCTATCCAACTGAGTGCATGCAAATAAAACTCGTTCGATAGCACAGTTGTTTACGCATGGCAAAGATATTTATTGCTCTATGAAGTTATTTTCTTACATTAGGTTATGATACTATTATCATGATCGATGTTGAGTGTAAGCAACAAGGCAATTATGTGCAACTTAAAAAATTTCAACTGGATAACCGCATTTTCGTGAACTGCTGAAAACAAAAACACGCAAGTTTTTTTTGGAGGGGGGGGGTTAGCCTTCATGTCGAGTTTCGGATACATTACTCCGTACGTCTTGCCTAGTTTAAAAACCACGCGGTTTTCACTAGCCCATATCGCAGCCGTTTTCAGACGCATTCATTTCTGCTAGTAGTCAGACGAGACTCACAGCACTACACAAATGTGTGGATAATACAAAACAATAATTCTTTAGCTATTTTATTTTTAATTTAACCGTTAATTGTATTCATTGCGCACAACTTAATTGTTTTTAACAATATCGTCCGACCGTGTTAATTGGATGCACATTGAACGAATATGTTGTTCTGGATAACGCATGACCTAACGATAAAAGGCATTATAACTAAGTGAACGTTTAAAATAAGACGCAGACAGGTTTTATAAATACGGAACTATCGGGTTATTTCAAGAAAAATGAATTGGAAAATCTTCAATTAAAAACCATAAAATTCAATACAAACAACGTGTCCAACGGCTTTAATAGACGACGCATGTCTAAAAAGTAACGGGATTTGCATCAAAAACAATTTATTTCAAATTCAAGCAAAAAACTAAATGGTTTGCTTTTTTTTGCCCGGATGCAAAAAAAAATCTAACTTAATAGGTCTTGCACAGTTTGCTAAACTCCAGCTCCTGTCGCATGGGCACAGGGTTTAATCTATGTGCTTGTTTTACAATTACTCCTACGGAATGTGCTCCGATGAACTAACTGCACTTGTACCTCCTAAACAAAAATACCCCAGGTCCACCCGACTAACAACAAAATCCCACCCTTTATTGTAGAGGTAACTAAATGATGTGGGTTTCTACTCTAATCGTTTCTCTCCTCGGACTGCTCGGGTTTGGGATTCTCTCCCTGTGTCCTGTTTCCCCGACTGTATTAGTATACAGAAATTTAAATGTTACGTAAACAATCATCTTGCTGTCCATTTTCCACCTAGGTCCCCCACCAAAAAGAATATTTGGTCCCTATTACAGTTACTCCCCACGCTTCAGTTGTCAAGTGTAAACAAAGTTTTTTAATCCCTATCGAATCTAATACACTTTCCAATCCTTCTCTTTCATGTTTACATACATTGTTGAAATGGTTCCTCTGAAATTCCCCCAGCTTCGTCGTCACCACGTTTGAAAACGGGTTTTAAAATAGTCACACGGTGTATAATTATGTCAATATGGTGGTTGATCCAGTACAGTGATTTTCTTCTACCCCTGGGATTTCCAAGTGCTCAGTCCGTTTTGGGCAGGTTCATTGTCGTGGTGAGTAATTGCGGATCTAAACAAAAGCATATAAAAAACTGCAATGGTTACAAAACGATAAATGTACACTTATATATTCTCAGTTCTGGAAATTGTGTGAGGTAGTGGTTATAGGCGAGGACTATAGGCTCCGCGTGTCGGGTTGGAGTTTTGTCGGGGCTAATGCATCACTTTCACAAATACCCTTGGTAACGGCATGAATCATCCTGTAAAATACGTACGAGGCCTGTTTAAAACGTATCCGATCTTAGGTCAGAAAAAATATTTTAAATACGTGACGGGGTTGGGACCCTAATTCCCTTCAATATGCTTGCACATAGTGATCGATCATAGGTTTAAAAACTATATATCACAGTGTCTGTTAAGGGGTACCTATGTTTCGTCGATCTGGTCATGACATAGGATAATATCAGGCTGGTCAAAACAGATTCGTCAGAGTACTTGTATTATCGAGAGTACTGTAAAAAGGCCAGGCACAAAACTACATTCGTAGGAACACTGCAGAGACACCCAGTTCTTAGCCTAGTTTCATGACGAAGACAATGAACGACGTTCCATCCATCTCTATTTCTCCATGTGGGCAACTCGGGACAATTTTTTTTGTCATTTCGTTTCACATGACTAGGTTGGACCACTCTTGTTCTGACAGGCTGAACGTACAGGTTTGACAGCTTGTCTAGATGCTGATCCGACTGGTAATATAGGAATCTTAACTCTTAGGTTGAGCTAAGAGTTGGATAATATCGGGATAACAATAGTACCATGTCGCGCATAAAAAGGGACTGTGCACTTATTTTCGAGCAGCTTTCCCGAGGCAACAATCCTATAGATCATGACTCGGCTAATAGTCTACTTGTGTGAGCAAACTGGCATCAAACAAACACCCACTTTGACAAACCCACTCTACCTCAGAACAAACATATTTCAAACAAAGAATGAGTTCAAACTAGACGCCCACCTAAAAACAACCAATTCATCTCCTCCCTTGAGACTCGTGTTCAAAAATATCTAAGGGCTTAGAACTCACCTAGATGATGCAGAATTATTTTTTCTAGTAAACTCCCCGGATATTCTATCATTAAGGGAAACAAACCTACACGCTTCGATCTCCTCTAATCGCTTTGACGTGACTGGATACATCCCACTCTGTCGTAAAGACTCAGACAAAAATATACACTAAATTGAAGTCTATATTGTAAACAACCTCCATTTGGATAAGGAGCATAGTCTAGAATTATATTATCAGGCCTTTGTGTGCTTTAAGTTAACCTTACAACACATCGTTATTTAATCATATTTCATCTACCGTTCTCCTTCGAACCAGGACTTTACTCTGCTAAACTATGTCGCTGATAGTATAAATGCAGAACTGTTATTGTTAGATCCGTGCGCTCAAATACATGTATTCGGGGATTTTAATGTCCGCCACACTATTTGGATTGGTTTCTCGAGCTATACAGACGCAGCTGGTAACAGCACGGATAGCTTTTCTCTATCACATTCTTTTTCACAGACTGTCACTTTCCCGACCCGCCTCCCAGATTGTGAGGGTCAGCAGACCTCACTTCTTGATCTATTCCTGACTACACCACCTGGGGTTTGTGTGACGGATGCTTATAGCTCATTCCAAAACGCTGATTACCTTGTGATAATGGTAGATATCACATGAGATTCTCGACCCCAACCTGAAGAGCAGTTGCTCAAAACAACGAGATAGTACAAACGGGCTGATTGGGAATCCATCAGAGATAACATCAGAGACGCCTAATGGAGTAAAACCTTTTGTCTCTCTGTTGAGCAATGCGCAAATGAGGTACATGAATGGGTCAAGGTAAGCATATAAGCACATGTCTTCATGTGAAAATTGTATAACAAGATCCACTCACCGCAATGGTTTACTTCAAACTGTGCAGCGTTTATTGAGCATAAGCAGCAAGCATTCCGGCGGTTTAACCGCCACAAGTCAGATAAAAATAGACAATAATTTATAGCATCAAGAAATCATTATAAGAGTCTTAGCCAAGAGTAGATATACCAATATGACCAGAAAACAGACTCGGTCGCAAAAATTATGAACTCGCGATGTCTGGAAAATTTATAATATTGCGGTAATAATGCTAACAATATCTGGTAATCTTTATGTTGCCCATTGCTCACATATAAAATATAATCTCGTATATTCTAATATCGCAGCAAAATAAAAAAGTTCATCTCTAAAGGAAATATAAGAAAACATTTTATGGTTTCTGTAGTAATAGAACTCATGAGAATGTCTTATCTCGTTGAGCGAAGTTGCCCCTAATGTTTCTGGCGTGTAGAATGCTTCACAGAAGACATATAGCCGCTCCTGTCGTTGTAAGTTATAGGAAAGCGGATCTGGTGGACGACGGAAATCTCGCGATTACTGCTTTTTTCGTCAATAAAAGATCCGTCACCGAAGCACATTTCGGACTCTGAATGTTGGTACAGACGTGTTCCGAGATCGTTTTCCTTGCTAAATTGTAAATTGCTGATATTTGATTTATTTAGTTTATTTATTGTTGGTGTAAGATTTTTGGTTGTCTCCTATAAAGTGTATTTAGGAAGAGACTCGCCATACGTAGCTGCAAATTTTACTACATCGCCACTTGCACAAGAAGGTAGTTTAATTACAGCAGATTCGCAAATTGAATCTGCACATTACCTACAATAAAATTTCATTATAGTTTGTTTATGAGGTACAGACTAGGACCGTCCTTACATTGGTAAAGGTTAGTTAAATTAACATTTCCCAGATCAGCTGTTTCCATGGGAACCTCTTTCTGACTCGACAAAATGTCGGTTACATCATTTCGCGTAGACGGCGTAAACCTCGTGATTTTACATAAGGTTTCATGCAGTGATTTATCGTAATTTTATTCTAATAATGATAAATTGGTCAAATAAACAAGAGATAATATTGATTTGCATAAAAAGGTTTAGCCAACGATGTCTGCGTACAAAATATGATGAACATCGATAAGTTTATGGAAGAGATGTATGTGCGTCTATGCGTCTGATGACATATGGTAATAGAGGCCGAATGAGACGATAAATGGTAGCAGTTGGATATATTAAACATAAAAGTATCATAATCTGAAGCCTGGGGGATGGAGCAGATAAATAGAGAGAGAGGGGGTTTACAGGGATTAAAATGTTAGATCGTAATCCGACAGAATTCATTATTAGAAATCAATTATACTTTTCTCTGAATAAACATATACACTATTAATAGTCATTTTGGACTAGTTCATTCTGAAAATGATGAATGTTTATTTCTCTCCAAAATATGTTCCTTTTTGAAAGTTCACTTCCTTGAGAAGTCATATCTTTTTATCAATCTCCGAAGTCGAAGATGGTTGTCTTTTACGCTTGCTAGAGCGTTTATGATTTGCTGCTACTCGAGACGTTTGGTGTTGCAAACAAATGGTAGATTACATTCATAGGTTCTTCCCTGCCATTTTTTTGGTTCAGATGTTCTTGTTTGTCAGACATCTCCTAACAATTCCACTTCAAAATAACACCGTTTCTGCTCTGTCACTAGACATTTGCTTCTCCACACAATTGTCGTCGTACAAACTTTTAAGCAGAAGGGTGTCCTAATATTCAAATCTCGTATCAACATATAATCTTTGCTCAAGTCATGCTCCTTACAGTTCTGGCAAATGGCCGCCAGACACCGTGGACGCTTTGAATGGGGAAAGTGGGAGAATTTATCATTACATATGTATACTTATTTTATAGAAAATTATAGTATTTTTAACAATCGATCTTCTTCTTCTTTCGTGTGAATCAGATGATTCTAGTGTTTGCATTAGTTTCTCCGATGTTTTTCTAGTTAGAAATCTTTCTGGAAAGACATCGGGTACTCACGGGAAAGACCATGAGAAGGTTGCCAACATCTCCAAGTGAAAGTGATACTGTGGAACCGACTGGATTCGAACTTGGAACACCAAGGTCTTCAGGTGTCGTTATCGACTTAACCACTGTCACCTCCCTTAACAATCGATGTGGGATGTTTAATGATATACACTAGTGTTCCAACTTTAGGACGAGTTCATTCTGGCAGTGAGGGGTGTTAATCTCTCCACAATAATACAAAATAATGAAAATAAATTTTATAAAATCAGAACACAGCCGAATAAAAACGTAGATATTGCACATACAAATAGCTTGATATCCTTTTAAACAGAGCTGAATAGCAACAATAACTAATAAATGTCCATTTACTTTACTGAAGTTTAACGGGGTTTTCGATCGTCGGAAGTGTATTAATAAATCCTTAACGTAATATTAAAATAAATATAGACCCTATTGATTTAGTAGTACATTTCTTAAGATCGAATGAGTTATAAGGTAAACCACATTTCTTAGTGTTATGTAATTTACATACATTATATATATATATATATATATATAATTATTTTATAAATAATATTTTCAAATCAATCTATATACACATGTGTTTCATGCCAAACCTGCAACGATCAGTATGGGAAGAGACAATCCTTACCGGTCACACAGTTCGAACCCAAATACGAAATTCCTATTTGACTTAGTAGTCGGAGCGCGAAGCGATGTGCTCACAACGCATAGTCTAAGAATGGGAGAGTGAATTAACGTCAAAATGGCAGATTTAGCGGCCATCTAGCAAGTTGTGAACAGAACTCAATAGGCGAGGCCAAGAATATCGAATTACGCTATAAATAACGACTTGTTGTTAACTTACTTAAAGTACACAATTTAGCGAGAATTTTGAGTAATTATTTTATGAAAAATATTTTCAAATAAACCCATATACACATGTGTTTCATGCCGAACCTGCAATAATCAGTGTGGGAGGAGATAATTCCTGCCAGTTACACGGTTCGAACCCAAAATCAAAAGTCAAATTCGACTCAGTAGTTAGAGCACGTACCGATGTGCCCACCACGAATTGTCTGGTAATGGGAGAGTGAATTAACGTCTAAATGGTAAGTTAAGTGGGTGTACCGTTTTATAGATTTGCGTGTACAGGATTCACTCTTAAGATTCACCCCAAAGATGTTGTTTGGGAAAAAAGATCAATCGAAATAAATGGTTTATAAATGTTGTTTCTCTGTTTTTAATGCTTATCTGTATTTTTCTGACGGGCCATTTTCGTAGAAGACTCAAAACTTTGATGTTCTAGATAAATGAAGAGAATGGCTGTAAAATATGAATTTCTTTACTGGAAAATAAAGAAGTATCGCTGGAATCTCTATTTATAAATCATTTGGGAAAATGAATTAACATCTATTGAGCTTAAACATACATTGGATTGACTGCAGAAATAAATATATACATATATATGGATTTCAGTGTTCGGACTGACTTCCTCATCTTGGCTGCTATGCTCACAATGTTTCTGCCGTTCTGTCCTCCAGCATTCATCAGGTGTCCTGTATCGAACTCGGGAACCGTCTGCTGGACTCTCGAACCCAATCCTTTTATTGTCACGAGGGTACCACGCTAGGATTCCATTTTGGGGCTCTGGGACATTCTTCGCTGCTTTCAGTTTTGTTGTATGTTACTTTCACTACCTTCCACCAGGATTGAACTTAGTTCCTCCAGATAACTTGCAATTTTCGAACAAACGGCTTAGACCTCACGGCCATGTGTCATTAAGAATCAATTTTTGGTACTGTTAAACCTATGTTTTTTTTATTCAAGGTTTTCTTTCTCTATTAGAGGTCTCCAAATCGTATTCAGCTCTATGCTTGGTTTGCTCAGTAAGTTGACAGAATTTCGAACGGTAGCTTCATTTTGTTCCGTCAGCCATGACCGGGTAGAAGTCGCACCGAGGATTGAACCTTCCACCTCCAGAAGACTGTCACTTAGTTGTTAAGTTGTACGATCAAACGATTACATACGTTACTTCTTTTTTTGTTGAAAATACTATGCGTTGTTTTCTTGACAAATATTGAAGAATTCTTGGATTCGGCTGATATCGATCACTTTTTATATAAGCGTCCATAAAATCTATATCACACTGCGCACTGTAATAAATTGACCATAAGAAATGTGACATAGTGTGTGTATCACGTATGACAAAAGGCATCTGAAGGAGGTCGGAGGTTACATCGGCCAAAACGTTGTAAGAATAACATCGGAGGTGGGAACAGTAGTCTGAATAATCCAATTGATACAAATTATCAATCCTCATCTAAAATATTCCGAAATATAACACAATATTTTATGTGTGTACTGTTTCAGGGAAAAGATTTATAAATGAGAATAATTTTAAGACATAAAATAAGTTGCGTTTAAAAATTTAGGTTAGTAAAATGTTCTTTATCTAATGCTATAAAATAAAAACATTTTCTATCTCGTGTTAAAAGTTACAGACAAGCTATTTAAGTAGAGAAACATTTAACACATAATCTCTATATATAAAACTCAATATATGTATGGATATGTGTGTGATGTTTATGCGTTACCTATCGAAAGAAAGATCACAAAATCTGCATGAAAAAACTAAAAGCGTATTTATATGTAAATTTTACTGGAAAAGCCAATGGAAGTTGTCCCGAATCTCTAAGTGCACACCTAAGAGGGCTATAAGGCCAAGTCCTCCTTTAAAACTATTACCTATTTTTTATGAAATTTAAATCATATCTATAAAATTCTACGGGGAAAGCAATGTAAGATGTTCCGAATCTTTGAGTGCCTCCCTAAGGAGATATGAGGGTTGAACCCTTCTTTAAACTTCAAATAGATCCTATGTTAATGAAATTTAAATATCTCTCGTATGTGTTCGTTCTCCTCATTTGTTTCGTAAGAAAGCTATTGGGGGAGAACCCCTGAAAACTTCAAATACGTACATCCAATTTTATTGAAATTTAAACCATATGTATAAAGCACTAATTCATTTTCTGCACTAATCCATTATTATGGTTTTTTCAAAAAAAAAAATAATACTATTACGAAACAATGGTTTAAAAAATATGTCTAAATACCCTTTCTTATTCAATCCGGCGTGACCTCGCCTACAGACATAACGTGATTTTCTGACCAAAAAGTCCATTTCCATCGGACGATGAAAAAAAAAGAAGAAAAGAAAAACACTCTTTGAAAATGAGAAGTATATTCTCGAAAGCTAAGATTAAAATAAATTTTATTTATTTTACACCACCATTGTTATGGTTTTTTCATAAAAAATATAATACTATTACGAAACAATGGTTTAAAAAATATGTCTAAATACCCTTTCTTATTCAAACCGGCGTCACCTCGCCTACAGACATAACGTGATTTTCTGACCAAAAAGTCCATTTCCATCGGACGATGAAAGAAAAAGAAGAAAAGAAAAACACACTTTGAAAATAAAAAGTATATTCTCGAAAGCTAAGATTAAAATAAATTTCATTTATTTTACATCACCATTGTTATGGTTTTTTCAAAAAAAATATAATACTATTACGAAACAATGGTTAAAACAATATGTCTAGATACCCTTTCTTATATATATATATATATATATATATATATATATATATATATCAGACAAAGCATGCAGCCACCGTCCTTTGGCATGGGTTCTTAACAGTTGGATAAGTGTATTCCCTGTTGAGGAGGTAGGTTCCATTGACAATCTGCAATTCATTGTAGCTTTTGCATTCCATGATATATCTACTAACTGGCTTATGTGCAACACGATAGCTCATTTCATATAACTGCCGCTCCACATACAGGGGAATCTCTAGTCTAAGGCTTCCAGTCGATGGCTTCCGTGGTTTGCAGTGGGTGTGTTTTTGTCTCATAGTGGAAATAATTATAACCCACTAAAATCTTTATTCTACGTATATATATATATATATATATATATATATATATATACATATATATATATATATATATATATATATATTTATTTATTTATACATACATACATAAAACTTTTATGTACGTATAAATAAATAAGTAAAAATAAGTAAATATACATATATATATATATACGTCACGTAATGGAGCGACGTGATTCATAAATACGTGTAAGGCAGCTAACTCTCTAATCACTTTAGAAAATAAGTCATAACAAAATAGTATTTATACGTTGACACTATCGCAGAAAAAAACAAAGCTTAACTTAATATATATAATCCCGTATCTTTTATACATTAGATTTGTTAATGTTCTTTGTATGTGTGCGTGTATGTGTGTCTATGTGTGTGTTTGCAGGAAACGATAGTTTTTAATGTCCGTGCAACAATTTCTGTCTTATGCGTCAGCAGGCGTGTATATTGCGGTGTGTGGTCGCTGAATGTTTTTCACGCGTCTGTGCATCATGTCAAACACGACCCGATATATTATATATAGTTGTCAGTGTTTATATAAGCATTGCGATGTCACTTGCTAACGACACCTGCCTAAAGCTAACGGCCATATTGTATAAATCGCCGACTGTCAACTAAATAGTCGTAGGTTCGATCCCGGCTTGAAACATAGGCTTGTCTAGCGACACTAACGAGCTGTAATACAGCGAAACTGTCTTCGAATGAGTATATATATATATATATATATATATATATATATATATATATATATATATATATAGTAGTAATAGTAGTATAAAAATATATATATGGTTAGTATTTACACGAAGTGGTCGATGTTTCATCCCGCAGAAAATCATTTGGCCAAATGATGATTTACTACGGAAATGAGATATAGACGCCTCTGTGTAGCTTACTTGCCATATATATATATTCATACTATTACTACTAAGCTCTATTCATGTATTGAGCACTGTTGAAGTAAATACTGAAAACATATTATATCAATATATCATATCACCTTATAATATAATGTGTGTATATACATGAAATTAACAAAATAGAACAACGTGTTAGAGTAATCTGACAAATCGCTCATAACGTGAAACCAATTGCTACGACTGATAAAGTAACACCTACTTTATTCTCACCATAATGCTCTGTCATAGAAGACACTGTATATCCAAAATCTTGAGTTGGTTTGAAAAATCGATACTCTTCATCTATATTAGTCCGAATATTAGTATAGATACATTTATTAGGTTTAACAACAGTAATGTCTCGTAGACGACAAAAAAAATGTATGTGGACGACTATAATATATATGTGTATGCCCATTATTTATAAGTTGAAGTCTCTGGTCAAGTAAATGATGCTTTCGACTTAGCGTAAAGCAATACTTTTCTCTCGTTTAATGTTAGCGTGATGAAATATATGTAAACAAATAAAGTAGATGCATAGCGCTATGATTTCGTAAACTGTTAGTAGCGATTTTGTTAGCGCAACGGATAGGGTGCTTGGTTGATTGTCGCATTTACATGGTGTCTCCGGGTTTCGAATCTCGGCATGGACACACTAGCCATGTCTAGCCACATATAACAGCTATGAGTAAACGATAGAAAATATTTGTAATCATAGTCAATGGTTTGTAGTTTATTTACTATGATTGCACTATGCTTTTAAACAAGGCGAGGTAGGAAAACAGAGAGAGTGAGTAAGAGAAGAGGCAGCTCGCTGATCGGTTCCTTTCTTCTTTTGTAAATGCTGAGACTCGGGGAAATAATACGCGATATATGCTATAAAGATGATAAACGAGTGAAAAGTGGGAACCAAAAAAAAAAGTAAATAAGTAAGTGCCTATCTAAACCGAGATCACATTTAATCCAAGAAGACAACTCCTGCTTTAAAAGAGCAGGTCTATTGATTATGTCTCGATTAGAATAGAAACACAAACTAAACACGGTTAGCATTTTTCTGCAAACGTCCCGCCTTTATTTATAACAACAAAAACAAGAGGGCCCTCTAGACAAAATAACAAAAACTGGTATATAAGGTTGGTAATTTCTGCTTAAGCTTTCTGCTTTAAGGACGACAACTCGCATCCTTGATATATATTACACCTCTCAATTTTTAGATTGATCAATGCGCGTAGTCTCTTAATTTAGATGAAGCCTTCTGAACACGTTCAGATCTCCGAATAAGAGGTCATGCTTCCTTCCGATGTCTATAGATTCCAACTTACCTTTATTCTGACTTACTAACTCCGGTGCTCCTGCCCCTTCGGAAGCCCCCATTGTACTGGTTGTCACCAAGTCATCTGCGGTCTCATGCAACCTCCTCTGGAAACGGGATTCATCGTTTTTATGATATAGGCTGAATGTCTCCGCGCCACTCCTCTCTCTGTCTCCACCTCAAAATTGACATTACCCAACTGCCTTGTAATGATGCCTTCTATCCACCGTTTACCAAGGACAAAATTCCTCACGAGGACTGGATCATTTGCCGCATATTTTCGGAAAGGGGTAATAATCTGAGTACCTTTCTCCATTTTGTAGTTATACACAATGCTTCTAAGCGTGTCCGCTGTTCTTAATTGCCGCTTTAGCAGCAATT
Source organism: Sepiola atlantica (assembly GCA_963556195.1). Classification (NCBI taxonomy): domain Eukaryota; kingdom Metazoa; phylum Mollusca; class Cephalopoda; order Sepiida; family Sepiolidae; genus Sepiola; species Sepiola atlantica. The sequence continues at coordinate 34,763,722 of OY744519.1, read as the reverse complement.
CAGGTAGAGGAATCTCAATTGCCTTGTGCGGAGTTGTACTAAAGTTATAAAGGAATCTGTTGACTTTTGCTTTAAGAGATGTTTTCATGTCTTTGTCCATCCTCTTAATTTCTTCCTTGAATGTACGCACGTTGCGCTTCGCCTGCCCGTTGGAAGAAGGGTGATAAGGGGCCGTGATTATATGTCTACCTCCATTTGCCGTTAAAAACATTCTGAGTGTATCCCTGAAGAAACAATGCCCGTTGTCACTCACAACCATCGTCGCAAAGATTCCTCTCAACTTCTCGATGGTGGCTGTAGCAGTGGGTGTCTTCATTATGCAAACCATTTGGAGTAGGCATCCATCACTATCAAGGGCATATGTCTAAATACTGGACCAACATAGTCAATGACAATTTTTCCCAGAGTTGACTTTGATACTTCAACCAATGAATAGGAGCTGTTGGGTTGTTTATGATACTACACACAGCTTTCACACCCCTTGGTGGTCCACTCTATATCTGCATCCAGTTTTGGCCACCACACATAGCTTCTAGCTAACGCTTTCATTCTCGCAATGCCTGCGCAAATCTGCTGTAGTTGCTGCAGCACTTATACTCTGTACTTACAGAGAACTACATTGCTGCTTCCCCACAGTGACACGCCATCTTCATAGTTCAGTTCCTCCAGTTTATCAAAATAGGGATTTAACTGCTCACTTTGCCTGAAACCTTCAAACCATTCATTTTGCATTTTTATATCCGACTCTAGATCGAACGCTTCTTTGTCTCTGCTCTCACAGCTTTACCTTTCACTGGAGCTTCCACAAAGTTCATCATATATATTTCATTAGTGGACTTGGAGATGCCTTCTTCCTGAGCCTCCAGTGGAAGACGACTCAAACAGTCAGCATTACCATTGAAGGATCCGGCTTTATATTCTAGCTTGTAATTATATGTAGGCAGGAACAGGGACCAAAACTGTGCCCGGGCGGTTGCCATAGCTGAGATTGGTATGTTCTCTGCAAATAGACCCAACAATGGTTAGTATCCGTAAATATCGTAATGGTGTTCCCAAATATATTGATGTAACCTCTTTACTGCAAAAAAAAACAGGGTTAGTCAATAAGGCATACTTTCGTTCAGTATCTGCGAGCGTTCGGGAAATGTAATATAATGGTATTTCACTGTCATCTTCCATCGTATGAGCGAACACAGTTCTCAAACCATAAGGAGAAGCATCCACTTGTGTGGGCTTCGACGGGTCAAAATGAGTCAGAAAGAGTATTGTACACAGCATTTTCTTTGTCTCTTCAAAGGCTTTCTATTGGCAAGCTTCCCACCTCCAAACTGCGTGCTTCTTCAAGTCGTGTGGACAAATTAGGTGAATGGCTATGATAATAATTCACTGCTCCAAGATAGGCTTTCAGTTCTGTAACAGTCCTAGATGTGAAGGTTTTGTCATCGCAGCCTCTTTCTTTTGTGTAGGAGCTGTGCTCTCCTTCCTAACGTTGAATCCTAGATAGATTATTTCCTCAAGGAGGAATTCACTCTTGCTCCTCTTTCATTTGTGCTCAGCTTTGTTCAGCGTATGAAATACTCTATCTGGGTTCTTTAACTGACTTTCATCATTGGGACATGGAATTAGTATGTCATCTACTCGTGCTTTGCAGAAAGGGACATCTTTCAACCTTTTCTCAATCTCCTGTTGAAAAAAACGTGTAGCATCGTGCACCCAGAACTGTAACCTTGTGAGTTGGTACGGACCCTAATGTGTATTTCCCTTCAACAATTCCTGAGTACCCTCATCCAATTCCAGCTGCTGATAAGCATGGCTTAAATCCAATTTGCTGAATTTGTCACAACCTCTCAGTTGGCAAATATATCTTCAGTTCTAGGAATGGGGTAGGGGACAGATAAAGCGACTATATTAATGGTTTGCTTATAGTCCCCTACATATTCGGATGCCCCCGTTGTTGCTTTTAACAGCGGGAACTATAGGTGCGGCTCATTTAGAGTATTCTACTGTTATATAAATGCCTTGATTTTCCAAGCGATCCAACTCCCAGTAAATATTTTTAATCATAATAAATAGTTTGTAGTCTTTTTTTAATATGATTGCACTATGCTTTTAGACAAGGCGAGGTAGGAAAACATAGAGGGTGAGTAAAAGAATGGACAGCTAGCTGATCGGTTCCTTTCCTTCGGGGACAGAATACGCGATATATTATATCAAGATGATAAACGAGTGAAAAATGGGAACCAGAACAAAAGAAACAGTAAATAAGTAAGTGCCTCTCTAAATTGAGATCACATTTAGTCCAAGAAGACAGCCTCTTTGCTTAAAAAGAGCAGGCCTATTAACGATAGATAAATCACATCAAGCTCTTTGAAGTGTTTGGGTGGGTATGGCGTGTTTCATTCTAGAGAAAATGTCGACACTACTTTTTTAGCGAAATCTTGATATTTTACAGATGTCCAACTTTTGAAGACCCTTATGAATTGTTAATCACATCAGCAGAGAAAAAGTTGCCATTCAGAATTTTAGCGGAGACAGCTTCCCTATGTAGTATGCACCGCAATCATAATTCAAATAAATAATAAAATATTACAGCACTCAAAGAGAAGCAAACTAAATGTTCTTTTTGTATTCATTTACTTATTTATTTTTCCTTTTTTTCGATCCCTTCTTTTTCAATCGTTTCCGATCCCCATCCATACATCGCTTATCTTTTACTCGATCAGCTCTGACGAGCGACTAAGGAAACCGGTCAGTTAGTTGGCACAATTTTGCTTTTCACTCCGGCCTTCTTACCGCGCCTTGTTTTTAAACTTTTAGTATGATTAAATATAATTTTATGTTTTAGTCATAGCTGTAATAAAATTGTGTAAGCCCAATATCATTTTCAAATACACATACACACAGGACTTGAATGCCTACTAGACACCACCCTCGGGTGTCTTCGGTCTCTCTGTACAGGGGTGTGTCAGACACTCTGACATGAGGATACTTTTTTATTTAAAGTAACCCCTAACCAAATATTCAATAAAATGGTGTGCTGCCTCCTCAAGCCATCCAGCACGTCTCCCGAATTGTGTACGGGGGTACCTCCTGTATTAATAGAGGGCAGTTTCGAAAAATGATTTAGAAGCCGTTGACAATGAGAAAATAAATGATAAAAAATATGAATAAAAACAAAAATAAATACTGGCAGGCTGGCACCCAGGATAAAAAAAGCCCATCAATCCGTTCATACACCAGGCGGGAAGATGTCCGCAATGGTGTGAACCTTCCTGCCTCTGGAAATAGTGCTCCAGCCAATACAAAGGCCAACCAGGGTCGGCCATCAGTCCTTGAGACAAAAGGTCCTGGGCCCCTATCTCCATCAAATTCAGCAACAACAAAAAAGAAATATAAGAGGCTTAAAAGCCCAACCATGGACTGTTGCACAAAAAGAAGGTGCTATTGTTTTGCTACCACTACTCAAAGTTTGAAAAGTGGAGCAAAACATCTAATGAGATCTTAGCTGATAAGATTCAAGAATATACCCACCCTGAAAATAAAAATATATATATATATATAAATTATTTATTTAAAAACTATACAATTACATATTCCAGAGACGTACCACGGTTTCATTGACACGGATAGACCTTTACTGAAAAGGCCCTTACAATCTATTTATTATCTTCGGCGATCCACAGAATGAAGACAGATTTAAAAATTCGAAACCGATGTTAATCTTTTATCGTCAGTGGAATTCTCTCAAGTGTTCCTTTTGCGTAAGGACCAACTTTACGGGGCTGTCCATGTGGATATATGGGCTTTAAATGTAACAACTTAGTATTATCTTGAATATGCAAATAATTTGTATTTTAGCTTTCGCAGTCTTACAATCGGACACTATATATATATATATCCCGAAACAGTCTTTCATGGTAAACAACTGATGATCCCTTAAAATAGTGTTAGAAACTAACTAATATAATAACTGTAAAAAATAAATTGACTTACATGAGTAATTTTCCACTGGAAGACTTGAGACTATAAGTTTTTTTTTTAGTTTTTTTGTTTTTTTTAGTTTTTTTTTGTTTTTTTTATATAGTTTTAATGGTTGAGAAACTTCCGAGACTATATATATATATATATATATATATATATATATATATATATATATATATATATATATATTACTATTTTATGTGTCCACATAAAATGTTATGAGGATATATACTTTTTTATGTATCAATTTTCAGTATTTACTTCAACAGTGCTCAATACGTAAGTAGAGCATTTTAGCCTGACGATTCCCCCGAGAATGAAACGCGGGAGCCTCTGTGTAGCTTAATTGACATAAATATATTTTCATAACTTACTATATATATATATATATATATATATATATATATATTAGTATTATATATATAAGTATGTCAATATTTTATGTGCGTGATGACATAGTGTGAGAAATATATAGAAGGGTGGTCCGCTTAGCTCTTGTCATTTTTAGAACGTTTCGGTGGTTCTATTTTCCGGCCCACATCTGGTGCGTTTTTTTGTAGGTGTCCATGTTCTATGAATTGCAGACTCAAACGTTTGTTAAATCTACATTCCTTGTTCCATGCGTTTGTAGATAGTTAGTGTATTGTTATTAAATTCCATCTCCAGGGATTGCACTGACAATCTATAGACCGAAGTTAATTTCTTGCCGACAGGTATACACGAAAGCCGCTTATTTCCGATACCTGGCAAATTGGTAGAAAAACTATTAGAAAAAAAAACAAAAGACAAAAAAACTATGTTAAAAACAAAAAAAAGCAAACAAACAAAAAGGGGCAATCATAAAAAATTGAATTAAAACTAAAAAAGAAAATCATCTCATTTTGTCTTTCTGTAAGTAAATAGGATTTTATTTACTTTTGGCATCTTGGTCAATGCGAAAAAGAAAAAATGACGTGAAAACAAAAAAATTAAAAAAGCACAATCCCATTTCTAATAGCAGTTATCCAACTTGAATAAAGAAAACATTTGTCACATCCCCAACTCTATAATAAAAATGAATATGCATTTATGTGTTTCTCTTCTTTATAATAAACGGAACGTGTATTTATTAGTATATCTCGTCACAAAAACGTATGTAAGAGGAATAAGGAAAGAGAGAACGAAATCTACTTCAATAATCAGATGTTTTTTTACTCCTACTTTCTATACCGATTTATACGTTTTTTTTTACTTTCTAGTTTGGGGTGTTTACTTTCTTTCTCTCTTATTCCAGTATGTGAACGACGAGCGTTTTCTTTCAATTTTAACTATTTCACTTTCGCTAAGATCTTTTATGTTTTAACATCCGGCGTTATTTTTATGTCTAGCTATCCCCTGTCTCTCCAAATATGAAAGAAATAAAATTAAAGGAAGAAAATAAAAAGCAACGTCTAGGTTGTATTTTTATTGTCTTTGGGTTATCAGAAATGATTCGCGATAGTTTAATTCTACCCTATTGAAAAATTAGAAAGACTTACATCAGTCAAACAACCACGACGCTTGAAACGTGTTCAGAAAGGAATCCTCATTCTAAATAAGAAATAGACAGTAGATGGTTTTCTTTAGGTCATCAGAAATGATAATAATAATTTATATATGAAAAATTAAATTAATGGCGTTATTTTTTGATTTTATATGAATATAAGTCTGAACACTGACGAAACATAGTTTTTCACGCCATGTTTGACGGAGGATGTTTACTAGTATAACATAAATATAAATATATATATATATATATATATATATATATATATATATATATATATATATATACTTTCATACCGTCATACAAAAGGTAGTGAGTAAAAGACATGTGTTTCTAGCCCTGGACGACACAATTTCAAGTGGTGAAGCGAGAAAGCAAATAGCAAGTCATAAAAAACACTCTAAACCTACCCAGCCGCGTTAAAATAAATTTGAATAAAAATCGCCAATTCTATAATAACGAGTCAGCAGTGGGTGTTTTTTTTCTCTTTGGTCATAAAATATAACTCTACGATTTTATATTAATACTATAGAAATGTATTTAGATCAAAGCGAGTGTGAGCGCTGGAGAAACATGAATTTTTACGGCGGGTGTACACTAGCATATATGTTTTATTTATAAGTATGTGTTGTGATATCTGTTTTAATACCAACTAGTGAATGACATGAAAGTATTTTTCCATACGAAACATACATAAAGCACTGTTTTAATATCAGATACATAGCTGCAATAAATTAACTATTCTGAGTATATATATATATATATATATATATATATATATATATATATATATATATATATATGCAATATTATTTATATAATATTTGCTGTTGTTTTGTTTGTTTTACGACTAAAACAATGAGAAACACAGGCAGTTATGCTATCCGACAAATATACATAAGCGAACGGTCCCAATATCATTTTTACAAACGATGTTAAAAAGTCATCAAATAACAGCAATACATAACAGCACGACCTGAAAACATACGACGTGAAATAGAGATAGATAAAAATGAATAAAAACGCTGAAATAGCATTATTTTTACTGGTATTTTTTACGAGATAGTCTAAACGAGAATATATGTATGTTTTCTTTATCAAAATGTTGTGTGATATTTGTTTTAAAACCCTACCAATCAGTAGCATGAAAGTTTTTGTCTATCCTATACATACGTCAAGCACTGTTATGATATCAAATATCCAGCTGCAATAAAAAAAAAAACTTTGTGCATATGCACGAAGTGTTTTTATATTGCATTATTATGAAGGAATGTTTTCAAAATCTTGAAACAAGAGCAATATGCAACAATACAATCTGAAACCCTACAACTTAAAAATGTTTATTTGACTTTCGTAAATTGTGAAGTTATCAAAGATTTTAACGTGTTTTCTTTCTTTCTTCTTCAGATTGATATCGGACGAAAGAGTAAACGATGTCTCCGCCAACATCCTTACTACCATCACCAAGAGTACCAATACCAACCACTAAAATCTTCATCTTGTACTCACTATGACGACAGCAGTTAACGCACTAACCTTATATACTAACGACAAATTGGATCTTGTTCATACGAGTAAAGTCTTACAAAAGCCTCTGACGTACTAAGCATGTTTAGGCACGCTACCCGGCGCATTTGCTATATGCCTTCGTTGTTCGCCTGCACACTCTTGGTTGCCTGTATTGGTGGTGCCAGATCGTACGAGGGCGAAACGTCTGAAAGCTATCCTCCCATTATGAACACCACACGCGGTGTGTACGACCTCGACTCATTACTCTTCTTCAACAGTACTTTCGATTATTTCGACGAAGACGGGGCTGCCGACGGCGAGAGTGCCGTCAACGAGGCCGGGGGCGGAATCATAAACGACGAGGAAGTGGATGTGGTCGCCAAATTCTTGGGTCTCGTCGAGGAGTACAAAAAGAACAAGAAGAATTGCACCAAAGGTACCTCGTATAACTTGGGCGCTGGGGTCGTCAGACAGTATGGTCTGAACCGTTTCCTCAGACAGGCCCTAATTGCAGTAAATCGCGCCAATTTTCTTACGAGGCTTTGGAAAAGCGCAGGACCGGAAGTATTGAACTCTGAGTTTTTCTTATATTCCGCCGTTAGGAATATGGTCGAAGGAGATCCAGATATGTTTGCCGCTGGGAATTGTTACGATGCCAATGAATATAAAGACTATTATTTGTTTTGTCCGTACGCGTACCGAATGCCCGACGGACGTATTAACGTGAAAGACTTGTCAGTCGATTATAAATACAATAATTCGAATGAATGGTTTTACCATTGCCGGCTTAACGCTAATGAAAGACTCAAATCAACAAACCTTACTGTTGGTAAGTATTATTTCGTTTCAATTTTTAACCATCGCTTCCCATTAGTTTAGTAGTCACTGTGGCCTGCTCAGATCGGTAGAGCCCGCACAGAAACTCTGAAATGTTTTTTATCAGTGACGGGTCGACCCGTGACTCCCAATGATTCTAACGCGTCATTCAGACACTTCCCCTATCGTTGACGTGGCCGTGCTCGACTCCCTTCCTTTTAATAACCCCCCCCCCAATATACGCCTCTCCAGTTCGATGTGTCTCTTCATGTCACCAAAAAATGTGAGCTTTAGTCGGTTAACCATGTTAATAAGCCAGTCCGCGAGTACACCAATTTCTTCATCTATGTCTGTGTTCGTCGTCCGCTGGATCCGAGGTACTTGTAGGATTTTCTAGCACTTGTGCTGGAATGCTGTTATCCTTTCAATGTCTGTTTTTTTTTTCAATGTCCATGCTTCACATGCGTAAGTGTATACCGAAAAAAACGAACGATTACAGAACACTCAGCTTTCTGGTGTTTCCACAGGGGCAAAAGACGATATAATGTCTACATGCCCACCACTAGTCTTTGCTGAATGCCTACATAAAGAAAAAACAAATAACTTATATTTTAAACATGGGTCAATTGAATCTACGTATTGAGATGAAAGATATATTCCAAACTTGAGATTAAGGACTGGGAGATGGTAGTCCTACGTATGAGACAAAACTGGATCTAGTGGTAAAACCCCAACTTCGGGGTTTCGGGGGACTTTGTAGACACTCCTGTCAACTTTACTCCCAGATAAGTGTTTTGAAATAGAAATGAAGAAAAACAAATTATTGGCTAGTAAAACGAATACAGCTTTTCTATTGTAATAAACAAAGAAAAGGAACAACTAAAAAGGCACTTTCAAAAGATTTTTATTGCCACTCGGACTTAGTGTTAGTTGTGAAAAAATTGGGTATTGCCCGAAAAAGCTAGAATGGCTTGCAAATAAGGGTCATTAAACGTTAAATTTATATGTGAAATTAATCCCCCACTCTAAATGTTTGGGTTCATGAAGGGCACCCATTGCACCGATTTACGACCCTACAGTCAACATTTACCCTATTTTCTCTGATACTTTAATTCTATTGTTGTTGTTTCATTGTTTCTTAACATGAAAAAAATCTTTGTGAAATTAATTGTTGAAATCTTTCTTGAAATAAGTTATCTCCCTTACTTTGCAACCCTATAGCTAAAAACGGTCTCATCAGCCATGGCAATCAGTGGTTTGTAGTATTGAATCTTTTGATGTATGGATTTAAAGAAAAAGAAACAACTTGAACATGTGTGTATTCAATCTATGTATTTAGAGATGAGAATGCTATTTAACTTCCCCCTGCCCCGGTATAGCACCCACCCTGACTGAGTTCAGTCGGCTTCCTCCGAAGGCGCATGTTTCTAGAAAATAACTAATTCACAAATCCTCCCTAGTCGCATGTGTATTCTGCTCAAGCGACATTCTTTAAGACGTTAGCTTTTGCTGGTTTTTTTTCGGAGGGTATCATCCCCTCTCACATATAGCGTCTGGTATTCTCAAAGGGTCACCCATCTTGTGTTGATCAGGCTCAAAATAGCTTAACTTCGGTCATTACATGAAATTCAACGTGATAATGTCGTATAAAAAGTTGAAGAGTAACAGACTGTAGGATGGCCGTCTTGGGTGTCAGACAATACTGCACGCAGTGGTATGACCCCTATGTACCTGGGAATAATCGAGAAAATTAACGTCTAAATGGCAAATTCGGCGGCCATCTAGCAAGTCGTCAAGAGGATTTAATAGACCGGGTCTATCGCATTACGCTATAAATAACGACTTGTTTTAATTTATCTAAAGTGATCAAACTAGCGAGAGCTTTGAATAATTATTTACTATAGATATTTTTAATTACCCCATATAAACATATATATATAAATATATATATATATATATATATATATATATATATATATATATATCTGTGTGTGTATATATATGTGTGTGTGTGTGTATGCATTTGATGTTGTTTTATATATATATATATATATATATATATATATATATATATATATATATATATATATATATATATATATATATATATATATATATAGTAATTCAGTTACGGTCTGTATCCACAAAGTAAAAATCGTGAAGATCTTTTCTTGTTTATATAAAATCAACTATTTATATATAGTTAAAGTTTCATTTCTATAAACATAAGGCTACATATCCGGTACATGATTCAACTGTTACTTTCATGAACTCAATTTCATTAGGCCAAAAATACTTTTTTAATATGAAAACATTTAAAGCAGACACCTATTTTCTGGCCTGAGAAAATCGAGTTTATCAAAGCTACGGTTGAAACGTACCGCATATAGAGATATACGAGACATGTCTAAAATGTATCCGACCTTAGGCCAGAAGAAATATTTCAAATACCTGACGGGGTTGAGAACCTAATCCCCTTCAAAGTAGGTCCCTCTGAAAGTTTTCTTTTTGGAATGGTGTTCATCTCCGGCGTCACGTTCTGCATTATCTCTTCTCTAGTCTCAAAACGGGAACCTTTCAGTGGTGTCTTCAATTTTCGAAACAACAAGAAGTCGCAAGGAGCCATGTCTGGAGAGTAGGGAGGTTGGCGAACAACTGGAATTCCATGTTTGGCCAATAATTGTTCGATCAATTCGGATGAATGTGCGGGTCGTTGTCGTGATGCAGTTACCAGTTTTTCGCCGTTCACATGTCTTATCTTTTGCGCAAAACTGCGTCACGGAAACGCCGGAAAACATCTTGATAGTTCTCCTTTGTCACTATTTGTTCTTTCCGGTGCGTATTCGTGATGCACAATTCCACGGATATCAAAGAAAATAGTCAGCATCACCTTAATTTTGCTTTGCATCTGTCGCACTTTTTTGGCCTTTGGAAACTCGGGATGCTTCTATTGCGACGACTGTCTTTTTGTTTCTTGGTCGTACCCGTACCCCCATGACTCATCTCAAGTTATCACGGTGTTCAGAAACCTAGGATAAGTGTTGGCGGTTTCCAGAAGATCTTGTGCAACTTGAAGACGGAGGTCCTTTTG